>VWZE01005357.1:9391-138958 GCA_013396675.1 Eubucco bourcierii
CACCGGGGAAAGGGGGGGGGGGGGGAGGGGAGGGGTGGGGGGTCCTGGCGGCAGGGTGCGGGCGGGCGGAGAGGTGGAGGAGGAGGAGGAGGAGGAGCAGCAACGGTGGCGTCTGCTCTGGCAGCTTTTCTTGGAGAGAGCAGAGGAGCGGGCGGAGAGCTCCGGGCGTGCGGGAGCTGCTCCTGCAGAGCCTGCAGCCTGCTCAGCAGCCCTCCCGGGGACGCTTTCTGCGCTGGCTCGTGTTGGAAAGGACCTCTGGAGATGATCCAGGCCAACTCGCCAGCTGAAGCAGGTTGCCCGCGTTACAACGTTCTGGTGGGTTTGGAATTTCTTCAGAGAAGGAGACTCCACAGCCTCTCTGGGAAGCCAGTTCCGGGGCTCTTGGCACCTCCAGACTGAAGATTATTTTTTTTTTTTTCGTTATGTTGAAGTGAAACCTCCTGAGTTATCTTCTGGGTTCCAGTTTGTGCCCGTTGTACCGTCACTGAGCATTGCCCCATCCTCCTGCTCCCCACCCTTTAGCTCTTGCTGGGCGTCGATCAGATCCCCTCTGATCAGTTATCTCCTGGCTCAGCAGCCCCAGGGCCCTCAGCCTTTCATCGTCACGGAGATGCTTCAGGCCCCTCAGCACCTTCATGGCCTCTACTGGGCTCTCTCCAGTAGTTCCCTGTCCCTCTTGAACTAGGCAGCCCAGAACTGGACACAGTACCCTCACCAGGGCAGAACAGAGGGGCAGGAGAACCTTCACACTCTTCTCGATACGCTCCAGGAGACCATTTGCCGCCTTGGCTGTGGCTCGCTCATGGGCAGCTTGGCCACCAGCACCCCCAGAGGTGCTTTGGTTTTCTAGAAGCAAGGGCACACACCCAGTGCTGTTTCATCAGTGCAGCTTAAAAGAAGGCTCAGACGTATGAAAGCCGTTGCTGAACGGAGGTTGGTGCTGGGGGGAACTATTAACTGTTTCTGCCTGCATTCCTGCCAACTGCAGTATCATTTTGCTTTGCTTTCAGAGGCAAGTTAGCAAGAGCCTTAATGATCATCATATTATTTTAACCGTTGGTGCTTTTAAAGGTGGCTTTAAATGTGTTTTCTTAATTAAAAATAATCAGTTGGCTTTTTCACAGAAGAGTTTGAACAAAACTCTAAAGTCTCTTTGCTGTGTGCTTTTTATGTAACTATATGTGATTTTATTAATCTCTTAAGAAAATTAACTGTAGAATCATTAATGTTGGATCTTTGATATCATCAAGTCCAACCTTCTTATTTCTTGTTTGCTGTCCTTTTTTTTGCCTCAGAAATACCCACCTTATATTTCATCCAGCATCCCTTTCCTTGGACATGCAGTTGCCTTTGGAAAAAGTCCCATTGAATTTCTGGAAAATGCTTATGACAAGGTACAACTGGCTGAGTTATCTGCTAAAAATATTTAATATATCTGTTCAATTTGTTATCCACTCCAGTGTGGACTGGAGCCTGCAGAGAAGGCTCTGATGTCTTCGTCTCTCTTTTGTGTACATTGGTGTTAGAGTGTTTTCTGAGTTCTCTCTTGTGTTTCAGGTTTAGAAAACAGATCTGTATTTTTGAGTCTTGCTTCTAGCTGAATCACATGTTAATTAAAAAGCCATTTCCATGATGTTATTTGTTGTCTTCCTTGGCAGGTTTTAACCTGACTCTTGGCTAGTCAAATCAGTGACAGGGCCAGAATGGCCTCTGTAGGCAGTCTGATGAATTTTAGGGGCTAGTTGTATACAGTAACAGCCCGAAAGAAATGAGCTAAGGCAGGACAGCCTAATTCCAGTTAAATGATACTTAGTGATCTGTTCCACATTAGAGAATCATAAAACTGTTTTGGTCAGAGAAGCCCTTTGAGCTCACCCAATCCAACCATTCTCTGACTCTACCAAGGCTGGGGCTAAACTGCAGCCCTCAGCATCACGTCCCTGCCTCTGGGAAACACCTCCAGGGGTGGGGATTCCACCACCTCCCACTTAAATCTTACCTTGGTTATTTTGGTAAAAGCCAAATTTAGCAGGGGATATTTGCCCTTTAAAATCTTACTTGCTCTTAACAGATTCATAGAATAGTTTGGGCTGCAAGGGACCTTGAAGATCATCCAGTTCTGACCCCATGCCATGGCCAAGAACACCTCCCACTAGCCCAGCTTGCTCAAGGCCTCATCCAACCTGGCCTTGAACATCTCCAAGGAGGATGCATGTTGTGTGAAACTTGTGTGTTGTTTGTAGATTGCTGGAGGCTTTATGTGCTGTAACATCCCTGCTGGGTTTTGTAGTGTAATTGAGCCTTTATTTATTTTTTTTGTAAACTAAATGGTTTTAAAATGTGCAAGATCGTGTGAGTTTGGTAGGTTTGATACCACTAGCAGGTACATTGAGAACAGAACTGAAATGTGATTTAAAGTGCTTATGTATGTGTTAAATCTCTGGAGACTTCTCAGCAGAGTGATGTACTGAAGCCTGCACATGAGGAGATGTAAATTTAGTAATTTCTCTTCTTATTTTAAATAAGCTGTGGTTGGTTATTTTTTCTCTTTTAGTATGGACCTGTGTTCAGTTTCACTATGGTTGGCAAGACATTCACATACTTGCTGGGCAGTGATGCTGCTGCTCTCCTCTTCAACAGCAAAAATGAAGATCTGAATGCAGAGGATGTCTACTCTCGCTTAACCACACCAGTCTTTGGCAAGGGAGTTGCTTACGACGTCCCCAATGCGGTGTGTATTTTATACTTGAGTAGAAAGGCAGCATGATTGCAATTCTGTCTGGGCAGCCCTGAGCTCTTGGCTCTGCATGAGAATGTTTGGTGTTGATATGTAGTTGTGGTACATTATCTCAGCTGGATAATCAAGGCTGACCGTGCTTAGGTTGCTTTATTTACCCCCCTGGCCATTTGTCAGTCTGAGTGTTGGGTTTTATTTGTCAAACAATCTTCCCCACAGTGCAAAAATTAGCGAGTGAGTCTTTTTCATTCCTTCACAGCATGCTGCTGTCTGCAGTTTACTTCTACCTCTCAAACGACTTCAGATCTTCCTTCTGAAAGAGCCTTAAGAGAGATAAATTTTCATTTCTGCTATGGTGTTGTCATCTAATTAAGGCTTTTTTTGCCAGTAGGCATGTTAGCTATGAGTGTACAAAGATAAGGAGGAAGAGGTGAGAAGGGTGTGAAGCTCCCCATTTTCCTAGCAAGCACTTTCCTTTCTGCTTCTGTCTGGCTTTCCCTGTCAAGGAAAGGTGGATCTCTAGACCAGACTTCCCCCAGTACTCCATGAGAGAAGACATGCTCTGGGGGAGAGAAAGCAAGGAGGCCACACAATGAGGAGTACAGACTGAATCCTGACTGCAGGGACAAGTCTGATTGCATGTGTGACTATGTATCTAAAGTACATTCTGTATTTTAACCCTGAATGCTTCTTGTGCCTCCAAGGATAAAGTTTAACAAAAACATTAAAATTATTTTCTGGGTTTGGCACTGAAAGAGATAAAAAAATATCTACAAGGTTGGATGTTACCAAACTACTACTTTTCTTGGATGCTACCAAACTTTTGCTTGAAAAACAAAGAAGATGAAAACTGGAATATAGTCTGTTATTTGCATCTGAGTATCTACCCTGCCATCCTCATTTCCTTCTATTTCTGTATGTTCTTAGAATGCATATGACAGTAAGTTGTTAACAATGTTATGAATATGGTGGTCCTTGCACTGATTGGTTTTTCTTGGCTCCTGTAGGTGTTCTTGGAACAGAAGAAGATGCTCAAAAGTGGGCTAAATATTGCCCAGTTTAAACAGCACGTGACTGTGATTGAAGAGGAAACAAAGGAGTATTTCAAAGCATGGGGAGAGAGTGGAGAGAAAAGTAAGCAAGATCAGAGGGATTTTTTTTCCCCTCAGATTTTCTGGGGAGGAATGAAGGCCAAAGTTTGATTTTTGTAAAGGATTTGCAGCAGCATGAAATGAAAATTGACATGGGTCAAACTACAGAGCATAAGGAGAGAAATGTGCAAAATACAGATTTTGTTTAGTCAAGTTTGAAGCTGCTGGAGAATGAACCTGCTCAGAAAATCATTGAGAGCAGTAAAGAAGCTGCCTTACTTCTGCTTTCTGAGGCAGCTCAAAGAAAGTCTGCCTGTGGCCTGGCTGAATCCTGCTCCTTTCACGAGTCAGCTCAGTGCAAGCACCTCAGTCCCCAAGAGGAGGCACTGAATTCCCAGAGCCTGTCAGGGAGCTTAGCCTGAGGAACTGTGTCCTTGAAGCTAATGAGGTTTAGGTTGATGATCTAAGTGGAATTGTTCTCTTTCCCACCTGGTCTGCTAGACCTAACCCATCACTATGGTTGCAAGCCCATTGTGGCATAAATACTGCCACTATATCAGAAATACTTATTTACACACAGATCTTTGTAACCTACTTTACATAGATCATAATAGTCATATAGTGTATGCTTTACAATTGATATTATTTATTTTAGTAGTGTAGAATTGAATCTTATATAGTTTATAATAGAGTTAAAATTCTGTGTTGTCAAATATCAATATTATTAATGAAAAATGAGCAGCAAGGCTAACTGGTTCCCCATGGATTTGGATTTCAAGGTTAAATTTTGGTTTGTTTTCCATGTATGTGCTGAGGATTGAGCCTGTGCTGCATGGCTTACTTTGGAAGGAGGAATACCTGTCCCGGTAGAATTTCTGAAAGAAGAAAACTTATAAAAAAAAGTGGTTGAAGCCAGTGATTTAACAAGTTTGAGAGTCTTGATAGGCACACAAATTCACAATCAGGTGCATCACCCTACTATTAAAACAACCTACAACTCTACTTGAAATCATTAATCTACGTCCAGTTACTTTCATTTTTATTTGGTAGAAGAGAAGACTAAGTATGTCCTGCCAACCATTATTAAAGGTGCATTTCATCTCCTTCCTCAGACCTGTTTGAAGCCCTTTCAGAGCTGATTATTTTGACAGCAAGTCACTGCTTGCATGGGAAGGAAATCAGAAGCCTTCTGACTACCAAGGTGGCTCAGCTCTATGCCGATCTGGACGGGGGCTTCACTCATGCTGCCTGGCTGCTGCCAGGCTGGCTGCCTTTGCCCAGCTTCAGGTAACTAACAGATGAAGAAACTTCACTGCTTTATCTAAATGCCTTTGTTGTTTGGGTGTTTTTTTGCCCTCTTTGTACACTGTTCTAGAGGTCCCAGCAAATCCTTGTGTTTTAGGGGCTACTTTGGCTAAAACTGCTAGCTTGATCAACAGCTGAGCATGAACCAGCATGTGCCATGTGGTCAAGTAGGCTACCAGCATCCAGGCATGGATCAGGAGTAGTGTGGCCAGCGGGACCAAGGAAATGATTTTTCCCTCTGTACTCAGCACTAGAGAGACCATACCTTGAGCCTTGGGTTCAGTTTTGGGGACTTAGAGGAGCTGGAGCAGGTCCACAAGGGCAAGGAAGTTGGGGAAGGGTCTGGAAAACAGGGCTGGGGAGGAGCAGCTGAGAGTGTTTAGTGTGGAAAAGAGGAGGCTGAGGAGAGACCTCATTGCTCTCTGCAGCTCCCTGAGAGGAGGCTGGAGCCAGGTGAGGGTTGGGCTCTGCTTCCTAGGAACAATATAGTGAGAGGAAATGGCCTCAGGTTGCACCAGGGGAGGTTTAGGTTGGATATGAGAAGAAATCTCTTGACTGAAGAGGTTCTCAAAGCCTGGAGCAGGCTCCCCAGATAGGTATTTGAGTTCCTTGATATTTCTGTTTCAAAGAGACACAGATGTGGAGCTGAAGGGTTTAGCACCAGCTTTGGCAAACAGTGAGACTGGATGATCTTAAGGTTCTTTTCCAAACAAAACCATTGTGTGACGTGAGTCTAATGGAACTTTCTTGAATCGCAGGCGCCGAGATCGAGCGCACAAAGAAATAAAGAACATCTTCTACAAGGTGATCCAGAAACGCCGAGAGTCTGAGGGAAAGGAGGATGACATGCTCCAAACGCTGCTTGATGCTTCATACAAGTAAGCCAAGAGTTTAAAGAGCTGTCATGTAGAGATGTTTTAGCTTTGAGCTCTCCAGAGGTCCCTTCTGTGACCACCTGCTCCACAGGGATGGGCGGCCGCTGACGGATGATGAGATCGCCGGGATGCTGATCGGGCTGCTGCTGGCAGGGCAGCACACATCCTCCACCACCAGCGCCTGGCTCGGCTTCTTCATAGCCAGGGACAAAGCCATACAGGAGCAGTGCTATGCAGAGCAAAAAGCAGTCTGTGGGGATGACTTGCCACCCTTAACTTACGACCAGGTTTGTGTGTTACGTGATTTCTGCTGGGGTTTTGAGACTTTAGGTGTGAAAAAAACCCAACGGCCACATGTGGGATGCCATGATCTGGTGCAGTCACTGTGATAATGCTGGCTGCCAGTGTATCTCCACCTTCTCCTCCTTCCCAGGCAACTCTTCAGCTTGGTACTATTATTTTAATCAGTGTACCTGAAGGAAGTTGCAGTTCCTACAAATGTCTGTTAAAGAAATGACAGCTCTGTAGAGGAAGAAGATCCTCATTCTGAGCCTGCAGTGTGAGTGCAGCCCAGACAGCCAACCGAGTCCTGGGATGCAGCAAGAGAAGCATGGGCAGCAGGGCAAGGGAGGGGATTCTGCCCCTTTACTCTGCTCTCATCAGACCCCATCTGGAGTCCTGTGTGCAGTTCTGGAGCCCCCAGCACAGGAAGGACATGGAAGTGTTGGAGCAGGTCCAGAGGAGGCCACAAAGATGCTCAGAGGGCTGCAGCAGCTTTGCTGTGAGGACAGGCTGAGAGAGTTGGGGCTGTGCAGCCTGGGGAAGAGAAGGCTTCCAGGAGACCTTAGAGTAGCCTTCCAGGATCTGAAGGGGGCTACAGGAAGGCTGGGGAGGGACTATTGACAAGGGCTTGTAATGACAGGACAAGGGGAATGGGTTTGAAGTGGCAGAGGGGAGACTGAAAGTGGATGTTGGGAGGAAGTTGTTTGCAGTGAGGGTGGTGAGACACTGGCACAGGTTGCCCAGGNATATGATTCTCACTGAGGAAAGGCCTGCAGTGCGGCCTTGTCTTTTAACTAGGCAACAGAAAGTGCTCCTGAGAGAGATTTAGCAAACCCAGTTGTGTTTGGTCAGGGATTTTCTTTCTTCTTCATTAAAGCAAGTGAAGTGAAACCTACCAGAGTAGCCAGTGAAGTGTGTGTCAGTATGAGCTGCTTACCCTTTGTTTTGTTGATAAATGGTATAAAAAATAATTTATTTTTTTAATTCCATAAACTCAGCTGTGTCTTGATAGCATCATGGTCTCTGTGTTTTCAGCTGAAGGATCTCAGCTTGCTGGATCGCTGTCTAAAAGAAACTTTGAGGCTCAGACCTCCAATCATGACCATGATGAGGATGGCCAGGACTCCCCAGGTGAGTACATGAGTTGGAACTAGCTCCACTTCAGTAGATCAGGGCTACAAAAGGCCAGGTGGGAGTGTGCTGGTAGAAGGCGAACAGTGAGTGAGCAGTGTCCAGGGGTGAGAGCTGATGGCAGCCTGGCTTCTGCCCGTGGAAGTGGAGGCAGTGGTGACTGAGGAAAGCAATTAATACCTTGAACTTGGGAATTATTACCTTCATCTGGAATGATTTGTGTCTGGTTTTGCAGCCCTTCAGTCCTTAGAAATCAGCAAGCAGAGGGCCACCAAAATGGTCAGGGGTCAGAGCACTTCTCACAGGCTGAGTGGAACAGGATTTGTTCAACCTGGTGAAGGGCAGACTCTGAGGCACCACATGCAGTCCTGCTCAGCAAGGCTGGCCCTTTCTTTTAGCTATCACAGAGTTGGTTTGGTTAGAAAAGACTTTAAATATCAAGTCCAGCTGTTCTCTGGTGCTAAACAATGTCCCTTAGTACCACATCTCTGCCTCTCTGAAACACCTCCAGGGGTGGGGATTCAACCACTCCCTGAGCACACCCTGGCTCATCTTCAGCTGCTGTCACCCAGCACCTGCAGTGCTCAGTGACAGTTTCCAGACACTCTGCCCCAAGGCTGCAGCCTTCATGAGGTTGTTGTGACCCAAGGGTGGGACCCAGCCCTTGGCCTTGCTGAATCTCATCTCTTTGGCCTCACCACATGGATGCAGCTTGGGCAAGTCCCTCTGCAGAAGCTTCCTGCCCCCCAGCAGATCAACACTGCCTCCAGCTTGGTGTCATTTGTACACTGAGGGTGCCTCAATCTTCTCACCCAGATCATTGATAAAGCTGTTAGAGGGGACTTGGTCTCACATGAGCTTAATTTGGTGCTACCACTTAAAGAAACTTTTACTTAATGACCTTCAGACACTTTGGCTTAACACCATAAAGGTTAGGTGAATCTGAGAGAAAACTTCCTGTTTGTACAGAGGAGAAATGTCAAATTAATTTTCACATCAATGTCCCTCCCCTGGCAAAGATGTTCAGTCAATGTGAAGTTTTACAAACTCTTTCTGTAGCACCTCCTGTCTTAAAGCAGTTGAAAGGTTCTTGTGACAATTTGATCTTTCAGCCCTGCGCAAGTGAACTGAGTTGAGCCCAAAAAGTCTCTTAAAATCCAAGCTTTATGATGTAGCACTTCAAGTAACACTTGAAGAATGGGGACACTTCTGTGATGTGTGAGGTGTGGTGTTGTCTTCTCGTGCAGACTGTTGCAGGCTATGACATTCCCCCTGGCCACCAGGTCTGTGTGTCTCCCACTGTTAACCACAGACTGAGGGACTCCTGGAAAGATGCTCTGGACTTCAAGCCTGACCGCTACCTGCAAGAGAACCCAGCAGCTGGGGAGAAGTTTGCCTATGTTCCATTTGGGGCTGGTGAGTACAAAACCCCAGCACCCTCTTGGGTAAACATTTGCTGGAGCACAAACTGCTTATGTCACACAGCACCTCCCTGTGCTGAGGACACAGGATGTATGCAAAGCATCATAGAATGGAGTGGGTTGGAAGGGACCTTAAAGATCAACCAGCTCTGACTCCCCTCCTGTGGGCAGGGACACCTCCCACTAGGTTAGGTTGCTCAAGGCCTCATCCAACCTGCTTTTGAACACTGCCAGGCTTGGAGCCTCCACAGCTTCTCTGGGCAACTTGTTCCAGTGCCTCAGCACCCTCACAGGAAAGAATTTCCTCCCGCTGTCTCATCTCAGCCCAGCGCTCTTCCAGTTTGAAGCCATCACCCCTATCCTGTCACTTCATGCCTTTTTTCAGAGTCCCTCTCCAGCTCACATGAAGGCTTCCTTCAGGTGTTGGGAGGCTGCTCTCAGGTCTGCCCTGAGCCTCCTCTCCTCCACACTAAACACCTCCAGCTCCCTGAGCTGCTCCTCCTCAGCCCTGTTCTCCAGACCCTTCCCCAGCTTCCTTGCCCTCTTCTGGACCTGCTCCAGCTCCTCAATATTCTCCTTGGAGTGGCAGCCCCAAAACTGAACCCAGGACTCCAGGTGTGGTCTCCCCAGTGCTGAGTGCAGGGGCATAATCCCTGCCCTGCTCCTGCTGGCCACACCAATGCTGATCCAGGGCAGGATGCTGGTGGCCTTGGCAGACCCTGGCTCATCTTCAGCCAGCTGGCCACAAGCAGCCCCTCACTCTGCTGGGCAGTTCCAGGTTACAGATGAACTCTTAGTGTTGTAAATGCTGCTGTGGTGAGTTAGACATTAACTCTTCCTAGTGCAGCCACACCAATGCAGTCTCATCCAAATTCCTCAGTCTTACACAGTGACAGCTCACAGAAACAAGGCTTTGATGGGATTCCATAGTGCTGTACCTGCAACATCAGAGCCTCACCTGGTTTAGAAAGGACAGGAGCAGTCACTATGGGACATGCTTTAATGGCCATGGTGGTGTTGGGTTGAAGGTTTGACTGAAATGATCTTGGAGGTCTTTTCCAACCCAAACAATTCTCTGATAAAACATTTCAGGTTGGCTTGTTGTCAAAGCTGATTTACGACCCAGATTCTCTAACTGTTTTTTGTGGCTCTCCTTCCAGGCCGTCACCGCTGCATCGGAGAGAACTTTGCTTATGTGCAGATCAAGACCATTTGGTCCACTTTGCTTCGCCTCTACAAGTTTGACCTTGTCAATGACTATTTCCCAACCATAAATTACACAACAATGATCCACACCCCCAATAACCCCATTATCAGATACAAGAGGAGGTCATTGTAAACACGGGAGCAAAAAATGTCACCTTAAGTTGTGTCAACTAACAAACAGCCTTTTGAATAAAACCCTGACAAAGAGTGGCAAATGGAAACTTTGGTGCCTGCAGGTAGGAAAACAACATTCTACCAACTGCAAACAATTTGGGCATCTGTGTTGTCTGTCTGCCCCTGCCATTGAAGGGTGCTGTGTGCTACTGCTTGTTCTACAAGTATTTTTAAGAGGAGAACTCTTTTTTTTTCTATTGGTGTAACACTTTTAAGGTGCATGCTAACTCTCCAAAGTGAAGAAATAAGTCGTTTCTGCAAGCTGAACTCTTGGCTTTTGAAAGATTACTTCTCATAGAATAGTTTGGGTTGGCAGGGACCTTAAAGATTTTCTAGTTCCAACCCCCTGCCATGGGCAGAAATGCCTCCTACTCAACCAGTTTGCTGAAGGCTCCATCCAACATGTCTTTGAACTTTTGGAGCCTTCAGAGCTTCTCATTTTCCCACACAACCTTACCTCTGTGTCCAGCTGCTGGAACTGCATCAGGGGACAGGTTCCAGAAGGAAACAGAGCTTTGGTATTTGTGTCATTGTTCCATATGAAGTAGGAATGGTCTTGGCCAAGTCGTGGAAGCGTTTAAAAGCTGACGAGATGTTCATAGAGATTGCTTTTCTGAGAGCACACCACCTCAATGCCTAACTTGTAACATGTGGAGTTCAGAAAGCAAGGAATAATTGTCTAAAATCCCCAGCTTCTGGAAGCAGTGCTTGCTGAAGCTGATGATACAAGTAAGATTCATTTTGTAAATAAGGTTTGTGTGTAAAATGGTCACAGGTGAAGTGAAATCACTGAGTGTTGTCTGCCCTTGTACTGAGCCCAGCAGGGGGGCAGTGCTGTTTGGTGGTGAGAAATGGTGATGAGCTCTGCTTCACAGCAGTTTTGAATTAAATTTCTAAACAAACCTTTGTGGAAGTTTTCTGTGCCTGGCCCCATCAGTTCTGAAAAGCTTTTAGGAGGAAGGTTGCTGGTACTGAACATTTGTCTTGTCACTAGGATCACGATACTTTGTGTTTGTCACAGCAGAGCTAGCGTGGTTTTCCTCTTCCTCCCCTCTGCCCTGGTGACACCACACCTGGAATCCTATGCCCAGTTCTGGGCTCCCCAGTTCAAGAGGGTCCAACAGAGGCTATGAGGATGCTGAAGGGGCTGGAACACCTGTTTGATGAGGAAAGGCTCAGAGAGCTGGGACTGTTTAGCCTGGAGAAGAGCAGCCTGAGAGGGGATCTGATCAATGTTTACAAGCACTTGAAGGGTGGGGGCAAGAAGAAGGTGCCAGGCTCTTTTCAGTGGTTTTCTATGATAAGGAACAACAGGTATAAGCTGGAACACCCACCTCAGCACGAGGAGAAACTTCTTTGGTGTGAAGGTGCTGGAGCCCTGGAGCAGGCTGCCCAGAGAGGTTGCAGAGTCTCCTCTGGAGACTTTCAAGACCTATGCGGATGTGTTCCTGTGTGACCTGCCCTGGGTGATCCTACTTTGGCAGGAGGGGTTAGACTTACGCTCTCCAGAGGTCCTTTCCAATCCCCACCACTCTATAGTTCTGTGTTGTAAAGCCAGCTGAGGCAGCACAAGCTCTTCCACCCCTGTCAGACGTGACCAGGGTCTTCAGAAAGTCACTTTGTACCTGTCCTCTTCTCCTGATCTTTAGTAGCAGCGTTTTGGACGCTGTAGACATTAATGCTGGAGCCAGCAGAAGCAGCAGGGATGCAGGTAGGAGCAACCTTTCCAGTTGTAAGAGAGTGGTTCTTGATCACAGCTAAAAGCAGGAAGTCATCTTTATTGCAGTACTTTCGACAAAATACCCATAAAATCCAAAACTTCTACCCTTACAAAAATAGGTCTCTACAAGTGATATTCTGTCTGCACTGCCAGTAGCAAAGAGGAAGGGGAGTCGTGGAACTTCAGTAGCCTTGCCAGAAAAAAGTGCAAGTAAACTTTGCTCAACATAGCTTGATTCATGGACACTGGGTCCATCTCCACACCCTCTTGATAAATACTTCATAAGTTAATCATTTAAATTAGCATTCCACAAATATACAGGTCACTCAGGGGGGCTGTCTGGGGGCAGGGGGGTTGTGTTGGCTTTGTTTTTTCATGATCACAAAGTGCTATCTACACATGTCCCAGTCTGCCTGGGGGAGCTGGGTACAATCCTCTGGCTGCGTTCATCTTGGTCCCATGCTGTCCAGGCCGTACAAAAGCACAGAAAGAGCAGAGGCTGAAGGCAAATCCATGATCATCACTGCCAGTGATGGGGGTGGTAGGAGGCAGTTATCTTCTCACACCCACGTGCAGCTGAGTGTATGAAGTTGAACCTGTAAGACAAAGATTTTCACAAGGATTACTTGGTTGGAAGGGATCACTGGAGGTCGTCCGGTCCAGCTCCCCTGCCAGAGTAGGATCACCTAGGCCAAGTCACACAGGAACACATCCATATGCGGCTTCAAAGTCTCCAGGAGACTCCAAAACTGGCTCCAGCACCCCCACACCAGAAGTTTTTCTTCTCCTCCTGAGGTGGAACCTCCTGGGTTCTAGTTTGTGTCCACTGTCTCTTGTCCTGTCACAGGACACCACTGAACAGAGCCTGACCCCTGCTTCTTGTGCCCCACCCCTCGGCTATTTACAGACATTGACCAGATCCCCTGGCAGGCTGCTCCTCTTCAGGCTCAACAGCCCCAGGGTTGTCAGCCCTCGCCCCCTCCTCAGACAGATGCTCCAGACCCTTCAGCATCCTCATAGGCTCTGTTGGACACTCTCCAGTGGTTCCCTGTCGCCTCTTGAACTGGGGAGCCCAGAGCTAGACACAATACTTCAGATGTGGCCCCACCAGGAATCACCAACAATGTTACTTAGCCAAATGAGGGTGAAAGATTTTACAGGGGAAATCTGAAAAGCAGAACTTCCTACAAAGGTGGATTTTATGCTGAAGAAAGACTTCACCACAGTAACTGAGAAACTCAGGTTTGATAAATTCCATCCCACTGACCTGAGTATTTTCTTTTGCAGAACAAAATTTATCACTGTCTATGGGGCAAAATTGCTGCAACTTCTGTAGCTGAAGTGGCAGAAGAAGTGCTCTTTGTTCTCCCACTCCTCAGTCTTTTGGGTTACATTTTTCTCCAGATAGCTTAAAATCTTAGCAAGATGCTATCTGGATCACAGAACCATAGAATGGGTCGAGTTAGAAAGGAACTTCAAGATCATCTGGTTCCAAACCCCCTGACACCTACTAGAGACCAGGTTGCTCAAGGCTCCATCCAGCCTGGTCTTTAACACTTCCAGGAATGAGGTGTCCACAACCTCTCTGGGCAACCTGTCCCAGTGTCTCACCATGCTCATGGGCAAAGAATTGTTTCCTCATGGCTCATCTCAATCCTGCTTCTTCCAGTTTGCAGCCATCACCCCTCATCCTTTCACTACATGCCTTTGTCCTAAGTCCCTCTCCACCCTTTTAGTGAAGAGCTTCTTCTTCATGTCCAATCTAACTCCACTCTGCTCAATTTTAAATCCTTGCTCCACAGTGGCTAGCAATCAGGGAGGGTGGAAGTGTTGCAAATGATTCACAGCACAGTTGGATGCCTCCCAGGAGTTTTAATGAGCCTTTTGCTACAGGCTGTCAAGGGAGGTGGCTGAATGCCCATCCCTGGAGGTGTTTCCCAAAGGCAGAGATGTGGTGCTGAGGGCCATAGTTTGCCCCAGCCCTGGCAGAATACAGATACAGGACACATGAGAATTCCCCCAAACAAACCACGACCACCAAACCCCAGTGCTCATTTTCTCCCATTCTCCCCATTAGGCCCAAGCAGGGCAAAATTCAACCTTGAAGGCCACAGCCTACAGACTATTACATAGTTACGAGGTAAGGATCCTTGTGAAGAGTTGGAGAGGCAGGGAGAATTGACCTTGCTGCCTCCTTTTATAATGTTTGCAGGATTTATGTGATGTAGTAACACAATTAGGATATCCAGGGGTGATCAGTTTGTCCCCTGGGACAGATCTTGGTCTCTGTAGTTTTTCTAGGGAGTCTGGAACCCCTCGAACCACCATACAAACCCATCCTAGGATTTCTCCTACCTCAGAGCAGCCTCTTCAAAGGCTAAAAACACCTAAAATCAAAGTTGTTCTGTAACTCAGAACCTGCAGAGATTTTCCAAGCTGGAACCATGCCCTGTGCTGTTCAGGAGGCAGGAGGCGGCGGCTGAGCCCTTACCTGACTGGACGCTGCCCAGCCGCCGCTGCAGCGCCTCCAGCCGGTGGATGTAGTCGCTCAGAGCTCGCTCGGGGTCATAGTTCTGCAGCTGAGAGCAGGCGAAGGAGACTGGGGGCGAATCAGTCTGCATACTGTGGAACCTGGGGGCACAACAACACAGATGCCCTCAAAAAGTGGTATTTCAAGCCAAAAGCACCAGCAGAGAGCAGAATCCTGTTCGCAGGGACACCTGACTGGCTGCACGTCCCTTGACTGACCCATCCGGTGGCCAGCCCATGACACCCATTTCAGCTCCCTGCCCTTTACTGAACAAGCCACCATGCTCCCTGCCCCACAGAAACCACTGCTCCCAGATGTGGAGGTGGTTCACACCAGAGCAAAATCCTCAAATGGCTGCAATCTGACACTCAGTAAAGCTCAGGACTCCACAGGAACTCATCAAAGGGTGATGGTGCTCGTCAAAACCTGCCTCCAACAAAGAGTTGCTGGTTGACACCTCTGGTATCACATCTTGGTACAGCCCATCAGAAGGGCTTGAAGAAGCAGCAGCAGCAGCGCAGCTACCAAGGAGCTTCCACCCATGTGCTGCCCCCAGAGCCCTGGGAATTCCTGACAGCCCACAGTAACCAGATCATACAGTCACAGAGTGGTAGGGTTGGAAGGGACCTTTGGAGATCATCGAGTCCAACCCCCATGCCAAGGCAGGGTTGCCCAGGGCAGGTCACACAGGAACAGGTCCAAGTCTCTGGGCAGCCTGCT
This sequence comes from Eubucco bourcierii, assembly GCA_013396675.1. NCBI lineage: Eukaryota > Metazoa > Chordata > Aves > Piciformes > Ramphastidae > Eubucco > Eubucco bourcierii. Next base: position 24,584 of record VWZE01005357.1, read on the forward strand.
CCAGGGCTCCAGCATCCTGAAATTAACAAAGTTCCTTCTCATGTTTAGATGGAACTTCTTATGCTCAAGCTTGAGCCCCTTACCCCTTGTTCTGTCCCTGGGCACCACTGAAAAAAGACCCTCCCCAGGCACACAGTGTGTGGCCTTGCTTTTCCCTGGCTCAGCTTCTTCAGGCCCGGCTTCTCCCTTCGGTTGAGGGCACCTGGGGCAACTCCCCTCCATACCACACACTGCTGCCAACCACAAAAGGTGGACAGGGTCATGTGGTCAGCAAGCTTAAGCTCCACAGCTGTAGACAGCCATAGCTCCATCTGGTGATCCTCCACCAGTTCCAGGGCATAAGTCAGACAGCAGAATTCTGCAAGCTTTGGCCTTGATCAGGTAAAGAGCAAAACACACACTGAAGGTCTAAGCTGCAATTTCTTACATGCCATCACCAAAATTTTATGGCAACCAAGATTCCAAACCTCAGCAGTGAGCACTGATGTGTTTGTTTAGTAAAACAGAGCTCTGACTAAAACGTTGTTAGGTTGGAAGCATGCAGGAGGTCTGGAAGAGCCCATGTCTGACCTGGGTCTGTAGGACTGCCGCTGCTCTCCATAAAGATCCATGCCACCAGAGAAGGACTCGGGCCGTAACTCATGACCTGGAAACAGAAAAAGCAAGGTCTTGAAAATTAGGCAAAGCAATAGCTTGTCCACTTGACTGGAAAGCTCAAGGGTGAGTGTTCTGTTCATTGAGATGACTCTCAGACTGCTTCAGACAAACCCAGAGGTGAAATCCTGGCCTTGTTGCTGTTGAGACAACTCTCCCAGCTCAAGTGGGATCAGGTTTTGGTGCAGCTCTTGATAGACAGGAATTAGGAAAGAAGTTTCTGGTTCTCTTTACATAGATTCCTACCAAAAAGCAAACAGAAACCTGCATTTCCCAAACCTGAAGCTGTACAAAAAAGAATGCCAGGACTTTGTCCTGAGGAAACAGAGTCAGCAGGCTCAGATGCTACTGTTAGGGTCCTGTGGTTGCTACAGTTCCTCTGTTTTTGTTCTCAGCATCCCCTCTCAGAGCTGGGGTTGCATATCTCTGGCAAGGGACTTTCTACAAGGGCTGGCAGTGATAGGAGAAGAAGGCAGGTTGAGACTGGAGATTAGGAAGAAACTGTTGGCAGTGAAGGTGGGCAAACACTGGAACAGGTTGCCCAGGGAGGCTGTGGATGTCCCTTCCCTGGGGGTGTTCAAAGCCAGGTTGGATAAGGATGTGAGCAAGCTGATCTTCTCAAAGGCCACAAAATCACACAATCATTCAGGTTGGAAAATACCCTTGGGAGCATCAAGTCCAACCACTAACCCTACTCTACAATGTTCACCCCTAAACCATATCCCTAAGCACCACATCAAAATGACCTTTAAACACATCCAGGGTTGATGACTCAGCCACCTCCCTGGGCAGCTCATACCAATGCTTGACCACTCTTGCTGGGAAAAATGTTTCCTAGTGTCCAGCCTAAATCTCTCCTGCTGCATCTTGAGGCCATTTCCTCTTGTTCTGTCACTAACTACCTGTGAGAAGAGACCAGCAGCAACCTTTCCACAGAGCCTCCTTTCAGAGAGTTGTAGACAGCAAGGAGGCCTCTCCTCAGCCTCCTCTTCTCCAAACTAAACAGCCTTCAGTTGCTCCTCACAAGATTCATTCTCCAGGCCCTTCCCCAGCTTTGCTGCCCTCCTCAGCACTTGCTCCAGCCCCTCCACATCCCTCTTGCATTGAGGTCCACAAAACTAGATGCAATACTTGAGCTCCCTCAGCTGCTCCTCCCCAGCTTCCCTGCCCTTCTCTGGCCCGCCTCCAGGCCCTCAGTGTCCTTCCTGGAGTGAGGGAAACCCCAGCCATAAATCAAGTTTTGGAGGCTTGAGGGCTGGAGCCTCCACAACTTCACTGGGAAACCTGTTGCAGTACCTCACCACCCTTGGGAAGTAATTTCCTCTTAATAACTAATCTCAGCCTAGCCACTACCTCTTGTCCTCTCACTGCACTACTTCAAACCCTGGCAGGCTGCTCTAAGGTCTCCCTGCAGCCTTCTCTTCTCCAGGCTGAACAGCCCCAACTCTCTCAACTGTCTCCACAGCAGAGGTGCTCCAGGCCTCTGATCATCTTCATGGACTCCTGGGGACCTGCTCTAACAGTTCCATGTCCGTTGTTGGGGGCTCCAAAGCTGCCCCAGCACTGCAGGTGGGGTCTGAGCAGAGCAGAGGCAGAGGCAGCCCCTGCTGCCCACACTGCATTGGCTGCAGCCCAGCACAGGGTTGGTTTCTGGGCTGCCACAGATCATTGCTGGCTCACAGTGAGCTGCTCCTCACCCAGCACCCCTGAGTCTTCCTCTGCACTCTTCTGTCTTTCTGTCTCCATCCTCCATTCAGCCCTGATTTGTGACTGGCACTGCCCCAAGTCAGCTGCAGGATCTCCAGTGGAGCCAAGCCATTGCAGGAGGCCCACTGGGCATGCTGTTGGGAATGTGTCTGCATCCCTGGGACAGGGAGAAGCAGCTGCAAGAGCAACTCCTGCTTCCACTCTCTGCTAACACAATGGCTCCTTCTCTGCCTTTTTCCCTGGCACTAATGGCTGAAGGCTGTGCCCTGGTCTCTGCTCTACAACACTTCCCATTCCATCACTGGTGTGTGAAGAAAGGCATAAACAGCACACACAGCACCAGTCCCTTCCCATGGGAACCCCACACAGCTGGAAAGAGTGGTAATGACCCAAACCCCCAGCACCTCCAGGTCTCTCTGGGGCACTTTGAGCTGCCCCAAAGGGAACATCACACTCGAGGTGTGGCCTCACCAGAGCCGAGTACAAGGAGACAACCACCTCCCTGCTCCTGCTGCCAACAGCATTTCTAACACCAGCCAGGATGCCATTGGCTTTCTTGCCCACCTGGGCACACTGCTGCCTCATACTGAGTTGCTTGTCCATTACAACCCCCAGATCCCTTTCTGCCAGGCAGCTTTCCAGACACACTGCCCCAAGCCTGCAGCATTGCTTGGGGTTGTTGTGGCCCAACTGCAGGACCTGGCCCTTGGCCTTGTTGAAGCTGATGCCATTAACATTGGCCATGGATCCAACCTAGCCAAGTCCCTCTGCAGAGCCTCCCTACCCTCATGCAGATCAACTCTGCCACCTACCTTGGTGTCATCTGTAGACTTACTGTTGACACACTCCATGTCTGCACCAAGATCATCAACAAAGATGTTAAACAGAAGTGGTCCCAACACTGAACCCTGAGGAACACCACTTGTGACCAGCTGCCAGCTGGATTTAGCTCCACTGACCACCACTCTTTGGGCCCTTTTGCCTGAAACATCTCTGTGATGGAGACAGGTGAGAGCCCTGGGGCTGTTTAGCCTGGAGAATAGCAGCCTGAGGGGGATCTCATCAATGCTGAGCAACAGTACAAGGGTAGGTGGCAGGAGGATGAGACCAGGCTTTGTTCAGTGTTGCCCAAGGACGGGACAAGGGGTAAGGGGCACAAACTGGCACATCGGAAGTCCATCTGAACACAAGGAGGATCTTCTTTAATGTAAGGGTGCTGGAGTCCTGGAGCAGGCTGCCCAGAGAGGTAGAGGAGTCTGCATCTCTGGAGACTTTCAAAACCTCACTGTGCAGTCAGCTCCAGTTGAACCTGCTTGGGCAAGGGGGCTGGACCAGATAGTCTCCAGAGACCACTTTCAAACCCCACAATTATGTGACCCTGTGCCAAGGAAGCAGGTTCAGCACCCCATTTATTCCACATGTGGAGAACACAAATGAAAACCATCTGCAGTAGGCAGTGGTGTGAGCTGTGGGCACCACTTTCTTACTAGGCTATGCTTTACCTGTGCTGTGGCTGAAGGCATCCCTGTTGATACTCAGCACACCAGAACCTGTAACCCTGTGCCATCGACGAACCAGGAACTTCATTCTGCATTCAAAAGTGAAAAATCAATCAATAAATGCTTCAGGAGAAATGAAATTGCCTGCTCAATTCTGACACAGTTCAGAAAGCATTGGAGGTGCCTGAACCTGAGCAGATAACTTGTCTAAACACATCCCAAGGAAAACACTTTCAGCTTCACCTCTGCAATCGCAGAAGTCCAAGTGGACTGCACATGACTTGAGCACCTAATCCAAGGGACATCAGCATTTAAAAATCACACTAAATACACTTTTTGCCCTGTCACATCTCTAGAACTGTGACTGCAGAGCACTGAGTGAAAGCCTCACTCACAACAGGTACATGAACAGCACCTTCAGCCTACACTACACCCAAGCTCAGATCAAGCAGAAGTGCCAGGAAAGCCCAAACTTTGTGAAGGAGATTGGTTAGCAACATGGCAGAGCTACACAGTAACAACCTTCACTTGTTCTTCCTTATCTAGTCCTACTCATTCTCTGCTTAGGACCTACAGCCTTGTGACTTCAAGGGACTCCCAAGACGCCTAGAATGAACTCACAGACCTGGGTCACATATGCGTGAAGAAGTTCAACCATCAAAGGAAGTTCAGCTGCAGAAAGCACTTGGTGCCAGCCTTGGAACTCCTAATATTTTTGTCTTAATATGAAGACATTATCCAGTACACCCCTTGATTACCAAATGCAGAGCTCCTTGTGACTACCATCAAGTCGACTGTTTCTGACTCATGCCATCAGAACCCTGGCCTGGATCAGCACTGGTGTGGTCAGCGGGAGCAGGGCAGGGATTGTGCCCCTGGAAGTTGGGGTTCAATTTCGGGCCCTCACTCTAAGACGGACACTAAGGGTCTGGAGCAGGTCCTGAGAAAGGCAAGGAAGCTGTGGAAGGGTCTGGAGAACAGGGCTGGGGAGGAGCAGCTGAGGGCCCTGGGGGTGTTTAGTGTGGAGAAGAGAAGGCTGAGGGCAGAGCTCATTGCTCTCTGCAGCTCCCTGAGAGGAGGCTGCAGCCAGCTGGGGGTTGGGCTCTGCTCCCTGGGAACAAGTGACAGGAGGAGAGAAAATGGCCTCAGGCTGTACCAGAGCAGGTTTAGGTTGGAGATGAGAAGAAACTTCTTGACTGAAAGGGCTCTCAGAGCCTGGCACAGGCTGCCCAGGTAGGTGACTGAATGCCCATCCCTGGAGGTGTTTCTCAGAGGCGGAGCTGTGGTGCTGAGGGCCGTGGCTTAGCTAGAGAGTGGTTGGGCTGAGTGAGCTTGAAGGGCTTTGCCAACCTAAACCATTCTGTGATGGATTTTAGGCATGCTTTGCTCAGCTTGTCACCTACACAGCATCTACCACACTCATGAACTGAAAAACGTGCAATTTAAAGCGGCTGGAACACGACAGAAGCCGCTAGAGGAGTAAACATCAAACAACAGAGTCGTATCTGTTCAAAATTAAACTTCCTCCAGCTCACCTTGAAATTGCAACAGACACTCTGACTGCAGAGCGAAATCTTGTGAAGCCCTTCGAGTGCTGGGTGGTGATCTGGAGGTGTGTGTGTGAGGGCTGCCCGCCCATGCGCGCGATGAGGGCCAGCGTAGCCTCCTCGCACTCCTGGAAGCCTCCCAGTAGCAGCAGCAAATACTTCTTCTGATAGATCAGAGCCTTCCGGAAGCTCTCCGCTCGAAGGTATTTGCCATAAATTCTCTAGAGCAGAAAACACAAAGGTCCCATCAGCTCCACCAACTATTACAGTTCTAGCACTTTGGCCTCATTGCTCCTCTCCTCTTTGGTTATCAGTGGTTTTATCCTGGGGCAGGACAGATTTGGATTGGACAGTAGGAGGAAGTTCTTCATTATGAGAGTGGCGGAACACTGAAACAGGTTCCACAAGGAGATAGTGGAGACCCCATCCCTAAAGACATTCAAGGTCAGGCTTGAGGGAGCCTTGGGCAGCCTGATGTAGGTGGGGATGCCCCTGCTCACTGCAGGAGGGTTGGACGAGATGACCTCTAGAGGTCTCTTCCAACCCAGTGCATTGTCTGGGTCTATCATAGAGAAGGCTACACTACTGCTCACACTGTACTAATGGGAGATGTCCCTGCCTATGGCAGGGGGTTGGAACTAGATGATCTTTGAGGTCCCTTCCAACCTTACCATTCTATGTAGCTTCATAATCTACGGCTCACCAGAGCAGCAGGAAATCAAGCATGCACAGAGACAACACAGGGGCTTACACTCCTAGGAAGAAAATCTAAGAGGAAACTTACCAGAGGATGGAAATTTTACACCAGAATGAATGTTTACTTCAAGTATGCAGAGTGAAAGCAGTGAAAATTGGCCCAAATCAACACGACAAATGGAGTTGCAGTTGGTGTGTGTCACAAAGTCTCCTTACCCTTAAAACAGCGTTTTCAGAATCTGAGCCCAGCTCTCTGAGGAAAGCTTCGCCCCTGAGCTCTGCTCTCAGTTTGGAGATCTCTGCATCAGCTTGTTTCAAAGACTTCTGCAGGGACAGCTTTTCTCTGTTCCACATTTCCTTCTCAGAGGCCACAAGAGTGTCAATATTAACTCCAGCATCCAAGGAGTGCCTAGAAGACTGAAGAGGAAAGCAACTGAGTTTGAATCATGTAGTCTGAAAGTGCCTGAATTGTGTCATTTTAGGCAGTGGTTTGGTGGAGAGCTGATGAAATTAACAGGAGAAAAACTACCACTGACTGGATTTGAGGCCATCCCTGCATTCCAGCACCTCAGAAGCAAGGAGTTTAGGAGCCTGATCAATCTCCTAGAAAAATACAGCTTCTCAAAAAAAAAAAAATCCCCAAAACAAACCAACCAAACCCTCCTTGGATCACACTAGCTTCATGAGCTTGAAGCTATCTGGATCAACTTGCTACTCATCAAGGTGATGAGACAGAGATCAAAGGGAGGAGTACATGGGAGAGAGAAGAGCACTTAAACAGAAGTTGGGTAAAAATCACAAAGTTTAAACAGAGTGAGTCAAGAGGCACTGACAGGGCAATAACAACTCCCATCCATTCACCCTGCAGAGGGAAGCCAAGACAGAGCTTGGTCATTCCTAGCGAGGTGACGAGGCCAAAGAATGATGCTTCTGTACCTATCTGCACACCATGACACCAGCATAAAGACATACGTAGTCTCCAGAAGCTTGTCTCTGTTGGTATCTTCTCAGTTCTCCCTCCAGTTTCATAACAGCATTCCTCAAATTGTTCTTCTCCTCACTCAGCCTGCTGACAAAGCCTGTCAGCTCTGCGTTCTGTCTCAGCAGCCTCTCAGTCAGTGAGCTGGATGGAGTCCCTGGTGGCAGCACATGCTTCAGCTGGAAGACAGACAGAAAACCAACCACAACTTCTCTTAGGTCCAAGATGCCAACTTGAGAACCACTGGCTTATGGTGAAAAACTTGACAACACCCTGATAGTGACTTACATAAGGAAGATAGAAATGGAAGCTATAGAATAACGTGACTCTCTTCTGTGCTTATCCTGTATCTCACAGAACCATAAAATGGGTTGGAATAGACCTTAAAGATCATCCAGTTCCAACCCCCCCACCATGGGCAGGGACACCTCCCACTAGCCCACATTGCTTAAGGCCTCATTCAAACTGGCCCTGAATCCTGTCAGGCTTGGAGCCTCCACAGCTTCTCTGGGCAACCTGTCCCATGGGCAAAACTTGCTTCCTCATGGCTCATCCCAATCCAGCTTCTTCCAGTTTGAAGCCATCACATCTTGTCACTCCATGCCCTTGTGAAGAGTCCCTCCCAGCTCTCCTGTACCCTCTTCAGGTACTGGCAGGTTGCTCTAAGGTTTCTCTGCAGACTGCTCTTCTCCAGGCTGAACAACCCCAAATCTCTCAGCCTGTGCCCACAGGGGAGGTTCTCTGATCATCTTAGTGGCCTTCTTTGGACCTGCTCCTACAGTTCCATGGCCTGTGCTGGGGGCTTCAGAGCTGGACACAAGATGGCAGGTGGAGTCTCAGCAGATCCTGCCCCTGCTGCTCATACTACTTTGGATGCAGCCCAGCACAGGGTTGGTTTCTGGGCTGCCAGTTCATGTTGCTGGCTCATGGCAAGCTGCTCCTCATCGAGCACCCCCAGGTCCTTCTCCCCAGCTTTGCTCTGACAGACCTCCGAGGTTCACACTGCACAATACTCAAGTCTCCCTTTGGTAAACACAGGGCAGTCTGAGTAAATGTGTTGTGCCAACACAACACAGTAAATACTAGATGTGTATTTGAGTATCAGGAAGTATTGAGCCAAGTTCTCTCAGTTCCAGAAACACTGCTGAAAGGAAAATGTATTTTCTTGAAGAAAAGGTCACAAGATTCAAAAATTCGTAATTCGTCTGGAAATGTTTCAATCTGAAAGTTGAAAAAGTCACTTTTAAGTTAACTGAAATGAAAGGAAAAAAAAAATAAAAGGAGAAGGGTTTTTATACTTCAGCTCCAAATGACAAGACTTGCTGGAACAGATTCTCCTCTCTAAAGTTCATTCCTGGATAAGCACAGACTCAGCAGCTCCCTGGTTCCTACTCACAGCTCATCACCCAAGCCCTACAACTGCAGTTGTAACACTGCACTCTCACCTCTTCCAGGCAGGACAGTTCAGACAGTTTCTGCAGCTCTGAAACAGCCTCTTCAATAGTGTTTTGTACTGCAGTGAAATCCTGGGCATCTGCTGTTTCAAACTGGAACCTGCAACAGAAGTGACTCTTGAATCTGTAAGCAAAACCTGAGGGGATTTTCAAGCTGTAATGCACTCGGCACCAGTAAGGCCGCACCTGTACTCCAGGGTTCAGTTTGGGGCACTCACTCCAACAAGGACATTGAGAGGCTGCAGCAGATGCAGAGAAGGGCAAGGAATCTGGGGAAGGATCTGGAGAACATAGCTGGGGAGGAGTGGTTGAGGAGAAAAGGAAGCTGAGGGCAGAGCTCATTGCTCTCTGCAGCTCCCTGAGAGGAGGCTGCAGCCAGCTGGGGTTGGACTCTGCTCCCTGGGAACAAGTGACAAGAGAAGAAATGGCCTCAGGCTGTACCAGAGCAGGTTTAGGTTGGAGATGAGAACAAACTTCTTGACTGAAAGGGTTCTCAGAACCTGGCACAAGCTGCCCAGGGAGGTGGCTGAATGCCCATCCCTGGAGGTGTTTCTCAGAGGCAGAGCTGTGGTGCTGAGGGCCATGGCTTAGCCCCAGCTTTGGCAGAATTAGAGCATGGTTGGGCTGGGTGATCTTAAAGGGCTTTTCCAACCCAAACCATTCTATTCTATGACTCTACATGTTTCAGAAGAAAATGTAATAATTAATCACCACCATCACAGCAAAATTAAACCAGATTCAACTCCCATGGAGCTAGCACCATGCTAGCTGTTTTTCTTATGGATATAGTAACCTGAGAAAATAGGAATCAAGGTCAGTTTCATTTGAATATTAATTTTTCTGGGAGAAGTAAGGGTAATGATGATATCAATAATCCCTATATTTGTCCACTTGTAGAGTGAACTTTTTTATTACCCTTTTTTTAATATGATACTTTACCTAGACCATACTCAAATAAACCTTAGCACTTCTCAGAGAAGAAAAGAGAAGAAACACTTCTTCTGTAATTTATAAGGGATCATGTTGAACACAAAAGATTTAGAGCAGCACTTGGTAATCTGTGACCCTGTCTTATATCAGAAGATCTCAAGCAGTGGCACATGCTAGAAAATGAGTGCACCTCCACAGTTAGAACTAGGAAGATGTTGAGGCGCCTGGAACATCTCTGTCATGGGGACAGGCTAAGAGAACTGAGGCTGTTTGGTCTGGAGAAGAGCAGCCTGAGGGGGATCTCATTAATGTTTCAAGAGTGGGTGGCAGGAGGATGGGACCAGGCTGTGTTCAGTGGTGCTAGTGCCAGGACAAGGGGTAAAGGGCACAAACTGGAACATCAGAAGTTCATCTGAACACAAGGAGGAACTTCTCTAATGTAAGGCTGCCGAAGCCCCGGAGAGGTGGTGGAGTCTGCAGCCCTGCAGACTTTCCAAACCCATCTGGACATGTTTCTGTGTGACCTTCTTGAGGTGACCCTGCTTTGGCAGGGGGGTTGGATTCTCTCATCTCCAGAGGTCCCTTCCAAACCCTGTCATCTTGTGCTTGTCTGTGCATGTATGGAGTAGGATTAAACCCCAAAATATCAGCTTGCTGGTTGCTATCAACTAAACCCAGCAGCTGAAGATTGCTCTAACCTGCTAGCAGCTTTCCGAGCCAACTGCTTCAGCTTTGGAGCTGTGGCTTGCAGCTTTTGTCTGACGTTTTCCAGAATCTCAGCAGCAGCAGAGAGATCTCCTCTTCCTGTCAGCATGGGGCAGATGGATTCTTTCACCTCAACTCCTTCCATTTTTTGCTGTAGAACCCAATTTCTTGTTCTGTCATTGGGTGTATCCCAGGTAGTCTGTAGATAAAGAGGTGTTTACATACGAGAGAATGCATCTGGTCCGGTGCTTTCAAGTGGAAACATAGAATTATCAGGTTGGAAAAGACCTTTAAGAGAGTCATGTCCAACCATTAACCTAACATTACCATGCCAGTCTGAAATACACCCAGAAACTGAAGAACAAAGAATTCTGGTAGAGAAAGCAGTTTGGTGTGACTACAGTGTGACTGTGCTGTACTACTCTACAATTATTTAGGTTCCCAGAGCCTCCCCTTCTCCAGGAAGAACTTAGAGCAGCCTTCTAGAATTGGAAGGGGGCCTCCAGGAGAGCTGGAAATGGACTTTTTCCCTTTTATCAAGGTACACACACTGAGCATGGCAGGAAGGTCGATGCTATCACAGTTACCAATGCACCAAACATCCTGGCTCCAAGCTGAGTATTTCCAGTGTCCCAGAAGATTAAAGCCAGGAGCTGAACTAGAGAAGAGAAAGATTTCGTGCCTGGCTCCACAGACAGACAGCTGCCAGAAAGCACAGAATGATGTCAGGATGGGCAAAAACACAGTCAGCATTTGGGTGTGGCACAGGCTGCCCAGGAAGTGGCTGAATGCTCATCCCTGGAGGTGTTTCCCAGAGGCAGAGATGTAGTGCTGAGGGCCATGGCTTACCCCCAGTCTTGGCAGAGTTGGAGGATGGTTAGGCTGGGTGAGCTGAAAGGGCACTTCCAATAAAAATCATCCCATGATCCTAAGCCTCCTGTCAATCTCCTCTGAGACTACCCCTGAGTCACCCAGCAACACCTATCTCCTACAGTGAAGTTTCTAAAGAGTTTTGGAAGTAATTTTAAAATAATTGTAGAAATTTCCAAACCTTTTGAGAGAGGAAAAAAAAAAAAAAAAGTTTACAGGCAACAGTGGTTGCAACTTTCATTCACCTAAGAATCAAGCAAAATTCCCAAATTCATTTTTCACCTTGACATCTTCCTTCTGTTCTGGTTGCTACCATGGCCATTGTCATGTTGTTTGATGCCTTTATTTACAGTTGTTGGGAGGTCACTTTCAAATGTTTCAAAGACCTCTTATGATTTGTGAACTAGAGATGAAGAGCAGTGACCTGCAGCATTCCTGAGGAGGAAGAGCTCATTCCTCTTCCTGGGTGCAGGAAGTAACCCTCTCCCACACCGAGCCATGGAGTCTGTGTCTACATTCAGATACATTTCTCCAGCTCATGCTGCTTCTCACACACCTCTACAGCTCCAGCCTCTGAGCACGTGAGAACAATTTTAGGCAGCAAAGTGGGAAGGTTTCCCTTTCCCTGGTGCCTGCAGTTTGTAGCCTGCAGGCTGTTTTACACCATGAGTAAAGGCACAGATATACACAGCAGTAAGTGAATGAGAAGTAACAGCTAAATGGCACAGGGCAGCATCACACGTGGCTCTCAGAGCTACCGTACCTCATTTGCTGTCCTCTCTGCTTCCTTTCTTCTTTCTTCACTCTCCTCCTCTTTTTTCTGCAGCTCTTGGATTATTTCCTGCAACTTCTTGGTTTCATTCCCTAATTTATGGACTTCTTGCTTCTTTTCTCCAAGTTGCCACTCAAGGTCTTCTACCTTGGACTCCAGTTCATGGAGCTTCTTCTGCGCTACTACGTTAGCATCTTGCTCTGCTTGTAGTGCCTGCCTCTGGAGCTGCCTTTCTTTCTCCATCTGCTGTCTCACTTGCACAGATTCCAGTTTATACTTCTCCATCTCGCTCACTAACTCCACTACACGGTCATGCTTTTCATCCATTTGTTTCTGCAGCTCTTTCAGTAACTCCTCAGAGGGATGAGGTGTTCCAGCTTGCCCTTTCTCCTCAGCACTTTGAAGCTGAGCACACAGCTCTTTTTCCCTTTCCAGAGCACCGCCGATCTCCAGCGCGCGAACCCTCTCCGACTCAAGGAGCACCTGCAGCTGGGAGCTGCGGCCCCGCTCCAGTGCCAGCTGGGCAGCACTCGCTGCTTCCTGGGAGGCGAGCTTCTGCCGCAGCTCGGCCGACAGCTCTCTCTCCTGCTCCAGGACCTGAGTTAGCTCCAAGTTCTTCTGCTTTTCATCTTCGAGGGAATATTTTAAATCCTTCCGTGATAAAGCAAAAGAAAAAGACTGATTAAAGCCACAGCTTCTGCACTTGGCACCCCTGCTGCCTCTGCAGCTCTTGCCTGTAACAGGGTGTGCTGTACACAACTCATTGGACAACGCTGAATCCTAGAATGCTTTGGGGTGAAGGGACCTTTTGAGGTCAGCTAGTCCAACCCCCCTGTAGTCAGCAGGACATCTGCAACTAGAGCAGTTTGCTCAGAGCCCCAAATAACCTGATCTGGGATGGTTGCAGGGACAGTTCCAGGCCATCTCCCACCTCTCTGGGTAATGTGGGACTTCTCTCTAGTCTGAATCTCCCTCCTTTAGTTTCAAACCATTATCCCTTATCCTGTCACAACAAGTCCTCCTGAGAAGTTTGTCCCCAGCTTTCTTCTTGGCCCCTCTGAAGTCCTGAAAGGCTACCAGGGTGAACAACCTCAAATCACTCAGCAAATGGCTTCCAGCACTCTCAGCATTGCTTGTGGCCTCCTATGAGCCTCTCCAACAGATCCATGCTGATATTAATGCTATGAATTGGATATGAGATGATATGAATGCTAACATGAAAACAGATAACACACCTGATTAAATCAGATCATCCCACAAAGGAGTATTTGAAGCACAGGCTTTGGAATGAGATACAAACAGCCATGGTGCTGACACTGCAGACACTCAGCTGGTTTGACTTGCTCAAAGCCTGAAAGTGATTTTGGAGGCTAAGATTTAAAGATGTAAATAAATCCAAGCTGGTGATGTGATTCCTTTTATTTTGGTCTTAATGCTTGTACTAGGTTACCTGCTCTCCCTCACTTGATCAGATCCTGCAGAGCACCACAGAATGCATCTGGATGAAAGGGAACTCCAGAGGTCATCTAGTCCAACTCCCTCTGCAGTCAGTGAGGACATCCCCAACTTGATCAGGTTGCTCAAAGCCCATTCAAGCCTGACCTTGAATGTCTCCAGGGATGGGCTCTCAACCACCGACCTGGGAAACCTGTTACATTGTTTCACCACCCTCATAGTAAAGAGCTTCCTTACAACTGGCTTTGTAAATAGTTCCTCCCCACCTTTCTCATTCCAAGGAAGCTGCTAATGCATCTTCTCCCAAAGCCAACTCCCTGGTTTGGTTTTGATGAGGTGAAACTGCTGGCTTTTGCAATGGAGACAAACATACATCCTAAATAATACTCTTAAATACTTTGAGGAGCTGGGTTTGGAGAAGATTTAAGTGTAGCCCTGTCGGTAGGATCCTGCTCCTCTTGATCTCTGAGGGCTTTTATACAATCTAACACCCTTTCATCTTGGCCCTGAAAGGCACAGGTAATAGTAAAATTGTCATTGATTTTAATTTGCATCGGACCTTTTTCTTTACTTGCCAGACAGTGGCAAGTGCTCAAAAAACCACAAAGTTGTGGTGCTGAGGGCCATGGCTTAGTCCCAGCCTTGGCAGAGCTAGAGGATGGTTGGGCTGGATGATCTTGAAGGGTTTTTCCAACCCAACCCAATCTGTCTCTGGTCTTCCTTCTATAGTGCTGCTGTTGAAGACAGAACATGGAGCACACACTGGATGAGAATGTCAACTGAGATGAAATGTTAACCAAAAGAGTATTTCTGTGCTCCCTGAAGTTCCAGACCATTTGGGGTTATGGAATACCTCCAGTTCTTCTCTTCCTCTTTCCTCACTGCGTTCCATTTTAGCTTTTTCCTTTTCCAAAGCCCATTGTAGCTCTCTTGATTTTTTCTGTTCACTGGCCATTGTATCCTTGAGAACATCTAGCTCAGCTGCTTTTTCTTTAACTTCAGTCCTAAAACAGAAAGGGACAAGATTTAGATGAGAGGATGGCTCTGATCCTATCACAGCTACTTGACACCATTCCATCTCCTGCAGTGAAAATGCTGCTTGCGTCACAGAGCAGCTAACAGTGGAAAGCCTGCTTGGCAGAACAAGCTTCACACAAAACCAGAGCTGCATGAGTCAAAAATGAAATCACTCCATCCTGCTAACTTTCTAATTGCCATTTTTCATTAACTGTTGGCTCAGGAGCAGTTGATGCTCAGCTTAATCCAGTCACTATCCAAACTATGAAAGAGCGCAGCAGAAATGCACCTTGCTGCCACGTGCCTCAAAGGGAAAAAGAATCTATTATAAAGGAAAGAGGAACATCTATCCCCTGAATTTTCCATCAATTTGTGAAAAAATCTTAGTCCTGAAGGTCTGTAAAGGCTGCAAGGTAAGCTATAAAGTATCACAAATTTAAACTCTGCCTGAATTCGTGTTCTCTGAGTGAACATGGAGATACCACACATGGGCACATCCATCTGGTAAAGGCATAAAGAAGAATGGCCTTCTAGAGTGCCAAATATTTGGCCTGCAGCACTTAGAAGCTGTAAAATTTCACGTGGAAATATTTGCAATGACATCTGAACTCTGCCAATTTATTTATTTTTTTCTGCTTCATGTTCAGTTTTAGAAGTAAAAAAGCTTTTAACCACTAGAGCATACTTATTAGCTTGTCTACAGTAATAATCTCATGTGCTGGAATGTTGAGAGAAATTTGATTTAAATATTAATATAGAGCCATCAAAATTTCTTAATATACAGAAAGAATTGTTCATCACCTGGAAAGGAAGTTTATTTCTGTCAGGTATGTTTTATGGAAAGCTGAGAAGCATTTCTATTAGATGGGATCAACTTCTTACAGTTTCAGACAACACAGGAAAGATCATCTCCACTGGTAACAAAGTTTGTCATCGAAACCCCCACCTGATGGTTTCTAGGTCCTTGAAGTGCTTGTGCTGTGCTTTAAGGGTTGCTTCAAGCTCTAGTTTGGCTTGTGCAAGTTCATTCTTCAGCTCAACTCCTGTCATTCTCTCTGAATTCAGCTGTTCCTGAAGCTCAGCTGCTCTGTCCTTCATACTGCGCAGTTCCACTTGCATCTCCAGTATCTGTGCCTGCTTCTGCTGCATGTTGTACTCCAGCATTTCTAGGTGAGAGCAACATGGATATGGAATTAGTGAACACACACCACTGTCTGTGTGGGTAAAGTTCCTTCTAGCACAGAGGATGACCACAGGCCACCTCTAAGAGTGATATTTTAAAACAATATATTCTTTCAATAGTGGAGTGAGAGCAGAACCATGGCCTTTGATCTTGTGCTTTCCAAGAAATCACTTCCACACTTCTTTAAAAGGCCAAGTGCACAACTGCATCAACAGGTACTGTGTGGACCACCAGTGACACAAGTGAAGTTAGCTGTGTGTCAGAGACTGGAACTGGCTGCCCAGTGAGGTGGTTGAGTGCCCATCCCTGGAGCTGTTTCCGAGATGCAGAGCTGTGGTGCTGAGTGCCATGGCTTAGCCCCAGCCCTGGCAGAGTTAGACCATATTTGGACTGGGTGATCTTGAAGGGCTTTTCCAACCCAAACCATTCTGCCATTCTGACTAACTATCCAATTAAGATAATTTCAAAGCTGCTGAACCTAAACACTTTAAGTGTACACATGGAAAATAACCTTAAAACACAAGCCCAATCTTTACAGCACTTGAAATAAGTTTGAATCACTTCCAACTTGATACAGACCATAAGAACACAGACCATATAACATTTTTTGGCAAATTAGTCAAATAGAATTGAGAAAGATGAGAAGTATGCATGCTCAGAAGGCGAGTATCAAAGCCAGAGAGCAAAGGCAGTACCTTTTCACCTACAAAACTGTGAGCACTGCCATGCAAACATTTGGGAAGGGACACATGTAAGCACAGAAGTCACCTTGGCTTTTTGAATCCATCTCTTGTTCTCTCTTTGGGTTGTTTTTCTTACTGTTCATCTGAGCATGTAACATTTGAATTTCCATCAGCAAACTTCTTCTGTCTGCATCCTGAAGACAGTCCATTGCTGCTCTCTGCTCACTAGCCTAGCAGCATGAGAAACATTGAAAAACAGAAGTCCAGAGTTGATTATTTATGGTGTGGACGTTACATTTACCTGTAGGTTCACAGTGCACAGACATTCCAAACATTCCCAATTCAGTCAGAGTTAAATCAATATTATAATCCTGAGAACTGATTCTCATTTTCTTATTTTCTGCCAGGTATCAAAATGACAGAATTCCAAGAGCTATCAGCTTCATGGCCAGTTGTTCTCCTCACTAATTCTTCTGTGTTCCAGAGGAGATAACTGACCTCTCTGTCCCATCACAGCCTTATCACTCCTTGGTTTACAACTTGCCTCATACACACAAGCTACCTTTTCTCTTGAACAAGGTAACATGATTCTAATTCCATTAATGAAATCAAGCTCAGGACAACTGTGCTTAATTCAAACTGGTCTCTGAAGGCTGTATTCTTTTCCACAGCTTGTGCACCTCAGAATCCCTTTCCTGCACCACAACAGTTTTAATTTTCACAGGCAGCTTCTCCTTCCCACAAGCCTGCTTTTCACACTCAGACTGTCAAAACTATTACTGTCACCTGGAATTTCAAATGGATTTATACATTCAAAATTAAAATCTAACATAGGCAAACACACTTGGACTAAAGCATGTTTTCTGTTACCTGATCTTGTAGTCTGTGCTCCAACTGATTCATCAACATCCCTGCATCTCTTGTGCCCAGCCCTGCAAGTTCAGTTTGAAAGGCAGCCAGAAGCACATTTTGTTCCCTCACAAAGAGCTGCTGAACAGCACACAGAAGTTCTCCCCGCCAGTCTGAGCCCCCTTCAGGAGGTTCTGTATTTGCATAAACCTACAGTGGTACAAAAAGGATTTAGACAGCAGAATTCCAAGAGGATTATCATTTAGTGTAAAGAGTGTGCTTTCAGTGGAATCTTGAGCTGTTCTTACCCAGTAGGTACAGGGCATTCATTCACACAAGTGGATGTATTTACTGTCCATGGTGGGACTTCCACATGTTCAATTTTTGTCTGTTTTAGATGGAAGCAATCTAGCTTTTTATAACTGAAAGCCTAGCCCCATGTGGCTATTATTTGTCTTACTGCATCACATTATCCTTTTAATTGTTATAATCAGATTTATTTTAATGATTCCTAGATTCATAGAATGGTTTGGGTTGCAAGAGACCTTAAAGATCATCTAGTTCCAACCCTGACACATCGGGCAGGGACACCTTCCTCTAGACCAGGTTGTCCAAAGCCTCCATTTTAGGGTTCACTTTTGGACCTCTCACTCCAAGAAGGACATTGAGGTTCTGAAGAAGGTTCAAGGAAGGGCAACAAAAATGGTGACAGGGTCTGGAGAAAAGGTCTGGTGAGGAGCAGCTGAGGGAACTGGGGTTGTTTAGTCTGTAGAAGAGGTGGTTGAGGGGAGACCTCCTTGCTCTCTGCAGCTCCTTGAAAGAAGGTTGGAGTTGGTCCCTTTTCCCTAGAGACATGTGATAGAAAAAGAACAAGTGGTCTCAAGTTGTACCAGGGGAAGTTTGTTTGGGATAAATTTCTTTCCCAAAAGGGTTGTCAAACCCTGAAACACACTGCTCAGGCAACCTGTGGAGTTCCCATCCCTGGAGGGATTTCAGAACTGTATAGGTGTGGTACTGATCACTGCAGCTTAGCACCAGACTTGGCAGAGTTAGAGAATGGTTGGACAGGATGAGCTAGATTCTCACTGAGCTGTGTGGTAGTGTGCAGACACTGTGTATGAAACCATTAATTTTATAATGATATAAAGTTAATTGCTCCACTTCCATGCAGAAGAGAACCAACCTACACAGATCCAATAACCTCACTGGGGTAATTAGGCAGGCAACTTCTAAGAAATGTCAGCAGATTACTGACTGTGTTATGTTTTAAACAACTTTCCCCCTCTTTTCTCTTATTACTGTGTGCAGTTCTGGAGCTCCCAGCACAGGAAGGACATGGAAGTGTTGGAGTGGGTCCAGAGGAGGCCACCAAGACGCTCAGAGGGCTGCAGCAGCTCTGCTCTGAGGACAGGCTACAAGAGTTGGGGCTCTGCAGCCTGGAGAAGAGAAGGTTTCCAGGAGACCTTAGAGTAGCCTTCCAGGATCTGAAGAGGGTTACAGGAAGGCTGGGGAGGGACTATTGACAAGGTCTTGTAATGACAGGACAAGGGGAATGGGTTTGAACTGGCAGAGGGGAGATTGAAACTGGATGTTAGGAGGAAGTTGTTTACAGTGAGGGTGGTGAGACACTGGCACAGGTTGCCCAGGGAGGTTGTGGCTGCTCCCTCCCTGGAGGTGTTCAAGGCCAGGGTAGAGGAGGCCTTGAATGACCTGTACTAGTGGGAGGTGTCCCTGCCTATGGCAGGGGGTTGGAACTGGTTGAGCCTTGCAATGCCATGCATTTTTACTCTGTGGTTTTGAAGTCTTGCAGTAGTATATTTAGAGCATTTAACCATGAGCTGTGACTGTGCATCATAAGGTTATCCTCAATGATTTTTTATTTAGATAGGATTTTATGATGTTGGTTATACCTCAGTTTCTCTAGGAAGTTGCATTCTTACAATGAGATCTTTCAGAGATGAAATGGTGCTTAGAAAAGCTTTTCTCTCCTCAAGCCAAGATTCTGGCTCTTGTTTAAGTGGTGGCACCTCCCTGTCACCATATGGAAATTCAGTGAGAGACAGCACCTGTATGCCTTCATGGTGGACTGCTTTCAGCAGACCCTACAACAAACACAAAAGGAGATCAGTGAAGGAATCCTGATAGTAACAACAATCATCATCATCATCTTATTTCACACATGTTGGAATGTTGGTGCTTCTAAAATTGATCAGCACAAGGCAACTATTTATGCCTGCTCATACCAGAGAGAAGTGCCACCTTCTAGCCACCAGGAGCTAGCAAATAGGTGCATTTTGAGTGAGGTTCAGATGCAAAGTCCCAAAGCTTGCCCATCAAGCCAATACACAGTTGTTAAAATGCCTGCTGATAGCAGCTGCCATTTCACAAACAAAACCCTGGGAAGTCTCCAGGCAAGCTTTGCACTTCACTTTTTAAAATTACTACTGACCTAGGGCTTTGCTGCCAAAGACTTAAAAAAATTCCTATCTTTACTGTTTATAATAGACACTTTTTTTTGGCCTTCATAATACAACAATGCAGCCATGGCATTGTCATTAATACACACTAACTACAAGAAATTAACAGCAATGATCATGTTGGAAACCAAGCCTATCATTACAGAATTCATATTAAACAAACAAGCACATCACTGATCAAGAGTGTTTGGAAATGTATTAAAACTGCCAACACTAAATGGCTCTATTTTCACTAATCAAGCAGCAGCTCATCTAAGCTGGTTCCATAATAATAAAGATCAGTTCTATTTTACCTTGATTTTTTTGGGAAGTAGATCTGTTGAAGTTTCACCTTCATCTACTCCTTCAGATACAGTGTCAGATCCCTGGATCTGAGTAAGAAACATTCCCTGACTCCAGTCTGAACTGGAGTCTAAAATAAAAGGAGAGAAAGACATGAAAGTTGGATTACTGTGAAGCTTTGAAGATCAGGCATCAAAAAAGTTTTTTTATCTCTTCTAACAGGTGGTTGTATGTCACCAGAGTTGATTTTAAGTCTGTAGACTACCTGGTTTACAGTTTTGCTTTTCCAGTTTCAAAGCAGTAACAGCAAAACAACACTGCAAAAAATAACCAAGCTTCAAAATCCTACTTCAGTTGTAAAAGAGAAATAACTCCTTGCACAAACACTTCTGCCACATGACCTCCCCTTACCATGCTTAGCCTTTGCTTAAGAACAGGGTCATATTAATAATTTTCATTGCTTTTAGACATTCTCTCCATCTCCCATGCTAGGGAGCTGTAGTTTTATGTTCTATGGATGATGGAGCTACACCGAGAAGATAATGTAATATGTAAGAAGAACAGAGGAACTCCAATGGGACAAAAGATCCTGCATCTGATGGCTCCACTCAACCCATCTCCACCCCAGGTATTTTTCTCCTGCAGGAAATAACAGACTTGGCACCCTCAACACCTTTAGGCAGTGCAACAGACTTCTGCTACTGTCTGGGCAGGAGCAGGTTATGTTTCTTAGAAGGCAAGTTCTCTAATGGTAAGTTCGGTACTGAAGAAGCAGACTGAAGTTATAATGCTGGCTGAAATCTTTAAAGCTAAGTTTCTTACCACTAGAAGCTTCAGCTTGATATGGTGGAGAACATGCTGACCCAGACACTGGGATGCCCTGTGTTTAGAAAAGAGAACAGTTAAAGCTTTAACACCACTCACACTCACATCAGGAAAGTTAATTCTAAGGGGCAGGACATGATTTGAGTCTCTCTGTTCAACTTCCCTTGCGATCAAAGCCATCAGAGATGGCATTCGGTGACCTCACACACTTCCCACCTCACAGAGCAAGACAGGTCCAAGGTTGCCACACAAGGAGGCATCCAACAGTTGAGCACACTCCCAAAGTTAAATTGCTGAGGAAAGGGTTCAGAATCTCCCCGAGGTCATGGAAGCATTACAACATTTAAAGGCTCCACACTGAACACAGGGAGTTGCACACAACCAGACTTCAACAGGAACTTCTGCAGTGGGAGCAAGAGTACAAACTGAGGTAGAATGGTTTGGGCAGCAAAAGCCCTTCAAGATCACCCAGCCCAACCATGCTCTAACTCTGCCAAGGCTGGGGCTAAGCCATGGCCCTCAGCACCACAGTTCTGCCTCTGGGAAACACCTCCAAGGATGAGCATTCAGCCACCTCCCTGGGTAGCCTGTGCCAGGCTCTGAGAACCCTTTCAGTCAGGTCCAACCAAACCTGCCCTGGGGCAATTTGAAACCGTTTCCTCTCCTGTCATTAATTACATGGGAGCAGAGCCCAACCCCCACCTGACTCCAGCCTCCTCTCAGGGAGCTGTAGAGAGCAATGAGGTCTGCCCCCAGCCTCCTCTTCTCCAGACTAAACAATTCCAGCTCCCTCAGCTGCTCCTTCCCAGCCCTGCTCTCCAGGCCTTACCCCAGCTTCCTTGCCCTTCTCTGGACACATTCCAGCACCTCAATGATCTTCTTGAAGCAAGGGGAACCAAACTGAGCAGAGTCCTCAGGCTCAAGGAACATAAAGCAGGACACATACCTCTTTAGCTTGCAGAGTTTCTATGACTTCCTTTAAAGTTTTACACTCCTCAGTCAATGCTTCCACTGCAACAAGCTTCTCTCTCTTTAATGTTTCAGCCTCAGAGATATGCCTTGTCTCCATGTCCATGATCTCAGCAGCATGGAGTTCTTGCATTTGGTCAATTTTTTCAGTAAATCCTCTCACAATCTCTGCAATGTCTTCTGGGGAGCAGCCACTTGGCAAAGTGCTCTGCACCTCTGCATTTCTCACAAGGACTGGTGAAGTCTGGATACAGCTGCTGGTTTCCAGAGTCTGGTCTGTTTGTGATGAGCTTTTCCTGCTTAGAGCAGATTGACTGGTTGACAAGTCACACATTGTTTCTGCATCCTTTTTGCTTTCAGTTTTTGCCAGTTCCTTGTCCTTTCTCATATAACTTGCAAATTTCTCTTCTGCTTCAACTAGGTTCTTCTTGACTTTGCATAGATCTTCCTGAAGATGTATCAGACTTGCCTCTTTTACCTGTAAATAGTTAGAATCTCAGTTGCAGTCTTTCCAAATCCTTTAAATTCCCTAACCTCCCCCAGCAAAGAATCCCTCTATACCATTAGTCACATTTCAAAGCAGTTATGACATATGCCAACAAATACAATCTCCCAAGAAACAGAGCTCCAGACTGTAAAATTATCTACTTTGGCAAGAAGGGTCTGGTCTACAGGATCAGCTCTGTTCCACTGACAGTAGGTACTGAGTGGTAGCTTTTCTCAGTGGCAAACTCAGCACACAACTGAGAAGCCCTGCAGCATGCATGCTCGCATGAGTCCTGTATACTCGTTTGCTTTAAATGCCACATGGAGCAACTTGGTTCTTACTGCTAGCTCTTGCTGAAGTTTTTCTGCCTTTTCTCTGTAACTGCTCAGCTCTTCCTTAGCAGCAGCTGCCTCCTCTTTCACTTGCTGTAGTTCATTTTCTTTCTGATTTTCCATGAGTTGTGCTCCTGCCTACACAACAACACAAGGGATGGAAAATGGTGAGTCATAGGATGGGTTGAGTTGGAAGGGACCTTAAAAATCATGTAGTTCTAGTGAAGAAGTCTATAGTCAAATAATAACAGCACTCATCAACTTCACACCAACTTACAAAAGCCACAACTGAAAAGACCAGAGGGATAAACAAATCTGTGTTATTTGGACTAACATAGCCTCAAAAAAATGGAAGTCCAAGAGACCATTTTGCTAGAGTAACTCCCACAAAGTGAGTAAATGTGGGAGGAAAGAGAAGCATGGAAGGAAAGATTGTCTTCCTACAGCTTATTGATCTGCAAGCAGAATTGGTTGCCCCATGCAGAAAGCACAAGGAGGAAGGTCAAAGAGTAGAAATGAAGTCTTACAGTGTTTACATTTAGAAGACATTTATGGCATTCATCCATTCCGCATTTGGATGAAAGATCTTAGAACCTTTTCAGGTCCAGCACTGGGTTCCATGATGTTTCTGAACATAAAAGTTTCACAGAATGCATCAGGTTGGAAGGAACCCCCAAATGTCATCTTGTCCAACCCCCCTGCAGTGAGCAGAGACATCTCCAACTAGATCAGATTTCAGCAACCAAGGCAGTGTTCAGGTTATCAGGCATTGCCAGCTTTGACTGAAGGTACTAAGTTCAGGCAACGTGACCAGTGGTGGATGGAAAGCAGGACAAATGCATACTGGTAAATGCCACTGGTAGGAAATACCTTTAGAATCAAGAAAGCAAAGCAAGGAAGAAAGTCAATCAAAAATCAAAGCACACATAAGTAAACAACCTATCCCCTCTGAGACTCCTGCACAGACAAATTGCTATCACTCCCTTATTCTGAACCCTCTCTGATGTAATTCTTGTCTCCCTACCTCAGTGGTAGTAAAAGCATCATTCACTCCATTCTGGGTCATTTCAAAGCAAGAATAAGAAAGGGTCCAGAATTCAGCATCACCTTGCATTCATGAAAAGGCAAAGTGTTGCTAAGCAAAATGGAAACCAGGATTAGAGTTCCTATGATAACAAACCAAATGATGGTCTGACCCACACTGTCTTGTTAGCAAGTGCTGCATTCATCACAGTTTGCATAAGAGAGCAGCACTCAGTGGATACAAGGCAAGAGAAAATGGCATGAAGTACCTGCTGTGGCTGTGTTTCTTCTTGCTTCAGGTGTTTCTGAGCCTCTCCACTGTGCTTATCGTGAAGCCCCTGCAGTAGCTGCTGAAGTTCAAAGAGTTTCTCTTCCTTCGCTTTTGCTTCCTTCTCTGCACCTTTGGCATTTTCTCTTTCTAATTCCAAGTGATGGTTCACCAGTGCCAGCTGCTCCTCCATCTCACCAAGCCTCTGGGTTAAGAGTGCCAATTTTGACTCAGTTTCACTTGGGGCTGCACCACTCAAACTGTCTCTCTGGGCATTCCTATTGGCATCCTCTGCACAGCTCGAAGTTTCCTGAATTTCCTGCATGAATTTCCTCTGCTCTTGAACTGCATTGAGCTGAACCTGACTCACAAGAGCAGCAGCAACTTTTTCTAGCAGAGTCTTTTCCAGTTCCAATATCCTCTTTTCAAGTGTTTCTCTTTCTGCTTTCCTTTCCTTCTCCAAGTCTTTTATTTTACTGCATGACTGGCACAGTTCTGAATCTCTTTCCTTCATGCATTCCTGGAGTTGCTCCAGTTGCAGCTCCATCTTGCTGATGGTGACTCCTGCATTCTCATCTGAGGGCTGAAGTTGGGAGTGATCTAGCAACTCTGATTTCTCACATAAACCTTCTTCCACTTCCTCAGTTTTCCCCTTGCTTCTGTCTTCTGTCTCTTCACTTCTCATCAGCTCACACTTGCATTTCTTTTTTAGTACACTTATTTCTTGCTCCAGCTGGGTCATTTTAAACTTAGTTTCCTCAAGCTCATTCTTTGTCCGAGATGCTTCTACAGTTACATTTTCTACTTGCTTCTCCAAAGCCTCCTTTTCTGCCACAACTGTGTCAAGAGTATGTTTCAGACTGTCAGCATCTTCTTGAAGAGCAGCAAGGTCTGCAGGCACTTTTTGTTCAATATTTGCCAGCTCCTGCTGAAGCTTATCAATTACATCGTTCAACTGCTCGACTTCCTCATCATTCTTTCTCTTCACACGTTCTTGATCACTTTTCAGGTACTCCACCTGGGCTTCAAGCTCCTTTATATGCTCATTTTGCTCTTCAATAACCTGGGGAAAAACCCAAAGATGATAAGAACTTCATGATAAGTAACTACTACACCCTCAAATTTTGTTTTCTCTCATCTGCTATTCAATCTTCTTAGGAAATCAAGGTTTAATATATTAATTTTACTCAAAGAATTCCAAGAAATTAATATTTATGAATCTTAAAACTTAAAGAAAAAAAAATATCCTCAAGTTCACCACATGGAGGTCAAATATGCCCAATCAGATTATGTAGATACTGTGCTCTTCACACACAGGTACCACTCACTCACATGGTCAATAGATTTTTGCAGCACACAGTTCAGCTGGGTATGTATTTTAAAAACAAAGGGACCTTCAGTTAATTGTGCTGGAAAATGCCATGCTTACACTGAGACCATAGGGAACTGGAACAAGCTACACTGAGATTAGACATTAGGAGGAAATTCTTCACCAGCAGGGTGAGGCACTGGGAACAGGCTGCACAGAGAAGCTGTGGAGGTTCTGAGCCTGGTAGTGTTCAAAATCAGCCTGGTTGGAGCCTTGAGCAACCTGCTTAGTAGGAGAGAACTAGAACTAAATGATCTTTTAGGTCCCTTCCAACCCAAGCCATTCTAGGATTCTACAGTGGTTCAGAAGTATTAGAAGAATAAGGAATGAAGAACTGAAGATGAAAATTCAATCAGAAATAAGGCAGAGTATTAGCTAAGCAAAGAGTATCCTCCATAAAAAATGAGACAACAAAGGATAACCAGAGCAGTACTGAAAAGCTTTAAAAAGGCAGCAATGGAAGATTAATGAAACTGGCAAGGGGACAGAGGTTTTCTTCCCTTCAAACAGTTAGCAACACAAAGGAGGAGTCTGAAGCAAGATTTCAACAGTAGGTACTTTGTTATCAGTTGTGCCTTCAAGCTGCTCTTGCAGTTTTGCAATTTGCTCACGAAGATGTTCTATCTCCTGCTCCTTTTCTTGCATGATGTGTGCCAGCCTCCCAGCTACTAAATGATGGTTCAGTATGGTGGCATCTTCAGATTTCTGTATTGCTAGTCCCAGTACTTCCATTTCATCCTAGGGAAAAAACAAACCCAAACCCATGCTACAGTTGTTAATAAAAGCTTTCCCCACATTTTAGTGTCTGCGTTTCAGGACCAGGAATCTACTTGAGCATAGCAAGGCTCTACAAAGACACCTGGCCAGGATGGATCCATGGGCTAACATAGGCTGTATAAGTCTTAACAAAGCCATATGCCAGATCCTGTACTTGTGTCACAACACCACCATGAAGGCTCCAGGCTTGGGGCAGAGTGGTTGGAAACTGCTCAGCAGAGAAAGACTTGGTGGTGATGGTTGACAGCAGCTGAAGTTGATGCAGGGTATGCCAAACTCACCAGCATTCTAGCTTGGGTCACAACAGTGTACCCAGCAGGACCAGGGAAGGGACTGTGCCCCTATACTGGACACTGGCAAGGCCACACCTGGAGTGCTGGGTTCAGTTTTGAGGGCACTCACTCCAAGGAGGACATTGTGGGGCTGAAGCAGGTCCAGAAAAGGGTAAGGAGGTTGGGGAAGGGTCTGGAGAACAGGGTTGGGGAGGAGCAGCTGAGGGCCCTGTGGGTGTTTAGCGTGGAGAAGAGGAGGCTGAGGGCAGAGCTCATTGCTCTCTGCAATTCCCTGAGAGGAGGCTGCAGCCAGCTGGGGTTGGGCTCTGCTCCCTAAGAAGAACTGCACCAGGGGAGGGTTAGGCTGGTGATGAAGAAAAATCTCTTTGCTGCCAGAGTGGTCAGGGATTGGAACAGGTTGCCCAGGGCAGTGGTGTGGAGTCCCCATGCCTGGAGGTGTTGAAGAAACACATGGCCATGGCACTTGGGGACACAGTTTAATGGCTGTGCTGGTGTTGGGTTGATGGTTGGACTCGACCTTACAGGTCTTCTCCAACCCAAACAGTTGTATGGTTCTACAAAACAACCCAGGTGCATGGAAGGAGAAGTGATTATCTGAGCTTTTCAATACTTTGCAGTTTGAGCTGTGGAATGCTTGAGGAAGAAGTTAGCACCTTGGCTTTTCCCAAAGATTTATTTCCTGGGAATAGGGAGAACGAATCTCTAGGCATCTGTTATGCAATTACCTTAAATAATTTGTTCTCTTGTTCCAGTTCTTGCAAGTGTGTAGTGGACTCCTTCCTCTGAATTTCTAGTTGCATGTGCAGCTGCTGAACTTCCTCATTTTTATTTTCCAGCTCCTCCCGGAACTGCTCCAGTTGTTCCTCAAGGTTTGTGACCTGTGTTTCCAAAACAAATGGTGGAGAAGTTGCAGGCAGCCACACTAAAATTTCTGTGCATCCATTTTCAAGTGCAATGTCAATGGTAAACTGCTTTGGTATACAGAGACAAAAGGATGTGTGCTCAGTGACATTCCGAGTCCTTAAACCCAATGGAATTTTACACCCCAGCAATGATTGATTGAAATGACTCTGAAGTTTTTCTTAATTGGTTGAATTTTGATTTCAGAAACACTATTGTGGGGCCAGCAGGGCAAGGGAGGGGATTCTGCCCCTTTACTTTGCTCTTGTCAGACCCCACCTGGAGTCCTGTGTGCAGTTCTGGAGCCCCCAGCACAGGAAGGACATGGAAGTGTTGGAGTGGGTTCAGAGGAGGCCACGAAGATGCTCAGAGGGCTGGAGCAGCTCTGCTGTGAGGACAGGTTGAGAGAGTTGGGGCTCTGCAGCCTGGAGAAGAGAAGGCTTCCAGGAGACCTTAGAGTAGCCTTCCAGGATCTGAAGGGGGCTACAGGAAGGCTGGGGAGGGACTATTGACAAGGTCTTGTAATGACAGGACAAGGGGNGGTCCCTTCCAACCTTACCATTCTATGATTCTATAAGCATTAATGTAGACAATGGCATGAGTTCACAAGAGGGATCTGGGCTGTTTTTTCTTTGATCTGGTCACAAATTGCAGCTGTGGAATTCACTGAAGTCAACAGAAAGCAAAAGTTAACAAACTAAGACCAATGGAGCATTGCACAGGTGTTTTACCTCCTTCTCCTTCCTGTCCACAGCTTCTCGTTCAGCTTGCAGTTGTGCTTCAAGAGGTAACTCTCCCTTCACTATGATGGTGCCAAACTGTTTTCTTTCTTCCACCTTTGAAGGCAAGTCACATGAATGAGAAACAAGAAAGCCAGATTGTTTTGTTCTCAAGGAAAGAAGGAAGTGGCAAGGACAGGATAATCTAAGAGCAAGCAATACCTTTTGCAAGTTGTCTGCACTGATGATTAAGGCTTGTTCCAGCTCTCTTACTCTGCACTCCAGTTTCTCAATTTCTTCATTTCGTTCTTGTACATCTCTCTGAAGCTGCTCCTTGGAGAGCAAAAGCTCACTGCATTTGTCTGTTTTTTCTTTTAGGTGATTTGTTAACTGCTCAACCTGGTGACAATATGGCAAGAAGGTTAATGTCCTGTACTAGACTGGAAGGCTTTGCTGCTTTGCTTGTCCTTCTGAAGCCTTCAGACTCACTAGTCAAAAGCAAGTAGCATGGCATCCCCATGCAGCCCACTACAAAGACACCTTCAGCATCCAGAGATGGAATGTCTGGACCAGCTCAGGGTGCTATTTGCATCTCTGAGGAATATCAGAGTTCTAAAGATCTGTGACAAAATGACTCAAAATGAGGAGTTGTCTCGTGACATCCCAACATATCCTAAACTTGCTGGGCCTAACACAGCAGAGAATCATTATACTTCAAGCTCCAGAAACTGAAGCTTTGTTTTATTGCTGGGTTTATTAAATGGGACCAAACAGAGGTGCTGGATGACAAAAATTCACTTTTTATAGGTGAGAAATCATCCAAACAAAGCTTTATAATCTCATTAGTTCAGATGTTTGCTGCTCAGAAACAACACATTGAAAGAATAACTGAAGTAGCAGAGACTGGAATGAACCCAGTTCTATCAGGGTTCCATGAATGATTAATAATAGACTTGTTTGGGTTGGAGAAGACCTCTAAGATCATCCAGCCCAACTATCAACCCAACACCACCATGGCCACTAAACCTTATCCCCAGTTGCCATGGCCACACCTTTCTGGAACCCCTCCAGGCATGGGGACTCTATTGTCTCCCTGGGCAGCCTGTGCCAATCCCTGACCACTCTTGCAAGCATGGAAATTTTTTCTTCATCTCCAACTTAACCCTCCCCTGGCACAATTTCAGGGCATTTCCTCTTGTTCTCTGTCCTGGTGCAAGGGAGAACAGACCAACCCCCACCTCACTCCAAGCTCCTTTCAGGTAGCTGTAGAGAGCAATGATTTAGAAGCAACAAAGAAAGACGTGTAGCAAATCCATGGTATTAGACCTGATGCACAGAGCTAAGACCTGAGTTAAACTAAGCAGTTGAGCAAGAGACATGGAAAGTAATGTTTGTCCCACTCAAGAAACTGATTTCAGTATTTACAATTAGGAAGATACGATGTAGCCAAGAGGGAGGAGACCCAAAGCATTTCATTAGATAGGAGAGAAGAGGACCAGAACAGAAAGCTGACAGGATGGTATTACTGACGTTATCCATCCATCAAAGTCTGAAGTGACCATAGAAAAGTCCTGAGAGAGAAATGGAAAAAGAAAAAAAAAAAAATCAAGTCTAAGGCTGATTCTTTACAACAGCTCTCCCTGGACTAAGTGGAGAGACTAAGCTGAAATGACAATAAAAAAGAAATGAAGTTATCAGGAGAAAGCACTCAGGGCTACGTGCGAGGGAGAAGAGAGTCAAACCCCATGCACCTCTGCAAAACTAAAGCAGCTACCTCAGGCAAGCAGGAGCAATGATGACAATATGTGCACTGGTGAAATACTCCACCTGGCACCAAAATGGACTGCAGGGTGAGACTGAGAGCCTCACTGATTCACATGAAATGTAAATCCACTACAGCCCAGCAAACGCTGCCTGTGATTGGAGCCGGATCGCATCCAACGCCACCCAACCCCAACCAGCTGCCGCCTCTGTGGTGCTTGCAGAGACCATCTCAGTGTCTGCCTTTCCACTTCTAATCTAAGAGCACCAAAGACAAATATCAACACTTTAATCACACTTAGAGCTGTCTTTCATTTCCAATCGTGATTTGTATTTCCTTTGGAGCATATCTGCTAACTCCAGAAGATTCACTGTTCACAGAGGGTGATGACAGCCATACAGAACAGTTTTGGTTGGCAAAGCCTCTTAAGCTCACCCAGTCCAACCCAGTCCAACCATTCTCTAACTCTGCCAAGGCTGGGGCCAAGCCATGGCCCGCAGCACCACAGCTCTGCCTCTGGGAAACACCTCCAGGGATGGACATTCAGCCACCTCCCTGGGCAGCCTGTGCTAAGCTGTGAGAACCTTTTTGGTCAAGAAATTTCTTCTAGTCCAACCTAACCCTACCCTGGGGTAACCTAAGGCCATTTCCTCTCCTCCTGTCACTTGTTCCTAGGGAGCAGAGCCCAACCCCAGCTGGTTGCAGCCTCCTCTCAGGGAGCTGCAGAGAACAATGAGCTCTGCCCTCAGCCTCCTCTTCTTCACACACACAGCTCCCGGGGCCCTCAGCTGCTCCTCCCCAGTCCTGTTCTCCAGGCCCTTTCCCAGCTTTCTTGCCCTTCTCTGGACCTGCTCCAGTCCCTCAATGTCCTTCTTGGAGTGAGGGCCCCAAAACTGAAGCTGGAACTCAAGGTGCAGACACCGCAGTGCTGAGTGCAATGGGACAATTCCTGCCCTGCTCCTTTTGGTCACCAGGTATACAGTATGCCACACAGCTCTGACTGGATACTTTGACAGTAAGATTTCTTACAAACCTTTCCATTAAAATTATTTTTAAAAACTCCTTAAATATATAATTAAACATGAGAATAAGTAGTAAATAAGTACTTCAACAACTTAGATCTCATGTATATCAATTTATACTCTATTGCTGCCTGTGCCCTAAACTATATCATACATCATACCAAATATTGCTGACATTTAACATATTTTACAGCAACTGAACTACCTCAATAAGAGCCCTGGTTTGAAAATAGCAGTGCAACATAACAAGGGACACCATAATGCTGAAAATCAGGCAAGAGTGTCAGCCTTGCTCAATAAGCAGGATACAAGAAGAGTCACAAATAAGAAAAAGCAATTTAGATCACAAATGGGCCAAACAGAACATACAAAAGCCTCATAAGACACAGCACTTGCAGAAAGCTGTGTGCAACTCCCTTGAGCTGCTGTTCCACAGTCACTACATTTGTTTCAGTTGAGACAGAGTCCTGTGGAGGTTCAAGGAATAAAACACCTCATGAGCTAAACCTTGGGAACTCATTTCCTTCAGCTGCCTATGAAGAAGTTTCATAGCAACAGCAGAACTTGTCAAACTGCTAAAGGAGTCCGGAATGTTTCCACAGCCTTTTGAAAATGGTGGATTTTCAAAACTGAGTTACAGGAAAAAAAAAGCCTTTTTGAGTGAGGAAGTCTCTGTATGGTTGCTACTGAAAACAAGCAGTCTAAAATGGCCCCAAAAGGCACTCTCACTGCTTCCCTCCAACACTTTGCTCCTCACCTCAGGGGATTTACCTTCCTGGCTTGTAAATGATGCAGATTTGTTACACCACTCATGACAGTCTCCTAACAGCTGTCAGCATCTCACTGATATTGAGTACAAGCAATAAAAAGAGTTACCTCTCTGGTCTGATGCTCACTGACAGGTTGATTCCTCTGGGGAACCTTTAGCTGCTGTTCCAGCTTCTGGATCTCCTGCTGGAATACATCTCTCTCGTGCTCTCGGTCAATGGCTTGCTCCTGGAAGTTAGGAATTTACGTGGATACGTCATTTGACTAGAGGAGGGGGCAGCAGGGAAGGTGGGGGTTGCTAAAATGGGGTAGAAGCCAAAGCAAAACTGCAGAGGCAGCCTGATAGGAAGAAGTTGGGCACAACTGAGCTACAGTCACTGTGCCTGGGGAGAAATCACTGGTTGGAAGGTGCAGCTTCATATCTGGAGGTGGATTCTTGGATACTACGATGAAAACTGTAAAAGCAGCCTAGAGAAACTGTGCTTGCAAATTGACTAACACACAGAATCATGGAACACTTTGGGCTGGAAGGGACATTTAAAGGTCATCCAGTCCAACTCCCCTGTAGTAAGCAGGGACATCTTTCACTAGGTCAAGCTGCTTAGAGCCCCATTCAACTTAAGCTTGAATATTCCCAGGGATGGTGCTTCCACCACCTATTCAACCTACAGCAACCTATTCAAGTCTTCTATCACCCTTGTAAAAAATGTCTTCCCTTTCTCATATCTAGTCTAGATTTAGCCTCCTCAGCTCTGCCTCTCCAGCCATTCTCCACCAGCCTGGAGTTGTGCTTGGGATCTCCCTGAGCCAGGTGCAGCATCTTGCACAGCCTTTAGACAATTCTGCCAGGCTTGCTAGAAGAATGTGGAACTTCCACCAACTGCTAAAAATTTTATTTAGAAGTTCCCCCGTTATTTTAAACTTTTTTTGAAGCCTACTAAGTTGTATTTAGAAACACAGAGCAGCTCAAATAAATCTTCTCAAGATGTTGACTAACTTTTTGGAATGGCATCCACAAGACTATCACTGTTGTGTGCTTCCTCGCGTCCGCTCCAAAGCCGAGCGCCCGCCCAGCCCCGTGAGGTGAGCCTTTTACCATACTCACATCCAGAAACTTCCTGGTTTTCTCAAGCTGCTTCTCCAAAGCCTGGTTTTGCTGCCTCAAGTCCATTAGCTCAGCATTTTTTTCTTGCTCCAGCTCTATGAACCGACTGACTTGCTCTTCCAGGTCTATCTCCAAGACTCTGACCTGCTGCTGAAGGTCATCGTACTCCTTTTCAGCTTGACGCTGGACTTCGATTTTTTCTTTCATTAGCTTTTCTGTTTCCTCCAGCAATTCTGGTTATAACAAAATCATCACATGCTACTCTTAGGTGTGGATAGTTAGCAGTGTAATAAAGCAAAACCACTCCCCAAGGTGACCATGCTGTACTCTGCAGAAGGATGTGAACTGGTTTGGGTTTTTACTATTTCTTTAGAAAACATATTTTCTTCCGAGAAAAAAATTAAGAAAACTACTAAAGCAAATTTGTGTCATAATTATTATCCTTTAGCCTTCAAATGGCTTAGTGAAGTTGTATCAGAGCCCTCAAAAGGCTTAGTGAAGTTGTATCAGAGCCCTCAAATGGCTTAGTGAAGTTGTATCAGAGCCCTCAAATGGCTTAGTGAAGTTGTATCAGAGCTCTTTCCTCTTTAAGTTTTGAACAGATTAAAGAGTTTCATATAAACTACCTCTGTATAATTGAGAGGCAAATGCATGGGTTTGAATTACATCTAGAGTCAGCACAGGGATTAACAATGAAGTACAGAAAACCCAACCCTCTTCTCATCCCCAGCGTCAGTAAAAATCAATCCACTCCCAGTCTTCATCATTTAAGGTGACAGAGAGAAAGAATTTGAAGGGAATATTGAAAGCCTTGGCAAGGTTGCTGGGCAGACAGAGAGGAACATTACATTACCTGTAACTGGAGCTGCATAAAACCACAGTGACTGCATGGATGCCAGATGCTGAGTCCTCATGAAAAAGCTGGCAAGCACATATAGTAAAGGCCCCAACCACTCTATCAAGACTCTTAAGCCACAGCCCACTGGAGTACACATTGACTAACCATACCAATCCCTTCAGGCAAGATCCAAACTGTAAAGTGCAGTTACATTTGGAGAATCTTCAAAACACGATTGGTATTTAGACAGAAACAATACAATTTACTTGGACTAGAGCAGAAAGACCCTCCAGGCACCATCATCTTACATCATACTGAACCAATTCGCAGTTCTAGGTAGCCATTATATAGCAAAATAACAGAGTTTTTAGGTAGCATAATGAGTCAGCTCTATTTGGAAATAAAAGAGGGGAAAAAAGGCTATAAAAAATATCCTTCCAATAGCATCTAAGTCTCTGTAGTTCACAGGTGCATAAGATGATGGTTATTGATGAATCTGCTTCCAGTGGTCGGAAACGATAAGAAATGTTGTTAGTGAAATGTAAACCTGAGCATGAAACACAACATCAAAGCTGCAGGCCAGCAAGGATTATGAGTCAGTCAGTAAGCCAAAAGCCCAAAAACCTCCTGATTAACAGTGGTCAGTACAATGTCAGTCTTCCACCCAGTTACAGGTTGGCCATGCAACGTACAAACACACCTGCTTGGGAAGCTGCATCGACTGCAGCATCTACTAGGCCTAGGAGAATAGAGAGAGAGAGAGAAAACAAAAACAAAAAGAAGCAAAGTAATTCACATGCAGCTCTAGTTTTCTTGTGGTGCAACAATGTGAGAGAAAATGAAGGCAAAGGTAGATGTGGCATTTAATGACAAAGTTGTTGGCACAGCTTAGGGAATGTGGTTACTCTGGTGTGCATGACAGGAGTACCTACACATACTTTTAACAACTTGTTTAGCCTTACAGGTGTTATGAGTGAGGAGAACTTTGAAATTTTTAGAAACCTAAACATACAACAAACAACCAAACTGGAGTCCTAGATGAAAATCTTCTCTGCTACAAAGCAGAAAGCTTAACATTTCCTTGTTCCACAAAATGGATGCAGGAAATTGCAAATATACACCAAGATATGCAGCTTATAAAGATATTAACATTACAAATGGTCATCAACTTATAGAAACTAAATAAAATTAACTTTCTGGCTCAGAAACAAAATTTACACAGCAAGTGCTGCAAGCTTTGGTCAGCACTCTCAAAACACCAGTGTTCTCATTTTCTTCCCCTCTCAGACACAGACTATCAAGCTATTACTTTAAGGAAGAATTAAAAGACACTAGAAGTGTTCAAGGCCAGGCAGGATAAAGCCTTGAGCATCATAGTAAAGATCATTTAAATGACCTTGAAGGTCCCTTCAAACCCAACCCATTCTGTGATTTACTCCTGAAGGTAAATGTTGGGGGTTTTCAGTGAGCAGGTAGTTAGGTGACCTTGACATGGCATTTATCTGGAGTTTTCACCACCAGTGCTGAAAGTTTTCATGACTGGTAGATAGCTGCCTCTTATCATCCAACTTTAGTGCCTTTCTTTTTCAAAAGAGGGAGTTTGTTAGAAAATAGTATCTTCTGTGTCTAAAATAAGTATGGTCATTGTGTGTAGCTCAGTCATGTTCTGGTGGATATGCCTGCTAGTGCCACTGAAAGTATATTTGGAAAGTTTCTAGACTGGTATTTTTATCCACAGGTGCTAACTTCAAGATACCTTCAGCAATAATCCAACTACAAGTAGATTTGCAGAGGCATCAAATGCGACTGCTCAACACATCCGGAAACTCAGCCTTTGTTTGGTTACATATCAAGAAAAGTTATCATGCTAACACTAGGCATGAAAACATCACATTTCACCCTGCTGTGTTTTTATTAATGATTAGGAAGAGGGTGGAGAAAACCCTTCAGCAAGATTATTCAGTATCTTAATTGAAGGCAGAAAAAAAAAATCTCATAGAAAGACTGTGAGGAATACATACGCTGCTCTACGGGCCCCACGCCTGCTCTCATGGCATCCTTCTGTCTGGAGAGTAACTCCTTTTCCTCCTGGACCTGCTGCTGTTCAGCCTCTAACTCCTGCAATTTGTTACCTGTGCACAGCAGTTCTCGCTCAAGATGGTCAATTACATCCATTTTTTCCTGGAGTTGTTTTTCCAGAAATGTTTTTTCATCTGTGTAACCATCAATGAGGCCTGGGGAACAGCAAGGTTGGGGCAGAGTTAAGACACAATGAAGAACAACTTGGATCTTTTTCCACAGTGGAGTCCAGACTAACCACCCCCAGGGCCCTCAGCTGCTCCTCCCCAGCCCTGTTCTCCAGACCCTTCCCCAACTTCCTTGCCCTTCCCTGGACCTGCTCTCAATGTCCTTCTTTGAGTGAGGGCCCAAACCTGACCCCAGCACTCCAGGTGTGGCCTCTCCAGTGCTGAGTGCAGGAGGCCTACAAGAAAGCTAGGAAGGGCTTCTTGTAATTGGACGCAAGGGAATGGACTGAAGCTTGAGGGGGGCAGATTGAAACTGCAGATTAGGAAGGAATTAGTGAAGGTGAGGAGACACAGTCAGAGGTTGCCCAGGGAGCCTGTGGATGCCCCCTCCCTGGAGATGTTCAAGGCCAGGCTGGATGAGACCCTGAGCAAGCTGTGCTGGTGAGAGCTCTCCCTGGTAGGGCTGGATGACCTTGAAGGTCCTTTCTGACCTAAACCACTCCAGGATTCTATGAGAATCACTTCCCTGGTCCTGCTGGCCACACTGTTCCACATACAGCACACCCTGAGGCGCTGCTGCTCACAACGAGTACTTCACAGGCAGCAAGCTCAGAGGGCATTCCCAGGCCACATCCCTGCCAAAAAGGCAAGAACCCCAAAGCAGCAGGCTAAGATCGTATCTTGACTACTTACTCCTGGCTTTTTTTTTGGTATTTTCAGAGATGTAATCCAAGTTGTCAGAGTTCAGTGACCCAGCTGGCATTAGCTTTTCCAGCACATTAGGCAGGTTGTATCTGACACCCTTACAATACTGGAGGTTTGAAAATGTCTCAACCAGAGCAGTTTTTGTGATATGAAAGGAATTATCAGAAATGACACATTTTCTCTCAGGAGAATGCAGGTTACCATCAGATGGGTAATGACCTAAGACAATGTCCTGCACACCTAAGTAATCTGGTAAGAGAATGGAGGTTGGCTTTGTCAGAGTGTGTTCACAGCTCAGCTCAATGAGCAGAAGAAAGGAAATCAAAAGTTTGACAGCATTCTTTCGTTTGCTACAACACCACTAAAAAGGTGGGGTTGGACTAAATGACCTCTAGGTCTCTTCTACCTTAATGCATTCTGACTTAGAAGTGCATTAATGTCAGAAGTTCACAGAAAAAAAGTTCCATTAATTCAGGAATTGGAAAGCACTAAAGTAATTAAGGAGGAAGAGGTTAGATTCCCACAAAAGACTGAACTGAATCAAATTCCCACGCGATAGAAACCTGCACCTAACTGAAAGCTCAAACCTTCACCTCCGTGACACTCAGCTGTGAATAGTGAAGCTTGCCCCCACACACAGAGGTGTTGCAATGAAATAAATTCACCTGGAGGATAATGACATGTATCAGACCTGTTGTTTTTAATAAGTCAGACAATAAAGGAGGAACTTCTAGAGGTGTCCTTGTCCAGAACTATCTGTAAGTCTGAAAACATTCTAAAGAACAAATTGATACAATTTGTGATTTCCTTACTGAATTAAGAGGTAAGCGACAGTAGGAAGAATTCCTTTGCTGCAAGAGTGGCCAGGCATCAGAACAGGGTGGCCAAGAGAGATGGTGGAGTCCTCATCCCTGATAGGGTTCCAGAAATGTGTGGCCATGGCACTTGGGGGCACGGTGGGGTTAGGTTGATGGTTGGACTCAGTGACCTCAGAGGGCTTTGCCAACCTCAATGGTTCCATGATTCTCAATGAGGGCAAAGTTCAACAACTCATCAAAAAAACTCACCTTCAGCTTTACTAAGTTCCAAAGCCAACTGCTCTCTGGCTCTGATTTCTTCATTCAGACGTTCTTGCAGTTCTTCCTGATACCTGAGAAATTCTGTGGCCTCTTGTTGCTTTTTGAATGACTCTCGCATGAGTTCTGTCTGAGCAATTTTAGCATGTTCAAGCTATCACAGGAGAAAAATAAAAGCACAGAAGTTAGACAAACCAAAACTCTCATTCCTACTGTGGGCTGAAATTGTGTTGGGGAACTTTTGGTTGGATATCAGGAAAAATTTCTTTGCTGCAAGAGTGGTCAGGGATTGGCACAGGCTGCCCAGGAAGGTGGTGGAGTCCCCATCCATGGAGTGGTTCTAGAAACATGTGGCTATGGCACTCAGGGACATGCTGTAATGGCCACAGTGGTGTTGGCTTGATGGTCTTTTCCAACCAAAACAATGATATGATTCTGTGCAAGGAACCATTGCTTTACAGTGTGATGGTAAGACTCTCATCACTTAGACTCATAGAATGCATTGGGTTGGAAGGGACCTTTAAAGTCATCTAATCCATCCCCACTGCAGTAAGGACATCCCTAACTAATCAGGTTGCTTAGAGCCCCATCAAGCTTGACCTTGAACAACGTCTCCAGGCACAGGGGCTCCACCACCTCCCTTCAGATAGGATCTTTACTGAAGACACTTTCAGAGACAACAACAGAAGTTTGGTTCAACACAGAAGTCCAAGCAAATGAGTTCTGCCACAGGCTGAAGTCAAGGAGCCACCTGGCTAAATCCGTGTCTTTGTTCCGGTACTTCTTGGTTTATGAGTTGACATTAGAGTCAACTTTATTTACACAGGGGTTTTGAATTACACATAAGCAAGCTATCACCCACCACATCCCCTGAATGGCTGAAAATCATTGCATAAAACTGGCAGAAGCTTGGATAGAAATTGCCACAAGTGGCTCCTCAGCTCCTTTTCTCCTGAAGATGACGACAAACGACACCACCAGGAAAACCTGAGTTTTGAATACACCTCACTTTTCAGCCAGCAAGGCAGCCAATCAATGCTTATTCCAGTTGTGCCCACCTAGCAGATTTATTAAGGATTCTTTTCTTCTATACCAGATCACACAGGAATACATACAGACACTCAAGAACTATCTCCAGAGACTCCACAACCTCCCTGGGCAGCCTGTTCCAGTGCTCTGTCACCCTCACAGTGAGCAAAATCTTCCTCAGGTTCACATGAGCCCTCCTATGCCTCAGCTTCCACCCATTGCCCCTTGTCCTGTCACTGGGCATCACCCAGCAGAGCCTGGCTCCAGCCTCCTGGCACTCACCCTGCACATATATATAAACATGAATGAGGTCACCTCTCAGTCTCCTCCTCTCCAAGCTCCAAGCCACAGCTCCCTCAGGCTCTCCTCATAAGGAAGATGTTCAACTCCTTAAACATTTTTGTGGCTCTGTGCTGGACTCTCCCCAGTAGCTCCTGTCCTTCTTGAGCTGGGGGGTCCAGAACTGGACACAATGCTCCAGGTGAGGCTCACCAGGGCAGAGTAGAGGGGCAGGAGAACCTCCCTTGACTTACTAACCACAGCTCTTCTAACACACCCCAGAATGGCACACAGGAGCACACTGCTGGCTCATGGCCATCCTGCATTCACCAGCACTCCCAAGTCCCTCTCCCCTTCACTGCTCTCCAGCAGGTCAGTTCCCAACCTATACTGACCCCTGGGGCTGTTCTTTCCCAGGTGCACAACTCTACACTTGCCCTTGTTGTACTTCATTCAATTTCTCTCTGCCCAACTCGCAGCCTGTCTTAGTCTCTCTGAATGGCAGCACAACTCTGCAGTGTGACAGTCACTGCACCCAGCTTGGTGTCATCAGCAAAATTGCTGACAGTGCACTCTGTGCCTTCAACAAGGTCATTAATGAATACATTGAACAATACTGGTCCCAGCACTGACCCCTGAGGGACTCCACTAGTTAGAGGCCTCCAGCTAGACTCTGTCCCAGTGACCACAACTCTCTGACAACTTTCCTTTAACCAGTTCCCAATCCACCTCACTACTCCATCACCCAGACCACACCTCCTCAGTGTAGCTACGAAGATGTTGTGGGAAACAGTGTCAAATGCTTTACTGAAAACAAGGTAAAGCACATCCACATCTCTACCATCATCTATCCACCTGGTTACATCCTCACAGAAGGTTACCAGGTTGGTCAACCATGACTTATGCATGACAAACATGAATAATGGATACATTCTCTTTGATAACAGATTGAATTTCAACACCTGATTTCTTCTCTACAGCATTCCTTTGTAGGTGGACATCATCACCAGGAGCTATTTATTTTGGGTGGAGTTAAAGGTGCAAATAGGGCAGCTGAATATCTGCAGTGGTTTCAGGTATTTGTAAAATCAGAGTATTCTAACTTTAGTCTTCAAGTGCTTAACAAAAGCCTCAGACAAAAGAGGGGAGGAAAAAAAAAAAAAAGACAGGTTTACTGCACACAAAACAACCCTAAGAACAACTCAAATACTCCAACTAAAACTTAAAAAAATGTTTTTTCTCCAGCACTTTTCAGTAGTAACATCTCCAGGTACTATTAAAAATATCACCACAAAAGAAACATGAAGATGATTTTGCAATAAGAAAAATTGGGCTCACTGGAAGCCACCAGCAGGTTTTGTGCTAGTTCATGTTACAAGTTAGAGCACGGAAGACAACAAGGAATAATTTTCCCTGACTGCAGCTCCCTCCTCCCACTGTAAATTATTCACAGAAACATATAACAAGTAACACTAAGGTGCTTTAAAGAGAGATCTCAAGTCTGTGGTCCTGTGCTTTGCTGTGCCTGCTGTATTCCTTTGGTTAGAAATTAACACACAGAAGTGTACGATTGAAGCTTTTTCGGTGTCCATTAGGCAGTGCCTAGGAGAAGAAGGCTGTCAGCATTACACAGCAACAAGCTGACTGCGTTTGCACTGCAGTGCAGCTGGCTTAAACACAACTGCTTTTTAAATCTGTCATACTTACTGAATAAGGAGGTGTAGGCAAGGAGATTTTAGACACGACTTTCAAAACGTGCCCGTTTGTTTTGTGGCTGAGGTGGAAAATGGAAGTGTTTACAACTACAGAATTATCATCATCCAAGTGCTTGGGAAGAGGAAAAGGATATGGCAGAGGTACACGAGATTCAACCTCGTAGGTGTCTTCTTCCTGCCCTTCAGCCCACAGCCCACTGAGGAGATGAGAAGCCCAGTAGGTGCGGTAAGAATCCATCCCGACCGTCCCGCCTGGGGCTGCCTTCTCAAGTCCCACAGGTTATTCCGCACCAGCTAAGCCGGCTCTAGAAATCGCCAACAGCAATTCAGAACACAGCAAGAACATTCAGCAGTCTGAAGACATCACCACTGTTGGTGACAAAGCTGCTCAGAGCCAGCAAGAAGCCTCAGACCACAGCCTCAAGCAGAGTCGTTCAGGAGTGGATTCATCCAGAGTAGAGACAGGCGCAAAAACTCCTTCGCATCATCGCTCATAAAAATCCTTTTTAGAGAAGTTTAACATGAAAAAGCAGTAGCAGCTGGTTGGTCATTACCAAGCATTACTGTGTTCTGCCTGCCCAGGCAGGCTGCAGCAGATGAGCAAGCAAGTAGGACACTAAAAAGGGTTTTCCGTCTTCACTATGGCAAGCGAAAGAAAAATACAGAGCAGTCGTTATTTGCCTTCCTCCTTGTTCTTGGAGTTCATTCAACAGGAAGAACTTTCTCCAGCTCTGCTAGTTTAAAGGTTTCCTGCTAGTATCTCCTAAGTGAAAGAGCTCAGGGGAGTGGCTTGATTTATTTACCTACACACACCACTGGCAGGTGGAATTTGAATCAATACACCCACTACGTGCCTTGCCTTTAAAGATTCAAACTGCTCTTCAGGTCTTAAAGTGTGTTCAGACAGGTCTCAAATTGTTGCTGTGAAGGTTCTGCCTGGTTTTTCTCCCTTTCACCTACACAGCTGACAAAGAGGAAAGGTCAGAATTGTTTCTGCCCGTAATTAGGTTTAGATTATCAAATATTGTAGAGCAGAAAAATTAAAGCAGGGAGATGGTAGTGATGATTCCAACCCCCACCATGCTAGGATCGTGATAAATCCACACAGCATAATCTATGTGAGTGGGGAAAGAAGGCATGCATGTGTGTTTGAGTCACAACACACCTCTCTTGGAGGTGTCCAAACTGTGAAGTTAGAAAGGAAAACTAAACCTGCTGTGTCGAAGGCTGCTTAGGACACACCAGATACTTCCACTGGTATGGAAAGTAAAAACTAACTGCAAAAATATCAGTCACACAAGTAAAATTGTTTAGAGAGAACTAGTGGGAGGTGTCCTTGCCAATGGCAAGGGGTTGGAACTAGATGATCCTTGAGGTCCCTTCCAACCTTACCATTCTAAGATAAAACCACTGCACTTAAAGATCAGCAGTGAAGTCTTGAGGAAAAAGAAGCACCAAGAGGAACCAATACTTGAAAAGACTTTGATGAACGCTGCATGAATTCTTCACCACTTACAAAACTTTGCTTTGCCTCACCTGTTGTCATCTCCTCTTTAAATGGAAGGTTTCCTACAACTGCCTTACTCTGTATATTAAAGTATCTGTGCACCCTTTTTGGTATTCTATAATGCTAGACCTTTAT
Organism: Eubucco bourcierii; assembly: GCA_013396675.1. NCBI lineage: Eukaryota > Metazoa > Chordata > Aves > Piciformes > Ramphastidae > Eubucco > Eubucco bourcierii. Next base: position 66,492 of record VWZE01005357.1, read on the forward strand.
GCTGAAAACAAGGCCTCCAGAAGCTAAACATCTCTTTTTCATTGAGCTCACGCTCCAACAGAAGAGAGCTGCTCAGAGTAAGTCTGCAAACACACAGAGTGCAGAACATTCTTTACAGGACCCACCAGACTACTTGTTTTAGTAAGGCAGAGGGTTGCTGGCTGAATAGGCATTTACATTGCTTTCCATTTAAGTCATAAATTAATCATTTATCAGTTTCTTTAAAAAAAAAAAAGTATCAACCTCACATTTAAGTATTTTTGAAAAGCAAATATTTAATTTTTTTAAGTATTAGCTAGAAATTCATAGTGCTTTCATCACAGATTTTTTTTCTCTTCACTTCTAGTAGCTGTGATTCTCTTGCACATTTTCCACCTAGAGACAAGAAAGCAATGACTTTTTAAGTAGCATCATTTCTAGGTTAACTACTGATGGGTGCATAGCATAATAAGCCTTCTAAATTCTAGTTGTAAATAGTTGACTGAAGACAGAGTTCTTAAGAGAGCTTAAAAAACCCCTGTGAGCTAGAGACAATTTACTCTGATACCTAAAAGTCAAGTAGATAAAATATGCAGCATGCTGTGAACTGAGCTAGGTACTGAGCTCCCATTCCACGGGAGCTGCTCCAGAGAGCAGCTGACAACCCAAAATACAAAGCACCCTGACTGCAAACAGGAAGAGTGCCCACAGCTGCCTCTGTTCAGAGGCTCTCCTGAATCACATACCTCAAATACCAGAGAGCTGGATGCAGGCTCCTCTGCTAGCCAGGTGGATCTGTGCTCAGTTGGCCATGTTTAGATTATAGTTGGAAGAGACAGTAGGAAAGCTCCATTTCTTTGGGCAGTCAATTTATAGCAGTGTTTGTCAAGAGAACTGGCAATAGGTTTCCCTTAATCCTCCCTCTCCACAAGAGGCCAGGTCAATGGGGCCTGACACCTCCTGTCTCATCTCTGGATTGCAGCAGGGTGCAGGTGACCCATATGAGCAATGAAAGCACTCTGAAGAGATAAACATGTCCAAATTCTGCAGCCCAAAGCAGCTTTCTAACACAAATCTAAATTCCTCAGTGAAGCTGCACTGGAACAGACTTTCCTGGGAGGAGACACCTAAAGTATTGATTCAGCTTTCAAAATGACCTCTCAGGTTTTAGGGTTATAAAATCATAGAATCATCTTGTTTGGAAAAGACCACTGAGATGAAGTCCACCAGTTTCACACAACCATGGCCATTAAACCATGTCTTCAAGTTTCATGCCTACACTTTTTTTAAACACATCCAGGGCTGGTGACTCCACCACCTCCCTGGGCAGCCTGTTCCACTCTTGCAGGAAAGAAATTTTAGTTCATGTCCAATCTAAAAATCAAATTAATGAGAAAAAAAAAATAAAGAAAAAAAATATAAACAAGACACAAAATTCCAAATCCTTCACTCTTGGATGACTCTACCTGATTTGAAGTTTCATTGATAGCTTCCAGAAGCTTTCCAACAGCTGCTTGTAGTCGAGAACTAATGTTCAGAAGCAGTTCTTCCTTTTCAGGATCTACTTCCATCACACCTTCTGCAAGATGTTGGCTCAGCAGTCCTTCATCAATTGCTCCTGACCACATGTTGAGATCATCATCTCCCATACTACTACCATGGTATGAGGAAAAGGGCTCTGGAAAAACAACAATTACCTTTTCACACAGACTCTTAGCACTTCAAAGCACGAACAACTGGATGTATGAGACACAATTTGAAAGACAAGGCAGAAAATTATTAAAATAGTTGCCTTGGCCACAAAGACACAAAAGGGAAATACTGGATACTAAAGTTTACACAAGCAAGATACATGATGTGTTAACTGGAAAGAGGAGGCCTATTGCTGATGCTGTTTAAACCCAGCCAGAAAGTCAAATCCCAGTTTTCAGGTTTGGTTTTAGAGCTTTTTTAACAAGTTGCAACATGACTACCCACCTGGTTTACTAACTATATTTTTAGCAGAATATTTGCAGGTGTAATCACCTTTATTTCATTGTGGATGTAGCTGTATCTAGGACCCATACCCAACACACTCACCTCCAGTGATTTTAATTTAGAAAACCTCTCTTCAGTTTACTGTTATCTTGCCCTTGCTAAGAATTTCATAGAATCAGTCAGGGTTGGAAGGGACCACAAGGATCATCTAGTTCCAACCTACCCTACCCTAGATCAGGCTGCCCAGAGTCTCACCCAGCCTGGCCTTGCACACCTCCAGGGCTGGGGCCTCAACCACCTCCTTTGGGCAACCCCTTCCAGGCTCTCACCACTCTCAAGTGTTCTCACCACTTCAACTTCTCTCTGAAGAACTTCCTCCTCACATCTAGGCTGAATCTCCCCACCTCCAGCTTTGCTCCATTCCCCTCAGTCCTGTCACTACCTGAGAGCCTAAAAAGTTCCTCTCCAGCTTTTTTTGTAGCCCTCTTTAGATACTGGAAGGCCACAATAAGGTCACCTGGGAGCCTCCTCTTCTCCAGACTGCACAGCCCCAACTCCCTCAGTCTCTCCTCACAGCAGAGCAGCTCCAGCCCTCTGAGCATCTTCATGGCCCTTCTCTGGACACACTCCAGCATCTCCACATCCCTCTTGTCCCAGAGGCTTCAGAACTGGATGCAGTGGTCCAGGTGGGGTCTCACCAGAGCAGAGCAGAGGGGGAGAATCACCTCCCTCACCCTGCTGGCCACACTGCTCCTGATGCAGCCCAGGCTCTGGTTGGCTCTCTGGGCTGCAAGACCACACTACTGGCTCATGTTGAGCTTCTCATCCTCCAGCACCCTCAAGTTCCTCCCCTCAGGGCTGTTCTCCAGCCAGTCACTGCTCAGCCTGGATTTGTGCTGGGGATTGCCTCAACCCAGATGCAGGACCTTGTACTTGGTCTTGTTGAGTTTCTCAAATGCAGATAACAGTTACTAACTTTTTCCCTTCTGGTTCTATCATTACTATTTCATATCTCCTTTTAGATACATGAGCTGTAGTGTCACAAACTCTTTGCACACTCCAAAAGGGAAAGAAACCAGCACAGTGTATGCATGAATGGAACACACATATTCATGCCACATTCACATGGCACCTTTCATCTGCACAGGATTTCAAAGCACTTTTGAGTTCTGTACTTTGGAACTTGTCACAACCTACTGCAGAGGAGTTGCCCTAGCAGTGGCTGCAGTCATTGTCTGCCAGCACACCAAACAAGTGCAATGGGCTTGTCCAGCATGAAAGCTTCTCCATTACATCCTCATGTTCCACCCCCCTGCAGTGTAAGGAAGGCTGCAAAATGAACAAATTTACCTTTTTTTTCTTTTTTTTTTTTTTTTTAATTCAATAGCATTCTGATTTCTCACCACCCAAATGTGGGTTGGCTCTAGGTGTCTCCAAATGTCCATTTTGATGCAGAAGCTTTAATATCCTCAGAGTAGAAAGGACCTTTATTGAAGATGTGACATCCAGCAGCATAAGTTTCCAAATGCTGTGCCAAAGTATTGGTTGAAGACTGAGTTGGAGGAAAACATGTTCCCTACTGAGCCACCAACACACTTACTGCAGCACCTGATGCTCTCTGGAGGTCACCCCATCTTAAGTACTGACCAGCTGAGACCCTGCTTAGCTTCAGAGATCTCCCCAATAAAAGCCCACAGTACAGTAGCACAGCTATAAACAAGATAAAACAATGACAGATTAGTTATTGCACAATCTAATCCTTTCTCAGTGGAGCATAAACCATGAAACCTTCCTGTTCTCCTCCTGCAGCTAAACTCATGGTTCATGTCCTCCAACCCTTACACTTTATAGTAAATGATTTGCTGGAGAGGTGGGACTGAACTGTGCAATGAGGAGGGCATGGCAGAGACAGAAATGAACATTACACAAAATGACTGCACAAAGCTGCAGTGTGTGGCAAATTTCTGGATGCCTTCAGAAACTTCCAAACACTGATGCCTGTTTAAGACAGACAGCAGTTGGACTTGGTGATCTCAAAGGGTTTTTCCAATCACAGTGATTCTGTGGAGTTTATCTTCTATTTGGCAGGTCCAGAATATAACTGTTGTATCAACAGTACCACTGATGTCATCATTTCTTGCTACTGACCAAAACTCTACAATTTGGTCTCCAAGAAATAAGATGAGATTCTAAACTCCTGTTTGGCTTATGTCAGACCTTTGGTAATTTGCTTCTGTTTCTTTTGGAGAAATACAAAATAAACCAATCTTAAGAGTTACAGAGTTATAGAACTGCTTGAGCACACTGGTCCAGAGGAGGCCACCAAGATGATCAGGGGGCTGGAGCACCTCTGCTGTGGGGAGAGGCTGAGACAGTTGGGGTTGTTCAGCCTGGAGAAGAGAAGGCTCCAGGAAGACCTCAGAGGAGCCTTCCAGGATTGGAAGGGGCTACAGGAGAGCTGGAGGGGGACATCTGACAAAGGCCTGGACTGACAGGACAAGGTGGGGACTACATCAAACTGAAAGAAGGTGGATTTAGATGAGTCATGAGGAAGCAATTCCTGCCCACCAGGGTGGTGAGGTACTGGGACAGGTTGCCCAGAGCAGCTGTGGAGGCTCTGAGCCTGGAGGTGTTGAAGTCCAGGATGAAGGAGGCCTTGAGTAACCTAGGTTAGAGGGAGATGTCCCTGTCCCCATGGCAGGGGAACTAGATAATCTTCCTACCAAGACCAGTCTATGGTTCTTATGAAAATTTTCAGGGAAGACAAAAAAGTTAGCTGAAATATAACTATAAAAAATAAGGAAAGTACAAGAGTTACCCAATCTGGAACTCAGGAGGAAGGGCAAAGCATCAGAAGTTGGAGTTTTCAAGAAACATTTTTCCTCAAGTTACATACAGTGAACTGTGCAGAAAATAAAAATCCTCACTTCTGTTTTTTTAATGAAACAAGAGCAGTATATAGGCACAGAAGTGTGTTTAGCTTGAAAAAAAATCAGTCCTTCAGCCTGCAGCTGCACACATCTCACCACAGGTAACCTTTTGAGTAGTCAGCTGAGAGAAATTAGTGTACTCTAACAGTCACACAACCTTCTCAACCTGCCCCAGGGCTCAACATGGCCTACACTGGAAGCCAGAGGGCCATCAGCAATGTTCAGCAATCTGCATTTTGTATGAAAGAGGTAAAGTTCATCTTGATTTACCATTTGTAGCAAGTTCTTCCTCAACAATGTGGTTTGACTCACAGATCTTCTCCCATTCAGAGCAGCTCCAGCTCCAGCCAAAACCAGATGACTTAGCCTGAACTTTCTGTTGCACCTTGCCTCCCCTAAGGCCCAGGAGGAATCCACACATCCTTCCACTGGCTTCTGTACCACAGGTACCTTTTCCCCAAAAGAGAAATGGGTGGGGACCATCCCAGGCCAATCCCAGGAAACAGCATACAGCCTGGGAGCATTCTTAGGACGTTGGCAAGCAATGCAGTATGATGCCCAAACCCCCTCTAGGCCTGTGCCAGCCAGCACTCCTCCAAACTGCTGATGGGCAAGCCAAGATTACTTCCTGGAACTGTTTCCAAGAGGCTGTTTACATACAACCACCCTCTTTAGGAAGTCCACAAGTATATATATGCAGGATGTCCCATGCCAGCTGGCCAGCAACCTGCCTATGGAACCTGCTCTGTCAGGAGGGTTGGACTCAATCTCCAGAGGTCCCTTCTGAACCCCACCACTCTGTGACACTAGAGATACAGCCTCTGACATCAGTTCTGTTCCCCAGGTGTACAGAAGGGCTGTGAAGCTGGTGCAAGCTGCCACAGTGCTGTTTCATTCTCTTTCTCTTCACCTCCTTCAGCAGCAACACATTTCTTTTTCTACTCTCAATCACTATCCCATTGCCATGTTACAGGCAACGCAACAGGACCCTAGATGCGAGTCACGACTGGTCTGGGGCACGACCCAGACAACTCCTCAAATCTTCTTTCTTAAACAGAGATGCCACAGGCATTCCAATGACAAGTCAAAAGGCAGTTCTCTAACCACAGCCCCCTGCAAATGCTCATCTGAAGCAGCCAGCAGCCAGGTAGTACCTTTCTCGTAGCCCAGACGGATGCAGGGTTTCACTGGCTCCTCTGTCTCTGTGTCCCAGCCACCTGGTTTGGAGGGTTGGACTTTCCCAGACCGCTCCAGCAACCCAAGAACGTGGCGACCAATTGTCTCCTCCATGGCCACAGTTGTCTTCACAACTTCTAGAAGTATCTTCAGGAGTTTCTCATTAGCCTTCTGAAAAACATGCCTGCAGCACAGAAACTCATCAGTCCTTTCATTCTCCCTCCTCTTTCGAGGTGGCTTTCAGCCCTTGCACACCCTTGTAGCTGAGAAAGTTAAGATTTCTGGTTTTTAAAACTGAACTTCACACCATTACCTAGAAATGCTAACAGCATATCTGTGTTGTCACTCAGTTCTTTTACCAAACATGGAAAAAGCCAAACTATTTATTTACAGCTGTACTTTTGGTACTTCTGTCTAGCTGTTCTGTGCAAACAGAAGTTGACACTGGCTGGTACCCTGATACTGTCTCCTCCACATTACAATTACAGAGATTGTTCACCTACGCAGGCCAAGAGAGTTGGAGAACAGCCAGAAAGTATTGTCAAACATTCAGATAAACTTATTTCATAAAGCTGTATCCAAAGGGTATGCAAATAAAAGGTGCATAAATGAGGGACACAACTCTGCATGTTAACCAGACTGAGATTTGTCTCTACACCAAGACACTGTTAGGCTTCCAAAAAAAAACCAAAAACCAACCCTGTTTAATCTAAAATCTGCAAATTAGTAAATGCTTTTATCCAGAATTAAAAAAAATAATAAAATTACCAGCATCAGAATACAGCTCATAAATATTATTAATTAACAACAAGAACACAATTCTCAACATTTCCTTAAGAAATATGATTTCTTAACAGTTGTAAGCACCTTTCTTTAGAAAGAAGAGCAGGAGATGTCTCCTCAGGTTTTCTTCCTCCATCTTCATCCTCAAGGATCTGCTCTTTCACATTGTTCTGCCTTTCATTTTCATTCTGAGCAAGTTTTTGCAGAGGAAGAAAAGACAAAAAGGAGAGAAGCCCTGTCATGCCAGAACTAACACATTCTTCTTCCACGCAGCAGAATACAAATCTAAACTCTCAATTAGCTGTGGTTTGCCAACAAACCCTCTACACTGGATGAAAGGACGAAAACATAAACAACAGCAAATCAGGAAGTCCAGAGCAGGGCAATTAGAAAGAACTTTGCTATGCTGATGAAACAGTCCTTTTGCTTTCTGTTGCTATAGCAATATGAAAATGGGACTTTACCTGAGCAAACAGTTGTAGGAAGAAGCTGGTAAACTGGCTTCTGCTTACCTGAAGTAAAAACCGACGTCAAGTACCACCTCTTGATTCCTAAACCTGCTCTGTCCAAGCAGTACCCAACACCATTCAGTAAAACACATCACACAAAACCAGTAACAGCAAACAGGAATCCTACTGGTTTCACATGCCACACCTGCCAGGAAAGTCAAAGTCCACCTTTACCTCTGTCTGGGTGCTGCTGTTGCATAGCTCACAGGGCAGCCTGTCTCGTCCAGGTGCAGGATGCTGTTTCAACGATTCCAGCTCTTCCAAAAGCATTCTCTCTCTCTCTGCAACCAGGCTGTCGTTCTCCATCGAGACACGCTGGGAAAGAAGCGGTTCAGAGGCACACACAACTGTTTTACCTCCTGAGTGCCAGTGAGCTCTGTCACTTCTGATTTCTCATGTGTTTTTCACAGTGCAATTCCAGCTCGCTCCTCAAAATGCTTACAAAGACACTGAAAGCTTTCTAAAATGGAGCACAGCTAATAAATACGTCTGGTGTCTTACACTGTCTGTAAGATGTTGGTAAAATGTCACAGAACCACAGAACGGTTTTGGCTGGAAAAGCCCTTTCAGCTCACTCAGTCTGACTATTCTTTACCAAGGCTGGGGCTAAGCCATGGCACTCAGCACCACAGCTCTGCCTCAGAGAAACACCTCCAGGGATGGGCATTCAGCCACCTCCCTGGGCAGCCTGTGCCAGGCTTTGAGAACCCTTTCAGTCAAGAAATTTCTTCTCATGTCCAATCTAAACTTGCCCTGAGGCAACTTGAGGCCATTTCCCCTCCTCCTGTCACTCGTTCCTAGGGAGCAAAGCCCAACCCCCTCGTTGGCTGCAGCCTCCTCTCAAGGAGCTGCAGAGAGCAATGAGCTCTGCCCTCAGCCTCCTCTTTTCCAGACCAAGCATCCCCAGCTCCCTCAGCTGCTCCTCCCCAACCATGTTCTCCAGTAGGTTAGGTTTATGTCTGAGGTAGGAATCTAATTCAAACGGCCACACCCTCCCCAACTTCCTTGCCCTTCTCTGGATCTGCTGCAGCTCCTCAATGTCCTTCTTGGAGCGAGGGGCCCAAACCCGACCCCAGCACTCCAGCCGTGGCCTCCCCAGTGCTGACTGCAGGGCACAATTCTGCCCTGCTCCTGCTGCCCACACCAGTGCTGATCCAGGCCAGGCTGCTGGTGCCCTTCTTGGCCACCTGGGCACACTCTGGCTCATCGCCAGCTGCTGTCACCCAGCACCCCCAGGGCTTTCTGTGCTGGGCAGTTTGCAGACACTCTGCTCCAGCCTAGAGCCTTCATGGGGTTGTTGTGGCCCTAGAGCAGGACCCAGCCCTTGGCCTTGCTGACTCCAATGGAGATGTGTGCACAGAGGGGCATGTGCCTGCACACTGAACACGTCTGTATCTCTCAACATATTTAGAGATACAAGTACAAATAAATATCCATCTGCCTGCTGATGTCCCTTTTCAAGCCCCATGAACTCCCTGGGTAAACCCCCAGATTACCTCAGCTAACTGCACTTTAAGGTGCTCCAGTTCTGCTAGGAGTTGCTCTTGGTTTTCCTTCTGCCGCTCCATTTGCTGCATGTGTCCTTTCCTCAGCAGTTCTGTGGCCTGCTGATGTTCCTGGTACTGCCGAACCAGCTCCTGCCTCATGTCCTCCAAACGCTCTTCATACAGCAGCAGCTGACTTGATGCTTCTGTGTCTGCTACAGGCACCTGACCACAGGGCTGAAATGTCAGCAGGATTTTAGCATTTGTTGTTCCATGACAGTTTCTGGTAAATATTTAAAACCATTTCAGAAGATACTTTCACAACCTAAGGCAGGCAGCACAAAAGCATGGGCTTGTTACCTGCTCTCTGGAAGGTCCAGGCTTAGAATTAGGATCATATCACAGATTCATGGAATGGGTTGGGTTGGTGGGGACCTTCCAGATCATCTAAGTTACAACTCCCTTGCCATGGGCAGGGACACCTTCCATCAGGCCCAGCTTGCTCAAGGCCTCATCCAGCCTGGCCTTGAACACCTTCAAGGAGGGGGCATCCAGAAGCTCCCTGAGCAACCTGTTCCAATGTCTCCCACCCTCACTATCAAAAATTTTTTCCTCATCTCCAGTCTCAACCTCCACTCTACCAGCTCAGAGCCATTATGCCTTGTCCTGTCACTCCCAGCCCTTGTCAAAAATTCCTCCCCAGCTCTCCTGCAGGTACTGGAAAGCTGCCTTAAGGGCTCCCTGGAGCCTTCTCTTCTCCAGGCTGAACAGGTTTACAGGCAAATTTTTGCTTCAGCCAACACCAAATGCAGTTTCATATAAAATCTATTTTAGGATGAAATCATGGAGTCATGATTTTGGCTGTTTCTTATCATATTTACTCACCTTACCCTCAATCCAAGCCTGTGAAATGCTAAAGGTGTATTTTACATCTTACTTGTTCAATGTTTGTCTTCAGCAACTTTTATCACCAAGGACCCAACTCTGTAACTGCTATTCTGAATCTGTTCCTTGTACAACCACCAGAACGCAACCTAGTTTACCCCAAGTCCTTAGCCAGTTTCTGGCCTGCACTCCAGCTTTATCCATAAAATGGAATGATTGTGAAGTAACTATACTCCTTTCTTTACAGCAGAGCACAATGCTGCAACAATCAAGCAGAACACAGCAAACAAACATAGATAATTTAGGTCTGAAGTTGTCACTGGTTTGAAAGGGAAATATTTAAGTGGAATTTTCTCCTTGAAATGAACTGTGGCTCTAAGGCTAAGATGTGGTGTTACACACTGCCAATTTGGGGGGGAGGTTAAACACTCACCGGTGTTTCTTCCACTGGAAGCCCTTTGACAAGAGAAAAAAGGTCTTCAGAAACCACTGATCCCTTTGAGGCCTGTCCCAACACCAAACTTGGCTTGCTGTTAGAGTGAGGCTGTTCCCCAAGCGAGCTGAGCTCACCAGACTCCTCACTGAGCTCCTTGCAAAGTGGTTTCAGTTCTTGCTCTCTGCCCTCGTCTGTTGATGTTCTCAGAGGGCTCTCAACCTCTTCTTTGCTATGCTGCCTTCCAGTTTCAACATGCATGCCCTGCTGATGTCCAGTCTCTGCTCGTGCTGCCTCTTCCTTCTGCCCAGCAATTCTTGACCCTTCAGTCTGCTGGGCAAAGGCTACACTCATGGACACAATCACCTGAACACACAGGAGAAGTCTGCATTAGGTCACAATCCACAGCACCACAGGTTACTGAAGAAGTCTCACTGCTGACCGGCAGAAACAGAATCACAGTTCTGAACTTTGAGTGCTTGTGTTTATTCTTGCAGAGGAAAACAGAAAGACATCTTGGCCACCTGTTCAACAGCCATGTTCTAAAACACAGAGATGCTGGATTTCATAGAACCACTGAATGCTGTTGGTTGGCAAAGCCCTTTCAGCTCACCCAGCCCAACCATTCTCTAACTACAAAGGCTGGGGCCAAGCCATGGCCCTCAGCACCACAGCTCTGCCTCTGGGAAACACCTTCAGGGATGGGCATTCAGTCACCTCCCTGGGCAACCAGGCTCTGAGAACCCTTTCAGTCAAGAAGTTTCTTCTCATGCCCAACCTAAACCTGCCCTGGGGCAACTTCAGGCCACTCCATCTTGTTCCTAGGTGTGATGGTTTGGGAGTTCCCTGGCCCCCATGCTATGAAAATCACCCAGTCTAGACTCAGCTAGTTGGAAGTTAAGGACTGAAGCTCTATTTACAGCTCAGCACAATGGACAAGCAGAGATATACACAATAGACAGGAACAGTTACAGACATAGACAAGTTAAAGGGAATACAGAAACACAACTCCCCTCCCAGAAATCAGAGTCCCCAGGAGGGGCTCCCAACCACCCTTCCAGCTTCTTCCCACCCCTCTGCCTTACCCCAGGGTCTGCCTTACGTGCAAGGTGAGTTTGGAGGATCAGCAAGGGGGGTCAGAAGCAGAGTGGTTAGTTGGGTTACACAGCAGAAGCTCAGAAGACAAACCAGCTCCCAGAGAGAGACTCTCTGTGTTATCTATGTTTGTGTCCTTGTTTTTATACATCTCAGCAGGCTTATGAGTGAAGCAGACATCACCAGTGTTTGCTTTTCACAGCCTGTAATCTAATTTTTTTCATTAAAATATTCCAATTAGCCTTCTAGCCATTGGCTTCCAGCCACTCTGCCTCAAGCCTGGAGCCTTCCTGGGGCTGTTGTGGCTCAAGTGCAGGATTCAGCTCTTGGCCTTGTTGAAAACACACACTTAAATATGACCAGAAAATAGTGTGAAATCTTTTCAACTGATGAGCTCTGAAACTCAAAGTAGCAGGAATTCCACTCTCTAAGCCTCTCATTTCTACACAAATTCTCATGTCAAGTATGGTTGCTCTTTGTCTAATTTGATTGAAGTTGCAAAGCAAATCAGCACCACTGCAACTCTCCAAAGTGTCAGAAATGTGAAATGAAAACATATTTTAGAGTAACAAATTAAATACAATACCTTTGCTATTTCTTCTTCTAATCTTTCCTGGTATTGTTTTTCCAGCAGCTGAACAAAATCCAGATCATTCTGTATTTCCATTTCCCTACCAAGCTGTAAGAAGGAAACATAATGCCAAGTTGCAGTGCTTTTGTTGCATTTCAAGTTTCATCCTGACAGCTATGTTCCTCTGTTAGGTTATCTGTACTGCATGCAAATGGGAAACCCCTTTGCCTTGGGTCTGCTTCAAAATCAAAATGTGAGTTTCAACATCTCTTCTACCAGCACCATTTAAACTGTCCAGTACAGAGAAAACAGGTGAGAACACAAAGTATCACAGAACAAACCATCACTCTTGTTCCAAGTGCAGTGGGTGGGGGAACTCTGGGGTCTTGTCCATTTGCATTTCATTTCTTTGGGATTACTTCTTCAAAATTTCCCCTAAATTGTTCAATCTACACTTCAAAAGCATCAAAATTTCACTTGAATTGCACACTGATAGAACCATGGAACAGTTTGGGTTAGAAGGGACCTTCAAGATCATCTAGTTCCTATGTCCACACCTGGGGGCCCTACCCAGGTTGCTCAAGGCCACATCCAGCCTGTCTCTGAATACTGCCAGGCTTGGAACCACCACAACTACTCTGGGCAGCCTGTTCCAGTGCCTCATGGGCAAGAACTGCTTCCTCATGGTTCATCTCAATGCAGCTTGAAGCCACCATCCCTAATCCTGTCACTCTATGCCTTTGCCAGAAGTCCCTGTCCAGCTTCCCTGTAGCCCATTCCAATTCTGGCAGGCTGCTCTGAGGTCTCCTTGCAGCCTTCTTTTCTCCAGGCTGAACAAACCCAACTCCCTCAGCCTGTCCCCACAGTAGAGCTGCTCCAACTCTCTGATCATCTTGGTGGCCTCCCCTGGAGCTGCTCTATCCTTGTCCTTCTTGTGTTGGGAGCTCCAGTGCTGGACACAGGGCTCCAGGTGAGGTCTCAGCAGAGCAGAGGGGCAGAATCTCCTCCCTGCCCCTGCTTCCCACACTGCTTTGGATGCAGCCAGCACAGGGTTGGTTTCTGGGCTGCCAGAGACCACTGCTGGCTCTTGTTGGGCTGCTCCTCATCCAGTACCCCAAAGTCATTCTCCTCAGCTCTGCTCTCCAGCCACTTTCCATCAGCCTGGATCTCTTAATAGCACTCAGAGAAAAGTCACAATGCTTTAAAGAGTGGAAGAAATCCTAGACTCTGAAGGCTGATTTTCTTCCACTTCAGGAAGCAGCAGGCTTCCTGCTGTAGTTTCAAGGAAAAAAGAAAAAAATAAAATAAAGACTTTAAACCCAGGATAAATACAGCAACTTCCATTGTTCTTCATTTCCAGAGATGATTTCAGTGACATTTGCAGCTCTTCCCTAAGGTGGGCTGTGTAATGGCATGGCCTAGCATTAAGAGAAGTGATGGTCATTAATCCTATCCACTATTACCCCACACTGCAAGTTCAAAAGCCTCTAAATGGCACTGAAGATCTGTCTATTACCTCCCAGTTGGCTTACATACCTCCAGTGCTTCCTTTGGTCTTTGCTGAAGTTTTTCATGGCACTTCACTTTCCTAAAGACTTCTTTCAGCTTTATTTCTGGACCTGCAGATACTCTAAAAAGGTAGAAGAAGCAGAGGAGGGAGAAATAAAGACAAATAAAATTCCCTGTTGCAATAGACACTGTTTTTTCTCCACTCAAATATACATTCCATGAATACATTCATACCTTCTATACTCAAAAAGCAATAACTGTACACATTTTCTTCAGAATACACCTTTGCCCATGCCATCAATTTAGTAATTTGACTCTCTCATTCCTGTGTCTTCCAAAGATCAGCTCCTCCTCTAACTGCACACACTTTATCAACAGCTTTGCTAAGGACCTCCAATCTCATTTCCTTTATTAATTCTAAAACTTCTCAGTGTTGTCCTACTTCATTTTCAACGTTTATGTCATTTCTTTGCACCAACAGCTCTTGAAGGAACAAACCAATGCAAGAGAAAAAGGCTTGTGAGTAAAGCATGGAGCTTCACATGTTATCTGAATCACTGCTTTTTGTACATAGCACAAAATTACAAGAGAATGAAGAGGCTCAGTCACCACCTTAGGGCAGCCTTCCAGTATCTGAAGGGGTTGCAGGAGGGCTGGGGAGGGACTTTTGACAAGGGCTTGCAGTGACAGGATGAGGGACAATGGCTTAGAGTTGGGAGAGGGGAGGTTGAGACTGAAGAGGAATTAAATCCTTGATGGTGAGGGCGGGGAGACACTGAAATAGGTTGCCCAGGGAGGCTGCGGCTGCCCCCTCCCTGAAGGTGTTCAAGGTCAGGTTGGATGAGGCCTGGAGCAAGCTGTGTTGGTGGAAGGTGTCCCTGCCCATGGCAGGGGGTTGGAACTAGATGGTCTTCAAGGTCCCTTCCAACCCAACCCATTCTGCGATTCTACAATCAAAGATCTGATGAATACCTCTGGTGGTGCTCAGAGGATCCCCCAGCACTCTGAAGCTTAGTCTGCAGATGGACAATCTCTGTAGTGTACCTCTCTTCACTTTCTTTCAGCTGCTGCTGGAAATAGGACCGAAGGTGTTCTAGTTCTTGAGCATGTTGCTCTTCAAGTTGTGTTTTCAGGTTCCCTATCTCCTTTGAGCAGTATTCTTGAATCTCAGGGTCTATGTGCAGGGAGGGAAAACATTGCATTAGCATCAGTGAACTCTCCTGAGGTATCAGCAACCACTGCCCTTCAGGATTTCTTCTGATAAGACATCAGTTTCTTTTCCACCCCAAATAATTATTACTTTGCCTCTCATTTTGCACAACTGTATCTGATACGGGTAACAGAACCTTAACTGTGGGAAATGAAAGGCTGCAAGCTGCTGGGGGACCTGCAGCATCTCTGTGATTAGGACAGGTGAGAGCCCTGGGGCTGTTTAGCCTGGAGAAGAGCAGCCTGAGGGGGGAACTCATTGATGCTGATCAATACTGCAAGGGTGGGTGGGTGGCAGGATGGGACCAGGTTTTGTTCAGTAGTGCCTGGGGACAGGACAAGGGGTAAGGGGCACACACTGGAACATCAGAGGTTCATCTGATCATGAGGAGAAACTTCCTTAATTTAAGGGTGCTGGAACCCTGGAACAGGCTGCCCAAAGAGGTGGTGCAGTCTCCATCCCTTGAGACATTCCAAACCCACCTGGACGTGTTCCTGTGTGACCTTCTCTAGGTGACCCTGCTCTAACAGGGGGGCAGGACACGATGATCCAGAGGTTCCTTCCAACCCTACTATTCTGTGATTCTGTGAAACTGGAGAAGACTAAACCAAAACTGTCTCACAGAACAGAATGTTGATATGGTTGAGAGATTTCAGAAAATCAGGGTATCATGCTGTGACACCTCCAAAAACATCTCACATGCTTCAGGTAGTGGTAAGCTAAGAATCAGCTGAGATCTGAAGACATTGTTCTCTTTCTCAACACACAAACATTTATGAAGCCACATGCATTTTTTACCCTGTGAAGGGGGTGTTGTTTCCAGATGGGTAGGTTCCTCTTCTCTCCTCCTTTCTGAAGAAAGCAGACATGGTTCTTTTACCTAAAAAATAATTAAGTAAATACAAATGGCAACAATCTGTCTAGGAACACCACAAAAAAGTTGTGTCATTACAAATGTGCAAAAGAAGGTTGGTGGCCAACGCACCAGAGAGTAACCAGTCTAACACTTTACAGCCTGCAGGACCAAGTATGCATTTAGAGCTAGCTGCTGAGCCTGTCAGACTCTGGCTACAAGCTGCTAAGTCAGAACTGGATCCCAGAAGCACCACAGCTCCTCTCCAAAGGGGAACTGGGTAGCAGCCTTCTCCATTTTATCAAATCATTGCCTTGCTCTGCCACTCAACCAGGACACATAAACACAATCTCAAACACACTCCTTGCTCAGCCAGAGGGAATTCATGCAACAGAAGAAATCCAAATTCTCCTCTTCTTATACAAAAACATTTACCTGTTTACAGTCCTTCACCAGCTGTGTCTGAAGTGCTTTCAGCCTGCTGTACTCTTCCATTATCTTGTGGAGAACTGCATCCATGCCTTCTTGCCCAGCTAAATGTTAAACACATCAAACATTCCACCATCAGGCTGAGTACAGCCCTCTGTTCACAAACTGTCCACTGATAAACATTACAAATTACTCAAATGAGTGAGGTCACATCCCATGCTGGATGCATTCTAATAAAATCTGACACAGGTGATATTTTTTGGTGCAGCTGCTTGCTTCTTCTTGAAGAGGAGGAAAAGCAACAAACAAATCACTTTTTTCATCAGTTTCCACTGTAATGAAAACAGTGCAAGAAAACCCTCCTAAGGAAAAAACAGAAGTGGTTCAGAAAGGTAAGGGGATCTCTAAAGCAGTTGTTTGGGCACATTAATAAGCACCTGAATAATTGATGGTATCATTGCCAGGCAGAAATACTTGAAATCAGTGTTTTGTTTTGACCAGCATGACAGTACAGCGCCATTACCTTGAGCTTGACCTCTGTGCATCTGTAACTCTACACCCAGCTTCTCTCTCAGAGCAGCAGGCCTGCAGAGAACATCCTCTTCCCTGTCACCAGCATCTACAGCAACTGAAGAGTGCTCATTCTGATTGTCACACAAAGCCTGCACAACAAAGGGAAAAAATAAAGAATGGTTTATTAACTTATCAATCCCAATTCACAAAGGAAACATGAAAAATGGTGCAAGGAAAGCAGTATTTTGAGAATATTAACTTTGGTGGGAAAGGTGGCACAGACCATTTGCACAGGGTTGTTGTGACCCAAGTGCAGGGCATAGCCCTTGGCCTTGCTGAATCTCTTCCCACTGGGCTCAGGCCATGGGTGCAGCCCAGTCAGGTCCCTCTGCAGAGCCTCCCTGCCCTCCAGCAGACCAACCCTGCCTGCAGCTTGGTGTCACTTGCAGGATTACTGAGGGAGCATTCAATCTCCTCTTCCAGGTCACTGATAAAGATATGTTGCAGCTAAGAAAGAAATTACTACCCTAATGCAGCTATGAAAGCCATGATGCCCTGTGTGCCAATGTATGTGTGACATCAGACCACTGTTAAATCAAAGACTTTGAGCCAGATACATATAGAGAAGAAACAAATAATTCTTAACTAACAGACATAAGAGGAACACTAGAGAGAAGATCAAGACCAGATCAAGACAGGTGACTTTTCTCACAAGGACATGGAACAGATTAGGAAACAAAATACTCAAACTTCTGCAATGGCACTTTGGAGATCAGCTTTATCAAGCCCTAGTTAGAGATTCATGCAAAAACACCTTGTGAAAAATGACTTTGTTCTTTGTTTGGTTCCCAACACTTCCCTTTCAGGAAAGGCTTCTTGTTGCATCTTACCTGAGCAAGCCTAGAACATTCCTCAGTGACAGCTTCATTCAGCTTCTCTATAAGTCTCTGTGTAGACCTGACTTCATTGTCTGTAACACAAACCATTCTGATTATCTTGCAGCACACATACACAGCAACCTGTCCTGTCTGACCTCCTGCCTTGGCGAGGTTGCCTCTTCAGCTCTTAGAAAGCCATGAAAACATAGCACAGTGTGGGTTTGAAGGGATCTTTTATAGGTCACAGAAGGATTTGGGTTGGAAGAGACCTTCAAGATCATCTAGTTTCAACCCCACACCTCCCACAAGGCTCCACTCAACCCAGCCTTGAAAACCTCCAGTGAGGGGGCATCCAAAACTTCATTGTTCCTGTGTGTCCCCACCCTCACTGTCAAGAATTCCACCAGTTTAAGTCTCCCTTTCTCAAGCTCCAATCCATTCCCTCTCATCACCCAGTACCACAACCCTGCAGAGCAGAGACATATTCAACTATACCAGGTTGCTCAGAAGCCCATCCAACCCGACCTGGAATGGTTCAAGGGATGAAGCTTTCACAACCTCCCTGGGATACCTGGGCCAGTGTTTCAAAATGTAAAAAAAAAAATCACCCTTGTATCTAGTCTATATCTTGCTCTTTTAGTTTAAAACCATCACTCCTTGTCCTGCCAAAGGAGCTAGGACTTCTGCATTGATTTTTTATTTCCCTCTTTCCTGTTCAATCCCAGATTCACGTATTATGGCAGAACTGGATCTTCAAGAGCTGCCAAATGATGAGAAGAAGATCAAACTTTACAGGAGCACCCCATGAGGCAAACAGGGCAATAAATTACAAGCGGGCGAATGACAGGATGGCAGAGAAGTAGCACAGCAACACAAGAGCTGAGGCAAAAAGCAGCAGCAAAGCAGCTTAACCTGGGCTAGGATCCAGTGCAAAAACTGAAAGAACAGAGAAAGAAACAAGCCCCAAAATACTTTGCTGATGCAGGTGAACACACACGAATCTCTTCAACAGCTCTTCACAAGGAGCTGTCCCAATCCTAACAGAAGCTGCAACAACTATTCCTTTCTTGTGATACCATTCCTTCTCTTCCATGTATTACTATCACTTCTTTTTCACACAATTACTACTTTTTCTAGTTTTTTTTCTAAGTACTCTGAATAATAGACTACTTGTAATGGGTACAAAATTTGGTAGAAAACCATTTCAGAGTGCTCTGCACAAGCAGTTTCTCAGACAGCTGCAAGCCCTTGCGCTTTTCTTTTCAAGGCACCAAGCTTCCCCCCCCCCGCCCCAATCACTTTGATCAAGTTACCTGCTTGCTGAGTTTTCAAGGTCTGGAGCTCCAGCTGATGCATGCTTTGCAGGTCGTTCATCTCTTGCAGGTGACTCCTTACCAGCTCCTCTTTCAGACTGCAAAGGGCATTCTCCTTTTCTGCCCTCAGGTCCTCACGGACCTGGTCTACGTGAGCCGAATGCACCAGGGACAGGCAAATGCGCTGCGCTTCCATCTGCAGCTGGAGATCAGTCTTGGAATGGAAGGAGACATTTCACAGAGTGAGATGTGAGAAAACCATGGCCTGACCTTGCAAATTTCTGACATGAATCGTGTGTGGCACAGAACATGCATAGGTAGGACAGACTCACAGAACAGTAGGGAGTGCAAGGGATCAGTAAGTTTGCAGATGACACCAAGTCAGGAGCAGGTGTGGATCTGCTGGAGGGTAGGAGGCTCTGCAGAGGGACCTGGACAAGCTGAATGGGTGGGCAGAGGCCAATGGGATGAGATTTAACAAGGTTAAGTGCAGGGTTCTACACTTTAGCCACAACAACCCCAAGCAGTGCTACAGGCCAGGAACAGAGTGGCTGGAGAGCAGCCAGGCAGAGAGGGACCTGGGGGTGCTGATAGATAGGAGCTGAACATGAGCCAGCAGTGTGCCCAGGTGGGCAGGAGAGCCAATGGCATCCTGGCCTGGATCAGGAACAGTGTGGCCAGCAGGAGCAGGGAGGTTATTCTGCCCCTGTGTTCAGCACTGGTCTGGTCACACCTTGAGTGCTGTGTCCAGTTCTGGGCCCCTCAATGCAAGAGAGATGTTGAGGTGCTGGAAGGTGTCCAGAGAAGGGCAGCAAGGCTGGTGAGGGGCCTGGAGCACAGCCCTGTGAGGAGAGGCTGAGGGAGCTGGGGGTGTGCAGCCTGCAGAAGAGGAGGCTCAGGGTAGACCTCATTGATGTCTACAACTACCTGAAGGGAGGTTGTAGCCAGGTGGGGTTGGACTCTTCCCCCAGGCAACCAGCAACAGAAGGAGGAGACACAGCTTCAAGTTGTGCCAGGGCAGGTTCAGGCTGGATGTTAGGAGGAAGCTCTTGCCAGAGAGAGTGATTGGCATTGGAATGGGCTGCTCAGGGAGGTGCTGGAGTCACCGTCCCTGGAGGCGTTGAAGCAAAGCCTGGCTGGGGCACTTAGTGCCATGGTCTGGTTGATTGGCTAGGGCTGGGGGATAGGTTGGGCTGGATGAGCTTGGAGGTCTCTTCCAACCTGTTTGATTCTATGACCTCTAAGGGTCACCCAAGGCAGGCCAGGAACACATCCAGTCGAGTTTTGACAGTCTGCAGAGGAGGTGGCCCCACAACCTCTCTGGGCAGCCTGCTCCAGTGCTCTGTCACCCTCACAGTAAAGAAGTTTCTCCTCATGTTGAGGTGGACCTTCCTGTGTTTCAGCTCATACCTGTTGTTCCTGGTCCACCCCAAAACCCATCCATTCCCAAGGCCTGTAGCTGTAGCCATCGGCCATGCTGCTACACACAACTACATATCTGTAATTTAAAGCAGCTCAGGAAAAATTTGATGCAAATTTCCAGGTGCAAGCTCGCCAGATTTCCACAGCTGAAGTATTTTCTAGACAGCATTGTGCAACCTACCTGTTCTGATTTCAGTGTGTCCACTTGCTGTTGAAGGTGATCTCCACGGTGTGAAACGCCTGTGGGTGACACTTCATCTGCCAGCCTGTCTGCCATCCCATGCAAATCCTCTTCAAGAGCCTGCTGCGTCTGCTGAGCCTCCTTCCTTTTTGTTACCTCACCACTGCTATCTTTGCCTGAACTTAGATGTCCTCGTCCATTTATTCCTTCATCACCTCCATTGCTTGGGCTGAGAGTTTTATTTCTGCTCTCAGAGGCTGGAGGAGCAGTCTTTAGAGCTTTTCCTTTAGCGTACTTTGTCCTGGGTTCAGTACCCCTCCTACTTCCCCTCTGAGCACGGTTAATTATGACTTCTAGTTCCTTACATTTTGCTAGAACAATTTCTTTCTCATCTTGTAAGGATTTCACTTTTTCATTTAAATGACCAATTTCACTGTGCTTTGCCTTCAGCTGCTCAGAGAGATCGGAAAGTCTCAGGGATAATTTCAGTTTCTCACGCTGGGTAGCCTCAAGCTTTTCCATCAGTTCTGTTGCATCTTTCTCAACAACTTCTCCAGCCTCAAATGTGTCTGCCCTGGGCACCTTGATTTCTTTACTCCCTTCAGAATCAGAAGCTTTAGTTTTAAATAAAACTGGTCTGCTGCTTTGTAAGTGGTGAAGCTTTTCATTCAAAGCTTGAAGTTTGCTTTTGTATTCAGCTTCCTGTTTATTCTTGTCCTCTTCTAACTCTGACTTTGCCTTCAGAAGGCTCGCACATTCTTTCTGCAGCTCCTGATAATTAGCTTCAAGTCTTCTCTCAGCACATGCAAAGGCACTCCTCTGCTTTTCAGCAGCCTCTTGGAGGTGACTATTTTGCTTCTGAAGTTGCTCATTTTCAGTCATTAGCTTTTCTAACCTTTCCTGCATGTCCAAGCTCCCTGTCTCAGAGCTAACCCTGCTGTTCAGAATGATGTTTTCTTCAGAGTTCACCAACACACTTTTCAGTTTCTCTTCCAGAGCTGTGTTTTCCCCCTTCAGAAGGTTATTCTGCATTTCAAGTTCTGAACACTTCCTCTGAAGGTTATTTTCCCTCTCCTTCATCTGTTCCTGCATTGACTCAGTTTTAAGCTGCAGTTCTTGAATCTCCTGTTCAAGAGTTCCTTTTTCTTTTTCCTCTTGCCTAAGCACTTCGAGCTCCTTCTGCAGTTCACAGATCTGAAGTGTCATTTCTTCAGATTTGGACTGCTGTAACTCTTGGAGGTTGGAAATCTCCAGCGTCATCTGATTCTGCTTTGTGATCAAAATGTCCTTTTCCTTTTGCATGGCTTCTATCTTTTGGCTCATTTCATGTTGCACCTCACCTAGCTGCTGCTTGTGGTGCATACTCAAGTTCTCTTTAAGGCTTTCCATGCTCACCATGTGCTCTTTTTGCAAGTTATCTTTAAGTCTGGAAAGTTCCTCTTCATGACTGAAGAGAAGCTTTGTTCTCAGTCTCTCTAATTCTGCTTCTTGAGATTCTGCCATCCTGTCCAACACAGCATCCTTCTCCCTTTCTAGCATTTCCAGTTTTATTTTGTAATTTGTGACTTCTGCCTCATGTTTTAGCTCCAATTCCTTCCTAAGTTCAGAGGCGGCAGTCAGCTGAGTTTTCAAATCCTCAATCACCAACTGGAATTTTTCAGCTTCATTTAATCTACGTTCCATATCCACTATAGTTTGCTTGGCTCTCTGAAGCTGCTCTCTCGAAAACTCCAGTTCTTGCAAAAGCTCTTCGATTCTGGTTTGCTGAAGAGACTTCTCTGCTGAAATGGCTTCCATCTGCTGCACCAGCTCTTGCTTTATTTGTTCCCTCTCGTTATCAGCACCTTGCAATTTCGCACTCAGTTCACCAATTCTGATGCTCATGGAGTGCATTTGATCTCTGCTGACGCTCTGGTTCAGACCCCGGCTGGCAGCTGCCTCCAGCGCGGCTCTCTGCTGCGAAAGACGCCGCTCTGTTTCCAGGGCATGTTGCTTAATTAATTCTTGCTTCATTTGCACGATCTGCTGGCCGTGCACTTCATCCAGTTCAGCCTGAAGCTGTGCCAGTCTCCTTTGTGTTTCCAGCTCCATTCTTTGCACCGTGTCAGCTTCGGCCTGGCTGTCTTTATAATACCTTTTCTGCAGCTCCTCCACCGTCCCCATCAGCTGTTTGATTTCCTCAGAACATTGTCTCTCCTTCTGCTTGTAGGTGGCAAGCTCAGCTCTCACATTACTTATCTCCTGCTCTTTCAGTGAAACCTGTTCTTGCAATTCTTCAATTGATTTAGTAGCATCTGATAATTTTTCCTGAAGCTGAAATGAATTTTTTTCTTTTTCCCCAAGTTTTGCTTCCAGCTCCTCAATTAATGTTTCTTTTTCTTGCTGTTTACTTAAATCTCCTCCCTCATTTTTCTGTTTTTCCTTTAAAAAATGAGCAAATCCAAGCTGTTATTTTCAGTTTATCATCTGAACATATGAGAGCATTTACAGACTTAGCTATTGAAAGACAATCCCTTCCTGTGCTGGTTTGAGGCTCACTGGAATATTTTAATGGAGAAAATTATAGGCTATGAAAAGGAAACAGTGGTGATGCCTGCTGCACTCACAGGCTTGCTGAGATGGTTAAGAACAGAAAACAAAGATAAGACTCTCGGGCACAGACACTCTGGGGCTGTCCAGTTTCTTGCCTTCTCCTCTCTGCTGAGTAACCTCACTAACCATTTTCCTTCTAACCTCCCTTGCTCATCCTCCAAACTCACCTTGTGTGTAAGGCAAACCTTGGGGTAAGGTATAGGAGTGGGGAGAAGGTGGAAGGGTGGTTGGGAGCCCCTCCTGGGGTCTCTGATTTCTGGGAGGGGGATTGTGTTTCTCTATTCCCTTTAACTTGTCTATGTCTGTAACTGTTCCTGTCTATTGTGTCTATCTCTGCTTGTACATTGTGCTGAGCTGTAAACAGAGCTTCAGTCCTTAACTTCCAGCTGGCTGAGTCTAGTCTGGCGGATTTTACAGTGTTGGGGGGCAGGGAACTCCCAAACCATCACACCTCCCTTGGATGGCTACTGACTGTATAGGAAAATACAGCAAAGTTATTTACTGACCTCCTTGACAGGTTTTCTCTACCTGTGGACTAAGTGACAACCCCTCCCTCTGATCCCTGCCCCCAGCATCACACCTCACACAGATCCTCCTGGCAATCTGATTGTTTTGGAGGGATTTTGTGTTTCTGTATTACTTTTAACTTGTATATAACTGTATATTGTGTCTATATCTGCTTGTATACTGTGCTAAGCTGTAACTATAGCTTCATTCCTTAACTTCCAGCAGGCTGAGTCTAGTCTGGGTGATTTCATCGTGTGGAGGGGCAGGTAACTCCCAAACCATCAGATGAGGGAAAGAACTTGTTCTTTCCTCAGGACAGAAAAAGACTGTCCAAGCAATTTCTGCTTTCTAAGAACATGATGTTCTTTCATGAAGGCATCTGAGACACATCACAGTTTGATCATTTTCTCTACATATTTCTGCACTTTCTCAGTTCTAAATTCTAAATGTGTTACCTGAGAGAAGCTGTCTTAGAAACTTCAATTCTTTGTATGGATTCTAAGCAGCACACCCATGGTCTGTGCCCTTAAATTTCAAACTAACTACGAAATCATGAAAAGAAAAAAAAAAAAGAGATACTAAGAGAAATGATTTTGTAGCAAGGAACACACCATTTCACATGCTCTGATTTTGTCCTGAAGATGTGAAATCTGCACTTCAAGCTCTTCATTCTTTCTGTGGTAATTCTTCAGCAGACATTCTTGTTCTTCCAGCTGCTGCTGGTGTGCAAGTATCTGTTGCTTGGCTTGCAATAAATCAGCAGCTGTGCAGCTATGGCTGGTGTTCCTTAGAGCTTCACTTGCCTGCAACTTGAATGTGAAAGAATAAAACCTAAAATATAGCAAAATTTTCCAAACCCAGTTTAAAACTACAGAGAAAGTGATCTTTATGATCTTCTTCCATCTCCCAAGCCCAAAGACTAGCAGAGCATTCTATTACTTAATTCAGGAGGAAATATCCAACTACTAAAAACTACTGAATTGGTTTATGGTGAGCTAGCACAGGACAGCACTGCCTCACAAATATTTCCAGGCAGTAAAATGAACTGCTTGTCCTGGCTGTCCCCCAGATCAGATCCTGAATAACAAAAATTCAGCCTTCAGAACACAATCCACCTGAAGTTCAGAAAAGCTCTAGCAAGTGTTTGCACAGCACAAAGACTTCAACCTTCTACTGCAACACTCTAGACTGACACCACACAGGTAGAATCACAGAATGGTTCTGGTTGGTGGCCAAAGAAGTTGGCTTCCAACACCTGGGCACACTCTGGCTTGTTAACAGAGTGTCCATGGCACATCATTAAGCAGGACCTTTTGTAACAAATGCTTCTCTGAAACTTAACTTTCTCACTTATATGACCTCTAGCAACAGCACCTGAGGCAGTTGTACCCAGAAATACAGACAGATCAGACCACGAATGGGGCCCACCAAAGCTGGTAGCTGGCTGCTCTGATTTCAAAGGGAACAGGCTGGATTTCAGCCCAGAGCTCTGAGAAGAGTTACAGAAGTGTCTTTTTCTGAAGATAACTGCCATCATTTTAGCATTTATCAGGAGCTGTGACCACATAGCAGGGAAGAAAACAGACTTATCTTTCTTACTATTTTATAGTCAATTAGTACAATAAATCAGCTGCTATGATGAAGGACCTGTGAAGAGACTGATCATTTATACAGAAAGAACAAGTCTGAAACACAGCACCAGAAATTCCCTCTGCAGGAAGTAGCCATTTCTGGACCTTTGGAAGCAACCTCAACTTTCAAACACAGCTAATCCTGGCAGCACTGCAACTTACATGCTGAAACTGAATTTGCAGCTTTTGACTTTGTTCAGTAAGCTCCAAGAACTCCCTCATCGTTTCGTCTTTTTCTTTCCGTGCCTGCTGCAGGTTCGTGGTGAGCTGTGTGATGATGTCATCTCTTTTCTTGATAGCAGCTTCAAATTCTTGCAGCTATAAAAGATAAGCCATAAGTGCACAGCAGAGCCACAAACTAAAAATACTATTCTAGTTCAGCAGGAATGTGTCATCCTTAACCTCTGCATTTAAAAGATGTCACACAGACCAAGTGCAGCATTTCTCTTTTCAAACTCCATTTGTAAATATTTCAGAAACAGATTTTTTTTCCCCTCTCATTTATCAAGATGAACTCTCCACAAAATGTATTGATTCGAGGGCAAAATCAGAGTACTTAGAATAGTAGAATGGTTTGAGTTGGAAAAGCTTTTCAGATCATCCAGTCCAAACATTCTCTAACTCTGCTGAGGCTGGGGCTAAGCCATAGCCCTCAGCACCACAGCTCTGCCTCTGGGAAACACCTCCAGGGATGGGCATTCAGCCACCTCCATGGGCAGTCTGTGCCAGGCTGTGAGAACCCTTTCAGTCAAGAAGTTTCTTCTCATGTCCAACCTAAACCTGCCCTGGGGCAACTTGAGGCCACTTCATCTCGTTCCTAGGGAGCAGAGCCCAACCCCAGCTGGCTGCAGAGAGTAATGAGCTCTGCCCTCAGCCTCCTCTTCTCCACACAAAATGCCCCCAGCTCCCTCAGCTGCTCCTCCCCAGCCCTGTTCTCCAGAGCCCTCAGCAGCTACAACCTCCTCCTGCTGCAGCAGTTCTGCAGCACTCCTCATGTCCATGCACTTTTCCCACAAGCACTGCAAGTTTTCTCAGCTCTGACTCAAGTTGCACTCATTGTACTCAAACCACATCATAAATTACATGCAGTGCCCTACGTGGTGACCCCAGAGAAATTATTTGTGTCCACATGAGAAAACAGCTCCAGCTGCACATTGGTAAAATGCATTTAATAGAGAAGTCTTTTGTAATTTGTATTGATGGAATCGTAAAATACAGGAAAAATCTTCTGGAAGTGTTTTCACTTTTGTAGGATTACATCCAAGGTTCACAGTCCATTTTAATTTTGCCAGTCTGAACTCATGCAAGGCTGAAGGAAGCTTCACCCCTAGCTACTGCACATCCCATCACCCACCCTCTGTAACTGTTCTGTTTGCAGTGCTCCCCAAAAGAAGCCTCTATGGGTTCTGCACCGAGTCTTGAGCTAATGCTTCCAGATCCAGCTGACTGATTTAGAAGGACATTATTCTGGGGGACATAACCACCAGAAGTAGCTTAAGCAAGCCCATTTGTGCAAATGTAAAGGAATTCTTAGAGTGTTCTATTCAGAACACTGCATTGAACCCCTCCTTTAAAAGCAGAGCTCTAGTGGCAGTACTGACCCTTGTTACAGCAGAGAAGACTGCGAACAGCTCAGACACTGAAGCTGCCAGCCCTCGCCTTTCGCATCTGCTCAGCGAAACTAAGTAACCCAATTTGTCCCTTCTGATCCACAAGGTGCTGACAATTGTAAACGTTCTTTCTTAGCCAGAACTCAAGCACCCAACCTATCTTCTGCCCTCTCCTTTTACAGTTATTTTGTTTCTTGTGGGAAAAGAAACAACCACGCAGAAGCTTCTCTCAGCTGAGGTATTGCACACTCTGCACCGCCACCAGACAGAAGCTCCTCACAGCTCTAGGAGTGTCACTGCACCATGGACTGGTTTGGTTTAAAGCATTTGGATTTGTTCTTTAAACACTAACCACAACCAGCTGAGAAATGGAAACATTTTCATTGCAGGTTCTCCAGGGAAAACTAACACCAATCACAGGGGTGAGAAACTAAAGCTTTGCTAATGCCTCAGGGAACCACAGAATGCATCAGGTCGGAAGGGACCTCTAAAGGTCTTCTTGTCCCAACCCCCCCCTGAAATGAGCAGGGACATCCTCAACTAAAGCAGGTTGCTCAGAGGCCAATCAAGCCTGACCTTGAGTGTCTCCAGGGATGTGGCCTCCACCACCTCCCTGGGCAATTTATGCTATAATTGTAACCACTATGCTTAGCACAACAGATACAAGACAGAAATGACACCAAAATCTGACTTTAAAAGCAGCACCAGAGATCCATCAACAGGCAAAAAACTGCTCGAACCACCTCCTCCAGGGCAACCACTTAAAGATCACTCAAGTATGGTGGAAAATATGAGACCTGTGTTGGCAGATGGATTTGAAATGAAAGCAGAAAGTTATCATTCTGCAATAACAATGAAGGAGAAAACTGGAATGATTTTGGTGTTCTGTTGTACTTTGTAACAAATAGAAAAGCACAATGATGTGATCTGAATCCAAATCAAGAGAGAGGTAGGACATGAAGCATGGCAAAGTGGTGATTTCAGTGCAGTGTAACACTTGCTTCGACTGGAAGACTAAGTTTGCAACATTCTTTGCAATGGTGTTTCTGAAGTAAGAGATCATTTGCTGTGATCTCAAGTTATTAGATGTTAATTAAAACCTTCAGACACTTTGTGTTTCAGACTGTGTGATCTGACATGCAAACACCTTTATAGTTCAAGGATCGACTCAGCTCATAATCATAGAATCATAGAATGGTAAGGTTGGAAGGGACCTCAAAGATCATCTAGTTCCAACCCCCTGCCATAGGCAGGGACACCTCCCACTATCATTCTTTAAGAAGTAAAACCTGAGGGTTTTTTATCCTGGAGCAACAAGCAAGGTATTAAAGAAATGAATTCAAGAACTGGAGAAGAATTAGGGCTTTCCTTGATGAAAATGATCTTTCTGTTCCTGGCTTGAAAGAAGCCACCGTGAAGCAGGTTGAAGTTATCATCACTTGCAAAGTCAGTTTTAAATTTCAAGTCAATTTTAAATACAGAGAAAAAGGACACACAACAGAAATGCCACTCAAAGAAGCAGGGAGCAGGGTAGGTGGTGCAAGAAAGGCTGTGCAACTCCAGCACACACAGCCTGCCTCCTGCACAGCTGCTGTCCAACCAGCCCTGCCAGGCGCTGCTCCGCATCTCCCCACCTAACCCAGCAGTGAGTAGCAAGAGACCCAAGGCAATGATACCTGTTGCAATCCTTCTGTACCATATGCTGCCCTCATTTCTTCTAGCTCTCTGTTTAGCTCTTCAATCTCTTGCTGTTTCCCAGCCAATTCATTCTCCATCACCTCTAGCTGCGTGTGAGAGTGCTGCATTCCATGCTCAGAACACACTTCTCCAACTCCAAATTCTTCTTCCTAAATCAATCCAAGTTCCTTAACATGCCATGTTTTCTTTTGATGCTCTATCACAGTAAGCAAGCTCAGATATCAAATTCTGTATCAAAAGCCACCGTAGCACATTGATAGACAACACAGCATTGAAGATCTTATTGCCATGGCAACCTTTGTTAGTACAACTCGCACCTCAGCAGCACTGACACAAAGCATTTCTGCGAGTCCCAGTCCCGCTTTGTCTTCTCAGCTTTAATAGCAGGAGTAAATCGCTCTGCATCTCAAGTTAGCCTTAACGGGAGTAGTAAAGTGCTCTGCATTCCAGGTTTAATGACACACAAGGTTAACAAATAACAAACATCGAAGATGCAGAGCACAGCAGGCAAAATAAATTCTTAAGCAGCAACAGAGTTTTTTGTTGCCAAGGAAAGTGCTGGAGGCTTTTAGTAATTCCCCATTAGTGTTAGGACTCAATTTGCAATACTGTACCCTGGTTAGGTCTGCAGGTGCAGCTGTGCTCGCCACAAAACTGTAACCATTTACCTGTGCAAAAAGACAATTTCTAAATAGATTATTGCTGGAAATGAAAGCTTGATTTGTTTTCCATTTGTCTCAATCCTACGTGGGAGTTTCCTACAGACCCATGGGAATTTTTAGGCTACAAAAATGATTTAAAATACAAAATAGTTTTATATGATATATAGATATAATTTTTTTAAAAAAAAAACTTAAATAATTACACCAAATTAAGAATAGGTAACAGGCAAACCACCCAACATTTCACAAATAGATCCTACTGGCCACAACTAAAAAACATAATATTAATTTAAACATCTAGAGGAGAAAAAAAAAAAAATCAGATTTAAAGATCAATGCAAAGCTTTATACTAGAAACCACTAAAATGCAGCACAGCTGCCTTTTAAACTCCACATTTAGTCTTTCTATACACTACTAAACATAGTTGTGCTTTCTAAAAGGTATTTAGACACCAATATCTACTGTTTCTGACAGTCAGCAGTTTGCTGGCAGCCAAAATAATTCCAAATAAAAAGAATATGCTGTGGACTTGTGAGCAACCCTAAACTACACAGGCAGGTTTTTCAAAGAGCAGACCAATGTTTGCAAATAAGTAAGCGAAAACAGCTGTTATTTCCCCTCAGAGATGCTTACTACAACAGTGCCTGAAAGAAAAATGATGGTGGAGAAGCATCATAGCATTTCAGACCCAAACACTACCTTTACATAAAAAAAAAAAAAAAAAAAAAAAAAAAACCAAAACCCACCACCCAAACAAAAAAACCCCACAAAAACCAAAACAACCCCACACCAACCCAAACCAAACCAAAAGCAAAAAAAGCAAAGCTTGACTGCTCAGACTCCTGCCATAGTCTGATCAGGGTTTATTTACAAATGATTATCGTGCTTGAACAAATCATTAAGTCACCCAAAACCCAAGGACACTTACAAATGGGATGATGTAACCACCACCTTTGCATGAAGAATAGGAATCAGAATTAGATTCATCTTCATGGCATGACCAGGCTGGCATGACCAACCTGGGCAACCTGTTCCAGTGTCTCCCCATCCTCACCACCAAGAATTTCTTCCTCAGCTCCAGTCTTAACCCCCCCTCTCCCAGCTCAAAGCCATTGTCCCTCATTCTGCCACCTCCGGCCCTTGTCAAAAGTCCCTCCCCAGTTCTCCTGGAGCCCATTCAGGTACTGGAAGGCTGCACTAAGGTCTCCCTGCAGCCTTCTCTTCTCCAGGCTGAACAGCTCCAACTCTCCCAGCCTGTCCCTGCAGCAGAGGTGCTGCAGCCCTCTGATCATCTTTGTGACCTTCCTCTGGACCTCCTCCAGCAGTTTGATGCTCTGCTTGTGTTGGGGGCACCAGAACTGGATGCAGACATACAAATGTCTGTGCAGTGCCTGGCACCAATCTTCATTCAGATCTGGATGCCTGTCTCAGATTAATTACATCAGAAATTTCATAGAAGCTCTATGATTAAAGATTTCTTTTCCCTTTTTGTTTTGTTACCTCCCTTTTTATTTAGACTTAATTGATAAAGATGTAGTGAATAATTCTTGCAACCTACACAGTGGTAGATCCCTGTGAATCATCTCTGTGTGCAACAATCAGACTCTTAGATGCTTTAGAGCAAGAGCTGCTTGGAAAGACATACAGGTCTCATCTCATTAGGGGTTCCAGACTCCTCAGCAGTTGAGATTTCTACAAAAGGCTTTTCACTTCCATAAAGGATTTTGCTATTCACAGTCAAAACAGCTGTCTGGAACTTTGGCAGTCCTGTTTGATTTCAAGGGACCTTAGCTCTGGACCTGGACATCACAGAACAACAGTACAACTGAACAACAGTAACACAGAATGGCAGAGGTGGAGAGAACCTCTGGAGACATCCAGTCCAACCCCTCTGCTAAGGCAGCGTCACCTAGATCAGGCTGAACAGGAGCATATCCAGGTGGGTTTTGAAAGTCTCCAGAGGAGACTGCACAGCCTCTCTGGGCAGCCTGCTCCAGAGCTCCAGCAACCTCACACCAAAGAAGTTTCTTCTTATGTTTAAGAAAAACCTCTTGGGTTGTACCTTGTTCCCCTTACCTCTTGTCCTTTCCCTGGGCACTGAAAAGAGCTCAGCCCTGTTCTCTCGACCTTCACCATTTAGTTATCAACCAACATTAAGAAGATCCTCTAACACAGTGGTCCATGGTGTTTCTCACCTAGTTATCTTCTTTCAAATGCCTTTTATCTTCTGGGAAAGAGTAACTTCAAATGTGACAATAGATTGCACTGTAATTGATGGCAAACAGCCAGACTATACAGCAGGGTGCTGTGCTGATGGAAGGCAACTTCCAACATGACAGAAATTCTGTTGTGGCAGCAGTCAGACAGTTAGCATTGAGTAATAACTCAATAACTTCAAAAATCTCAATTAAAAATTCATTTTTCACTTGTCTGCAACACGTGACAATTGGAATCCAGATAAAGTCTTCTCTTTAAGGGTGACAGAACACTGGAGCAGGCTGCCCAGACAGCTTGTGGAGTCTCCTTCTCTGGAGTCATTCCAAACCCACTTGGATGTGTTCCTGTGGGATTTACTCTGCGAGACCCTGCTTTGGCAGGGGGGTTGGACTGGATGATCTTCCAACCCCTGCTATTCCACAATATCAACTTCACTGTTAATAGATGTCTGGACTGCTGAGCTTGAGCTCCTGGGCCTACAGCTTACCTGTACACAAGTTCTGCACACCCAAGGACACTACTGCTGCCAATTCTTACAGCTGCTTCTCTTAGAGCTTTGCAGTTCACCTGTAATGCTGAATGCTCTTACACCTCACTGCCCTATGAAGTCCTTCATTACATATCCCATCAAACAGATCACACAGCATCTTAAGACAAAAGGAAGCAAGGAGTAACAAGAGCTCTGGCTAACAAAAACATAAACCAAAGACACACAAGGTAAGAAAACAATCAGTTCTACAATATTTTGGCTACCCAGGAGCAAGTGTTCTGGGGCACAAAGGATGTGAAGGAAGTGACAGTTATGGAGGGCCCTCAGCAGATGTTCTGATTTTCTTCCTGGTTTGTATTTGGCTAAAAATGAAAAGGGACCATCTATATTCTACCAGTAAATATATGTGCTTAAGACACACAAGTCTCTTTGCAGTGACACACAAGGAGAACCAACTTCCAGCACTGAATTAAAGCAGAGATGGATGACAATTGCCACCAGAGGTCAGGCTTAAATGCAGGAAATTACTTCACCCTTGGAATCGCTTCCTTGCACCTTGGAAGACCTAAAAGGGTACCTCAGAACTATCAGCTCTAAGTGTGTAAATACTGATAGCACTGTTGACTGTACCACAGAGATGCCTCTTTCTGAGCAGCAAATTCATTCTCCCCACAAATCAATCCATACTGTTCAACCACTGAAAAATGTAAAAATAAAAATGTCTTAATGCATGGAAACAGAATCTCTTACAGACTCTAACAGTGCTCTCCTTTGGTAGCAGAAGTGTACAGAAGCATCTCGAATGGATTAAGAGTTTTACCTCAATTTTTCTTTTTTTCTCCCTTCTACACTTTGGACATCTGAACACTCCACACAAATTACTATTTAGTCCTTCAATGTTTTTAGTTTCTCAATTTCCTTGTGATGTCGCAACTGACATACAAAAATCAGCAATTAGGGCAACTTGGGAAAATGCATTTCAGTTGGTTTGGGGATTTTTATAGAACCACAGGATAGTTTTTGTTGGAAAAGCCCTTTCAGATCATCCAGCCCAACTATTCTCCACACCTAGGCTGAAGGTCATCCTCAGCACCACAGTTCTCCCTCTGGGAAACATCTCCAGGGTTGGTGACTCCACAGCCTCCCCGGGCAGCCTGTGCCAGGTTGTGAGAAGCCTTTTGGTCAAGAAGTTTCTTCCCATGTCCAACCTAAACCTCCCCTGGGGCAACTTGGGACTGTTATTCTTGTCCTATCACTCCTTATATGGTAGAAGAGACCAATCCCCACCCAGCTCCAGTCTCCTTTCAGGGAGTTTGGAAGCACAGATTCCAAAGTGCTGGTCTCAGATTTGCATCACAAAAACTGTGCCATAAGAATGATCACAACTGACCAGACCAAGGGTCCATATTGTTCAGTCAAAAAGCAATGTAAAGGGAGTTTTTTCCTGTTCTCCCAACACACCAGAAGAAAGAAGAGGATGCTTGTAAACAATAACAGGAGGTAGAATTGAGAGAAAAACAAACTGAGAAAGAAAGGGACAGAGAAAGAATGCAACTAAGAAGGCTGATACCAAACCTATGCAGGAAAATGTAAGTGGGATTTGATGAGAGAGGTTAGAAAAGAAAACTGTTGCTTTCATCTAGGAGGCCTCCAACACATGAAGATGAAACAAAGGAGAAAAGGTTTTAAAGGGAGAAGGAGAAAGAAAGTAATGAAAGAAGAAAGAAGGATTACACTTGGATGCAGTTGGAAGGGCTAGGAAGGAAATTTGGCCTTGGAATGACTAGGGAAGGGAAAGGAATCACAGAATCCCAAAATGTCAGGTTGAAGAGACCCCTAGGATCATCTGCTCCAACCTTTCTAGGTGATGGTGCAGTTGAAATGAGTTGGCCCAGCACCCTGTCAAAGTGAGTCTTCAAACTGTCCAATGTAGGAGCATCTACTGTTTCCTTTGGGAGGTGATTCCAATATCTGACTGTTCTCATTGTGAGGAGCAGAAAGAGGTTGAAATGCCAAGAACACTGAGCTAAGAAACCAAGCAGAGGGGGAAAGGAGATGGGCAAGGGAAGGGGAAAAAGTACTAAAGACAAGGGGACAGAAAACAGAGAGTTAAGCGCAGCCTGGGAGAAGGAGCAGGTGAGCATGTGAGCTGGGAAAGCCTGGTGAGTTTTTGAGGCATGCAGGAACTGGTGCAGTGCAACAGGACAGGGAGACATGGCCTGGTGTGTATCACAAAGAACAGCTACAGTGTTGGGATGGGACAAAGATTTACTCTAAGGGGCAGTTGGTTTCATAAAAACCAGAGAGGCACAAAATATTCTACACCCAATCTGCTTCAGCAGTGGAGACTCATTGGATTGCTTCACCTCCTACTTGGTGCCAAGCTGAAGATGTTAGGGTGTGTTTTGCAGTTGCAAAATAAACCCCAGATTGGCACATTTCAGACATGAAAAACTGAGCTCTTGACCTATAAACAACGTTTACTGTACTCAGATATTCCATGGCTACTTCCTGCAAGCATGTTCTCAACTCACATTCATGCCTGAGGTAGTTCATTCCTTACAACCAATTGTTTTGGGCCAAAGGAAATGGCCTGAAACTGTGCCAGGGGAGGTTTGGGTTGGAGATCAGGAAAAATTTCTTTGCTTCCAGAGTGGTCAGGGATTGGAACAGGCTGCCCAGGGAGGTGGTGGAGTCTCCATCCCTGGAGGCATTCAAGAAATGTGTAAACAAGGCACCTGGAGCCATAGTGGTATTGGGTTGATGGTCAGACTCAATAATCTTACCGGGCTGCTTCAATCCAAACAGTTCCATGATTCCATACAAACAATGCACAGCATTGCAGCAAAGATGCAAAAAGGAAAAGCTGAAAGGAAAGTTAGGAAGAGCATTGCCTCAGTCTTACCTCAGAGCTGTAATCTTCTACTGTGGTGGGAATGTCACTTTCCAGCTAAAATAAAACAGGAAGATATTTACAATGACAGTACTCAAAACCAATGAAGAAGCCATTTCCCACCTGCTGCTGAGTATGGAGACAGCATATGAAAATATTAATATCTGTGTGAAACTAATTAAGAGATAGACATATAGAGAGAGGGTGAAGGTTACCTCCACATCCTTGAAATCCCAGCTTTGAGAAAGCAAAAGTTACCTTGCTGTTCAGCTATGATCACTGAAACAACCACCTGACAGCCTGCTGATGACGACACAACTTGCAGGCAAGTGTCTCTTTGCTACTCCTTCTGTCCCTTGCCTGTGAAATCTCAGGCACTAACAGCTGGATTAAGTTCTAGAACAGAAACCATGACCACGAAGCTATAGATTTTTACCATAGTTAAGCTATTCTAAAACTATTAGCAAAGGGATTCGCCCTGTGAGAAACAAGAGCCGAGTAACTAATCCCACCTCAGTCCCTTAGCAGGTGTTCTGCAGCACAGAAGTTCACACTTTTCTTCTCTAAGCAGCTTTGTCTAATTGCTTTTACTACCCAGGTGACTCCAGGACAGTTTTACCCTACCACAGACTAATTTCTTTTGCTTTCCTGTCATAACCACAGCCCAGTCCTAGGCATCATCTCAAAGGTTGGACTAGATGATTCCGAAGATCTCTTCCAACCAGAAATGTTCTGTGATCCTGTGATCCTATGATCATCTCAAGGGTCCTTGGAGAAGGTGACATCAGTAACTGTTTATCCTGAAAGTGGCTTTCCCTTTCTTCCATTTTCAAATGCAGGAAGTCCCAAAAAGAAGCAATCCTAAACCCAAAAGCTTTGTTGATCCAGTTTATTTCCTGGGCTGCGTCTTCTAGATTATTTGTACGGAAAAGGACACTGTGACTGTCAGGACCAAAAGATATCAGGGTGCTACAGGTTAAAGACAAAGCCCAAAGGCAACTAGAAACTCAACACAGTGTTCTTGTTGTGAGACCAAGACAAAAAGCATTTAACATGAAAGAAGTTAAGACCCAGAGACTTCAGCCAAGAAATCTTGTAAGTAGGTTCAGCCCTAATGGAAATGACAAGTAAGCCCAGACAGAAGGCAAAATGGAATGGATAATGACAACACAAAGCAACAAGAGTGCTTCCAGACTCCTCCTAATCAATTTCTGTCGCTTGAGGGATCACAGGAGGATGGAGGGACCCAACCTTAGGAAGACAGAGAAGAGAAAAAGTGCAGGGATAGCTGCAACATATAACTTGGTATTCTCTAGACAGAATTCTGCCCTCCAAGTACAGACAGGGAGTAAGCTTCCAGACAAGTGCATCCTCTACTGCACTTTCTGTTACTCACACTGAGTAAGAAAACTTTGTGATTTGGATTTGTTAATTCCACTGCAGGCTGGAAAAATTGCAAGGAGATAAACTTCTATCCACAAAACTGCCACAAAAGAGCCCAGCCAAGATCTGTAGATACATAAGCAATAAAGTCAGAAGTTCTGAGTCTATTTTGAGGCACAGGAGGAATAATTCTAAACAGGAATTGTAGTAAAAGGTGAAATAAGTAAATGGAATCAAATTTTTGCTAGAAAATAATCCTGCATAATGTCTGCACTAATCTTGCCTCACTCTCCTGACACAGCAGCCTGCAAAGATTTAATGTTGGGTGAAAAAGCAACCAGCTCAAAGCAGCTGCCTGTAATTCTTCAGCACAGAGATTAGCCTGAAACTGCCTGCTACAGTGGCTGCTGTGTCTGCTAAGCAAGCTCCAATCCAATTACTGTAACAGGCTCTCTCTGGCCATATCACTGCACTTACAAGACTGAAAACAGAAAGTTCTGAGACTCACTACAACTATTTCAGAGTTTCTTCCTCTTTTATTAGTACTGCAGAGATAAGAGACTTGGGCACATCACCTTCCAACTCAAAATGCCAACTGAACACGAGTAAGCAGGGCACAGATAACATGGGACAAGATAAAACATTTCCCTAATTGGGAGCAGCTTTTATTTTGGTGGAAGTCAGTAGGTGTTCAGGAAAACCCAACCTGTTGTATTTCTGGATTTGTTTATCTTGCTTTGCAGGCAAGTTAGGTCACAGAAACATCACACCTGCTCTTAAGAGTATGTCCACATAGGCTTCAGTTTTAAAATCATCCATGTCCTGCACTCCAGCACAGGCTATCAGCACCAATCTGATCTAGTTACACCTACTCTGAGCACAGCACTGGGACTAGATGACCTCAGAGGTTTCCCCCAACCTAAATTGCTCTGTGCTTCTGTATGTCACCCTGTTTCCCCAGCTATACCAGAGATGTACTTGACCTCAGCCAGGATAAATCAGCACTGATTACCTCCTCCAGGACAAGCCAGGAGTTGCACAGATAGTTTTATTGAGCTACCACACATCTGAAGCCCTAAGATGAGTTTGCTAAATGTGACAAGCTCCCTACCAAAGGCAGGTACCTATAAAGTACTGTACTGATAAACTGTAGGCTGAATGTTGTAACAGAAGTGTATCAGCTACTTAGTCACATGCAGAATTTAGTCTGTCTGCCCCTCCAAGGTACTACTTTTCTTTAAGTGGTAAAAGTAGAGTATCAGTTCATCAGTCTCTTAAACCATCCAGTCCCAAGCAGTGTTTTCATTCTTCCTCCTCATGGAACAGAAAAGATTCAAATCATATTATGGGTACAAGAGAGATGTTTGGTTTTGCCTGCTGCTGTAGCCATGGCTACAGCAATCAAAACCCACTGCAATTTGTGAACTCTGAAGAAATCAAAAGGCATAAAATGAAGCAATAAAGCCAAACCTGTCTTTACCCACTCAGGAAGCACTGCAGTACCAAACAACTCTCCACAATGTACAAGACACTGACCATTACAGAAAGCTTGATGCCAGCAGGCAGGTAGGAAGTGCCTTCTCTGGACATGTGGAGGACAAAGAAGGCAAGGAAATAATATTCCAAATCTCAGAGAACTCAAAACTGATGTGCTGTTTAGTCCTCCCCTCCCAAATAACTGAGGCCACCTTACCTCAATGGTGTAAGCCTGGTTGTGCTTGCTGGTCTCCCCACCATGCAAAGTCCTGCTAAGCACACAGTCAGCAGCAGCAGCAGCAGCAGCTGCTGCCCTTCGGCTGCTGCTCGCAGGTGTTTCATCACCCGGACATCGATCGGCACCCAGCCCATCCTGTAGTGATTCTTCATCTTTGATGCCTCCTGCTTTCTTCTTCTTTTTCTGCTTCTTTGATCCACTGGGACCATCAGTATGTGCCTTCCTCTGCCTGAACTGGGCAAGCTGTAGAGAAGACAAAATCTTGTTCAAGGAGAGTTTGCCTCTTTATTACTAATGACATCCCTCTATAAAGGCTCCCCAGTTGGTCTGAGTGAACTTCAAACTCATCACCACTGAGAAGAAGTTGCTGCATACCTGAGACATTCAGGTCATTCTTTCCACAGATTACTACACTGATTATTCTTTGCCTTTAAAAGCATTCTTCAGTCTAAACCAACAAGCTGTTCATTAATTCCTTTTTTTGGCTTCATACTGCAGTATGAACTGTAGCACAGTTTCCTTTAGAAACATTCTTCAGTATAAACCAACAATCTATGAATTCCTTCTTTTTTGACTTCATACTACCAGTTACAGTTCCACTGACTTAAGCCCTAGAAACCAAAACATTCAAAAGGTAAAGGTGCAAATGTTATTATAAAGGGTAAATGCAAGGGAACAACCACTGGCCTTATTCAATTTTACAGCAATAAATAAACTCAACATTCATTTGCAGACGTTACTTTTTAATTTTTAAAACAAAAGCAAACCATCCTTCCACAGCACCACAGTAAAGTTTAAACAAAGTTTATGCCAGAACTATAAAAAAAGCAGATCAAGTTACTGAAAACCTCATAAAGAAACAGCAAAACATAAGGAGGGAAGAGCCTAAAAATCAAAGAGTGAGCAAACTCGAGACCAGCTACCTTGTAGCAAAACATGCTGCCAAACAAAAAGTCACAGGTGAGGCAGGCACAGAGTTGAAAAACCAATTAAGATGTAAGCTATTCAAATACTGTAAGGCACTGCCTTTTGAAGAGCTTAGCACTTTTAATCACTTTATAGTGGTTTACAAAAGAAAATCCATTTAAAATATTGTTTGCTTAACAAGAAGAAAATTTTGATTCGAACCCAACCAAGCACAGCAGGTTTTACTGGTTAAAACTAACAACTAAAACAGGTTCCACCAACAAAACCTGAAACCCCAAAGCATTATTTTCTCATTGAAGAGCCCAATATTGCAATGGGTTTCAGAAATGTAGCTCCAGTGTAAATATAAAACCCACAGATAAAGACCCTAAAACTCTCGATCCTTTTGGCATCAATTAATACCCAAATCTCACGGAAAAGCTGCAGTATCTGCTCATGATATTCACCAGTTGAGAGAGCCAGGCCTCCATCCCACCTCTTCAGCACCCCAATCCAGCAGGACACATCATGGAGTCCCTCTCCCAGTCCCTGCTGGGTTGCAGTGTGAGCTGTCACTGGCAGCGCTCTCTAGTCCCCATCTGGCCCCCAGACAGCCGAGAAGCCCCAGCCTGAAGAAACGCAGCACTGACAGATCACTTCTGACTTCTGCCTAGTTTATACCTATTGCTATCTCCTCCTGGGCTCCTTCAGCCTCCTCTCCATCCTTAGGACAGCTGGCAGCTTGGCATATGGCTCCTGCTTTACAGGGGGAGGACCTGAAGATTTGCTGAGCCAAATATGTTCACCTATGTTCTTAAATATTATTTCCTCCCTGTATTTAAGACTTTCTTGCTCCCTACTACATCCCTAAATAGCTCCACTTCATGATTTTATTTTACACTTTATTATTAAATAGGAAATATTCATTGTTTCATCAACAATCTATTAAAGCTTATAACCTCCACAAATTGTGAAAAGGAGGGATGGTCAGGATGGTCTCATCCTGATTTCCAAGTTTAAGAGAAAACAAGTGAAAGCACAGATTTAGAGCACTGGCAGCCCTGCCACATGAGCTCAGTGCTGGGGTTGTTCAGTCTTGAGAAGAGAAGGCTCTGGGGAGATCTTTTTACCAGTACATAAAGGGTGGCTACCAAGAAAATGGAAGCTCCCTTTTACAAGAGTCTCAAGGGGAAAAGGGGTGATGGGGACAAGTTACTGCTGGGGAAATTCCCACTGGACTCCAGAAGGTTTCCCCATGAGAACAGTCAGACACTGGAATCACCTCCCAAGGGAATGAGTGGATGCCCCTACAATGGAGAGTCTGAAGACTCAGCCTGGGAGGCTGCTGGGTCAGCTCCTTTCAACCACACTGTCACTAGAAAGGTTGGGCCAGGTGATCCTCAGTGTCACATCCAGCCTGGAACTTCTGTGATTCAGCTTCTCAGCAATGGGAAGGGTGAAGGCTTCAGTTGTCTCCTCATGATATTACCACATTCTTTTAAACCTGTACATTTCTCTCAGACAAAGAGTATCCAAGTTACCCAAAAGACAAGCAGAATTTGCCCAGATGCCACAGTGGCACTGGCAGCCTGACCTCAAGTGTAAGATCGGTTTACCTATTTGAAATTACTGAAAAGTGTGTGGTGCCACTGCTCAGGAATTCTCATCCCCAACCTGACTAAAGTGCTCTGCAGTGGCAAGTGAAGCTGGCCTTTTTCAGAGCAGCCTCACAGTCTCTGCTTGCCTGCAGAACCAGCCCCGTGGCTCAAGCAGAAGTGAATTACTGCATGTCTCCCCTCAAGCATTTGCTGTGCTCCAGCTGAGGTGTCCGTGCCTGCCAGACTCCTCTCCTTCCACAGACAGCCTGTTGACTTCTTCAGAACTAACAGATTCAACTCTACCATGGCCCTTACAAACATTTCTTCTTGCCTTCTGTTTAAGGTTTGCTGGAGACAGACCCAGATGACAGCTAAATGCACATGCAGAACGAGCTGGTGGACTTTTGCATTACACAAGTCCTCAGCTGACCATTTCTGTAGCAGCATTTAATAATTTGGGAACAGCAACACTCTTAGTGATGGATGCAGGCACAAGCCAAGCACTTCTTACTCCACACTTTCCTGTACACACAAATGTGGGTATTAGCCTCTCTTCTTCTCCCTAGGAACAAGCAACAGAATGACAGAAAATGATCTCAGGTTGCCCCAGGGGAGGTTTAGGTTGGACAGAAGAAGAAATTCCTTGACCAAAAGGGTTCTCAAAGCATGGCACAGGGAGAAGGAGGGCAAAGGTGGTCTTGAGATTCACAAACTGCATTAGGTTGGAAGGGACCCTCCAAGGAAGGGAGGTCTAGGCTGGATGTTAGGAGGAAGTTCTTCACAGAGAGAAAGATTGGCATTGGATTGGGCTGCCCAGGGAAGTGGTGGAGTCACCATCCCTGGAGGTGTTCAAGAAACCCTGGATGGGGCACTTAGTGCCATGGTCTGGCTGACTGGATAGGGCTGGGTGATAGGTTGGACTGGATGAGCTTGGAGGTCTTTTCCAACCTGGTTGATCCTATGATTCTAAGTCTTCTTGTCCAACACCCCTGCACTCAGCAGGGACACCTTCAGCTAGAGCAGACTGCCCAGGGCCACATCAAATCTGGTCTTGAATATCTCCAGGCATGGGACCTCAACCACATCCCTGGGCAAGGTGTTCCTACTCTGATCTGACTGGTATATTTTCTCTCCCCTGTTCAGCTAAGGATGGGGAGAGATAGAGCAGCTTTGATGGGACCCTGGCATCCAGCCAAGGTCAATCCACAACATCTATCTTTCAGGCATATCAGCTCGATAATGCCAAAACTGAATTTGTGGAGAACTCAACAGTGCTTCAGTCAGTCCTGAGTCTGAAGTATCTAAAGACTTTAGCATCAAGTCTCAGTTGAGTTACAGAAGTTGCAAGTGAGAGGAAAAGAGGTAAACACAAAGTTACTGATGGAGAAGGAAGGATACAAAGGCAGAAGCTCAGAGCAGGCTCTCTGCCCTGATCCCCTGGTGAGTGGCTACACAGACCTGAGACACAATTCCAGCCAGCAAGCCTCTCACCATCCACTTACCTGCCAGCACACTGCCTCCAGTTTTTCACATCCTGCTGCCAGGACTTTGAGTCCTGCACACAACATTGAGCCCTACTGAAAACGTCGTCAGCCCTTGCCTGCAGGAACAGCTGCTTTTGATACTCATCCTTGACTCCCAGCCTTGGCATCTCAAATAACTAGCTCTTAGGCTTTACAAGCCCTGCTGCTAGGCAAAACAGAAATCCTCTTGGCAACAGACATGGCCACTCCATAGCAATTATAAAAAAAAGAGACTTTACTATCTGAATTATTTCTATCAAATACCCAGGGTGCAACTAAATCCTGAGTTGTAAGAAATAAATTGTGCTTTAAGCTAGGCTGAGAATGAATCTGTGTCTCTCCTTTTGAGGCAGAACCAGCTAAAATACATTTGTGCAGGCAGAATTCCACACTCATTTTCAGATTTCCAGAAGTGCCATTCTCTCCAGCTGCTCAGTTTGCCATCTGGAAACCTCTCCAGTTTCAAAATGGGAATTCACTGGATGTTACCACTAACTTCTGTGGATGTTGCCTCTTATAAAAACAAAAGCACCTACTGAAAGCCACAAGACACACAGATAAGTTATGGATATACTTTGCAAAATCCTTTCCCACAGTAAAAGAACAATTAAACAGCGAAAAAAAATATTTAGAGTTATATTTATTTATCTACTTCTGCTTTTGAGTTATGAATCCCAAAACATACTGGTAGCAAGCCCAAATCACGCAGGTGCAACCTTA
This sequence comes from Eubucco bourcierii, assembly GCA_013396675.1. Lineage (NCBI taxonomy): Eukaryota > Metazoa > Chordata > Aves > Piciformes > Ramphastidae > Eubucco > Eubucco bourcierii. Next base: position 108,767 of record VWZE01005357.1, read on the forward strand.
GCTTTTAAATGTTGACAGTCCCCAACTAGCAGAGGAGACACAACCATGAATGCTCCTGAGGCAGAAGAGAACTGACCAGCAGAGCAGTGAGGCTCCTTGTGTAAAGTGTGTCAATAACAACTCATCACAGAATCCATGATGGAACAGACCTTGCAGACCATCCACATGCTGCCGTAACTACGACAGCAGCATTACTTATTTATCCAGCTGTCTCCAGCACACTCTGACCCTTGGCAACTGCACCAACAGCCTCCACTGCTGGGGCACATGGTCCATCAGGTGATTTCAAAGATGTCCAACTGAACTATTCCTAGAGTAGAAGTCCAGACTAAATAAATTTTGGCTCCAACAAAACCATAGAATCCCAGAATGGTTTGGGTTGGAACGGACCTTAAAGATCATAGAATCCTGGAATGGTTTGAGTTGGAAGGGATCTTCAAGATCATCTTGCTCCAATTTCCGTGTCCCACCTCTTACCAGATCAGGTTGCTCAAGGCCTGGTCCAACCTGACTCTGAACACTTCCAAGCTCCACAGCTTCTCTGGGCAAGTTGCTCTGGTGTTCTACCCCCATGCCCACCATGGTATAGAATCATTAAGGATGGAAAAGCCCTCCAAGATCATCAAGTCATCAACTGTCAACCCAACACCACCATGCCCACTAAAGCATGGCCCAAAATGCCATGTCTACATGTGTTTTCAGCAGCTCCAGGGATGGTGACTCCATTTCCCTGAGCAGCCTGTAGAAGCTCTTTCTAACAGCTAATCTAAATCTACCTTCTGCCAGTCTGCTTTTGCCAAATACCATGAGCGAGACCTTAGAATCTCTCTTTTAAAAGAGACTTAAGTGGCTCACGAGGCTTAGAGGAAGCCAACAAGGCTATGGCCACTTCCACAGCAGAAATGCCACTGTCTCTTCACAAGCTCCAGACTCCTTGGTTTCAGCAGACAGCCATTCCTTTGCAGCACTCTGAGGAAAACCAACAAGATCACCTGGATTTACAGCTACAGGTGAAGGATCACAGAGGACAGCTCAGGACAGTGAGAGGAACCACACAAAGGGCAACTGTCCTCATCCTTCATCCTTCCAGCAGTCTGCATCGAGTCACAGAGTGCTGCTGACAGTGCTAATAAGCAAGGGCACTGAACTTGAATGAACCCCTCCAGATGGCACTGCAAGCTGGAAAGCCTCAGAATTAAGAGTGGTTCTGATCCGGTCTGCTCTTCCCTGTCCCTGGAACTTAAATAGGAACAGACCTAGGAACAGTTAAGTTCATTACACATGGGTTATTTTCTGGACAAGGAATGGAAGTGCATGAAAATGCTCTCAGGTCAGGTTACAGTGGCAGACACAAGCATAACCAGCAGATTTGAATGCTGAACTGCTTCAGGAAAAGCCAACTACCCCCAAAAGCACCCAACTAGTCTCTTAGCAAGCCCATTTCTACATACATGAGTGGTGTGACTGAGGACCAGAGGAAATGCCCTCAAGCTGCCCTAAGGGAGGCTTAGGTTGGACATGAGAAGAAACTTCTTAACTGAAAGGGTTCTCACAACCTGGCACAGGCTTCCCAGGGAGGTGGTTGAATGCCCATCCCTGGAGGTGTTTCCCAGAGGCAGAGCTGTGGTGCTGAAGGCCATGGCTTAGCCCCAGCCTTGGCAGAGCTAGAGAATGGTTGGACTGGTGAGCTTTAACACGTCTTCCAAGCAAAGTGACTCTACAATCCTGCTTTACTCCCAGACATAGGAATAAAAGCTATGGATTCCCATTCTAGACAAGTGAGCCCAGGACTCAGTTCAGTACTTAAACCTCAAAGGTCTTTTTTCAACCAAAATTCTTCTATATATTGCTCCTATTTAGTTTTTAACTTCAACCTTCTCACACAATGCTGTGTATCTGCTTCTGCTGACATCAAGGGTGACTAAAAGCATCTGACCCACATCGGCCTCCTATTTCCCCAAAGTGAAGAGGAAATAAATGGCTTGGAGCAGGCTGTCAGCAACAAAACTGAGAGGGCACCAGGGAGCTTGTGCCATGCTGCTCTGTGAAAAAGCAGAGACCACTCATGCTTGAAGCCTGAGACATTAGACAGTCCCTGTCACATGAAGGCCAAGGTAGCTAACACATAGCCTCTTTACTCCAGTAACTGGGGGAGAGCACTGTTGTGGGGCTGTCTCAAAGGCCCATACTTTGCTTCTGCCCAAAATTTCAAAGGCTCAAAAAAAATGGGGAGGCAAAAGAGTTCAGAACTGACAGAAACACACTGTTCTTCCACCAGGTTTATCTGTAACACCAACTCGAATCAAAAACTCTCTGTTTCAAGCTCCTGTCAGCCAAGCTGGAAAACACCCAAAGGCACAAGGTCAGTCTTAACAATCGTCTGGAACAGTCTTTGGAGGGGAGGTGGGGAAGGAGTTACCACAATGGTAACAATTAGATTAACAAAGATGTTTCAGAAAATCTTTCAGCTCTCAGCAAAGAAAAATGTTTCTTCTCCCTTCACCTTTCTAAAATCACAGCTGGCCAAACCCAGGAAACTCCAAGCCAAAGCTAAAGTTTGACCAAATAAATGTTAACAAAGGGAACACAACTACATTTGATAAGGGGGGGGTAGAAAGGGTTCTTACTTCATGTGCTGAGTTATGTTGAAATGAGGCAAATTATTTTCCTCACCAACTTTCTGGACTAGAAAACTTGCCTGTTTTGCCAAGCCATTCTCACATACCACAGAAGTGTTTGGAAAGCGTGAACCCAACAGATGGGTTTAAATCCTGACAGGGAGAGTCAGATACTCAGGCTGAAAGCACCAGGTGCTTTCCATACAGTTACAGGACTGTGGGAAGCTGTTACCTCACAGCCCTTGAGAAACCTCTGCCACTAACCAACCTTCCATGCTGCCACGATTTTCAACAGTCAGAAAATTCAGTCACTTGGCTAGAACACTGCAAAGATTTTCTACATGCCACCACATTTATGTCTACACACAAATCCACTCTGTTTCAGCAATTTTCTAATCCAACAGAACTTCATAAAGGCTTCAAAGCTCGGGGCAGAGTGGCTGAAAAGCTGCCCAGCAGAGAAAAACCTGAGTGTGTTGGTCAACAGCCAGCTGAAGATGAGCCAGGGCCTACCCAGGTGGCCAAGCAGGCCACATATATCATAGAATCATAGAATGCCAGGTTGGGAGGGCCCCCAAGGATCATCTGCTCCTTTCCACTGCAGCTGAAAGCAGCTGTCCAGCAGCCTGTCCAGCTGAGTCTTCAAACTGTCCAGCACAGAGGCATCACTGCTTCCCCAGGAGACAATTCCACCCTCCATCAGTGCCCATGGGGAAACATTTCCTTCTGGAGTCCAATAGGAACCACCCCAGCAGCACCTTGTCCCTATCAACCCTTGTCTTCTCCAGAAGCACAAATATACTCAAACCAGTATTACATCACCAGTGATGTAATCAGTGAGATCAGCATTGGAGAAGTCCTAGATAGGACTCAGTAGCAGACAGAAACCATATTCAGGAAATGGACTCTGAAACTGGATTCAGGAATTCATGAAGTGGGATTGAAGTCAGAATGGACAGAGTCCTCCTCAGACACTGGCCACTGAAGAGGAGGTTTGACCTTGGTGATCTCTCAGCTTTATCCTGAATATCTTGTCATGGGATGGAATCCCTTGTTGGTCAGCTCCTTCCCACAGGTGCAGCCTGATACTCTGCATCCCCAGAGTGGCACACAAGGTGTAGTAGTGCCTGATGGTGTCAAAGATGATTCAATATTTTCAGGAAAAAAACACTCCCCCAGTTGCTAGTGCCATAAAATAACACAAATTCCTTAACAAGAGCTTATCTGGGAACAAATCCTGTTGCTCAGCAGCTGGGTACAGAACCCTCTTGCACTCTGAACCAGTCAGTGAAGTACCTGATTCCCAAAGGCCCAGCAGTTAGGATGAAAACCTGCAACATTAACACAAGCTATTTAGACAATGCAATTTAAAATACCATACAAATGTTTTCTCTACTTCAGAAGCACATAAAATTAGGCTGTCTAAGCCCATCTGTGCTTGCCTGTTAGAAGCCAACTATAAAAAACCCAGAAGTATGCAAAGCAGCAGCTGCCAGCACCTCCACCCAGTGCCTGTCCATCAGAGGGCTGGCAGCCTGCAAGTTGATATCTGTACCACAGACACCTTCCTCTGCTTACTCATTGGCCTGAAGAGTTAGGGTGGACAACACATTTCTGCATCAGGACTGAGCTTTTAACACTAAGCTATAAAAGCAGAAACCAGAAAGCTTCAAGATGGACAGTAAGTATAAATACAGGATAAAGATATAAATACAGATCATTGGGCCCTGGATTTGATTTTGAGAAACACCAGACTGATGTTCTGGTTTGAATCACTAACCAGGTTAGGTTGGAAGAGACCGTCAAGATTGTTGGAAGAGACCTTCAAGATCATCAAGATCAGAGTCTCCACAACTTCTCTGAGCAACAGAGAAGATTCTGGATAAAGAAACTGAGAGGTTACCTCTTTCACAACAAAACTATCAGCAAGACATCAGAATGCCACATTGCCAGGGACCCCAAGGGTCATCTGGTCCAACCTTTCTAGGTGATGGTGCAGCTGAAGTGAGCTGTCAAGATGAGTTTCCAAACTGTTCAGTGTAGAAGAACCCACTACTTCCCTTGGGAGAAGATTCCAACCCTTCTCATGGGGAAACATTTTCTGTTGGAGATCAACAGTTCAAATTCCATCTGAGCTAATGGACACTCCTCGTTACCATTTGAACTTGGCCTCCAGGAGAGCTGGAGAGGGCCTGGGTACAAAGGCACAGAGCAACAGGATGAGGGCTAATGGCTTCAAACTATAAGGGCTGAGATGAAATCATTCACCCAAAAGGGTGGAAAGGCACTGAACAGGTTGTACAGCAACATAATGGAGGCTCCAAGGCTGTGCTGTTCAAGGACACTTGCACAACCTGGTCTAGTAGAAGGTGTCCCTGCCATGGAACAGGGTGGAACTGGATCATCTTGAATCTCCCTTCCAACCCAAACCATTCCAGGACTCTGAAATTGCCCAGGGAGGTTGTGCTGCTCCCTCCCTGGAGGTGTTCAAGGGCAGGTTGGATGAGGCCTTGAATGACCTGTGCTAGTGAGAGGTCAGGGATTTTTTTTTAATTGCTTGTAAAGTACTTCAACCCAAGTTAAAATTCATTTGGGCTTCATCATTTCCCCACCCTGCTTAGATCATTTTTACATGAATTCCTACCATGTGGCATGTCTGGCACTGAGTGGAGTGAGAATAAAGCCCCCAAACTCAGTAGGTTTGTGAGAGACAGGACTGTGAGCAGCAGAGCAGCCACAGGAGAGAACCAAGTGCAGAATTTCCTGCTCAGCAAACAGGGCTTGAGAGGTCTCTGTCCTGGCAGGCTCCTGTCACCCTGGACACGCTGCTGATGGCAGAGCAGAGCTCACAGCACCCAGACTTGGCCAGGGGCTTGTGAATGCCAGGAAGCTGTCTCAGACTAGAGAGCACAGCCTCCCATGAGGAGCCTTGTGTCAGCATGGCCTCATCTCCTGAAGTGCAGCCAACTGTCCCAGCTGGCACAGCAGCCTGCTAAAGGTACCAAGGAAGGGCTTTCCCACCACTGTTGTGGAGCAGTACCTGCAGCAGGGAGATGTTTCTGTCATGGTTTGGAACAAAGGTAATTCTGACATGCAGCACAGCCTCCAGCACAGCTGTGCTTTCCCCTGGCAACACCCCCAAAATGGCACACGTGCTCCTGAAACCTGCTGAGCACCCCAACATGGCACACGTTCTCTTGACACCTGCCATCTGAGCACCCCAACATGCCACACGTTCTCTTGGCACCTGCCATCTGAGCACCCCAACATGGCACACGTTCTCTTGGCACCTGCCATCTGAGCACCCCAACATGGCACACGTTCTCTTGGCACCTGCCATCTGAGCACCCCAACATGGCACACGTTCTCTTGGCACCTGCCATCTAAGCACCCCAACATGGCACACGTTCTCTTGGCACCTGCCATCTGAGCACCCCAACATGGCACACGTTCTCTTGGCACCTGCCATCTGAGCACCCCAACATGGCACACGTTCTCTTGGCACCTGCCATCTGAGCACCCCAACATGGCACACGTTCTCTTGGCACCTGCCATCTGAGCACCCCAACATGGCACACGTTCTCTTGGCACCTGCCATCTGAGCACCCCAACATGGCACACGTTCTCTTGGCACCTGCCATCTGAGCACCCCAACATGGCACACGTTCTCTTGGCACCTGCCATCTGAGCACCCCAACATGGCACACGTTCTCTTGGCACCTGCCATCTGAGCACCCCAACATGGCACACGTTCTCTTGGCACCTGCCATCTGAGCACCCCAACATGGCACACGTTCTCTTGGCACCTGCCATCTGAGCACCCCAACATGGCACACGTTCTCTTGGCACCTGCCATCTGAGCACCCCAACATGGCACACGTTCTCTTGGCACCTGCCATCTGAGCACCCCAACATGGCACACGTTCTCTTGGCACCTGCCATCTGAGCACCCCAACATGGCACACGTTCTCTTGGCACCTGCCATCTGAGCACCCNGCACGTTCTCTTGGCACCTGCCACCTGAGCACCCCAACATGGCACATGTTCTCTTGGCACCTGCCACCTGAGCACCCCAACATGGCACACGTTCTCTTGACACCTGCTATCTGAGCACCCCAACATGCCACACGTTCTCTTGGCACCTGCCATCTGAGCACCCCAACATGGCACATGTTCTCTTGACACCTGCCATCTGAGCACCCCAACATGGCACACGTTCTCTTGGCACCTGCCATCTGAGCACCCCAACATGCCACACCATTCTCTTGGCACCTGCTATCTGAGCTCCCCCAAAATGGTACATGTTCTCCTCAAACCTATTATCTTAGTTGTGGAGAAACTTCACATCTTCTGCCCTGCCAGCAGCGATTGGGAGTGCACAAGAAGCCAGGGCAGATGTCCTAGAGGTGGCACTGGACTTCATGCCCAGTACATAAACTGTGGGGAGGTGGCCAGGGGATGCATGGTGACTGGCTTGACATCAGACAGCAAGTGGTGAGGCACAGTATTGAGCTCCACTTTCTTTTTGTGTGTTTTACTATTGGTTTCCCTTCTTTTTCTGTCCTATAAACTCTGTCTTAACCCAAATTTGACCTGCCTTTGAACACTGCCAGGCTTGGAGCCTCCACAGCTTCTCCGGGCAACCTGTTCCTGGCCACCTTCACAGGCAAGAATTGCTTCCTCACGGCTCACCTCAATCCAGCTTCTTCCACTTTCAAGTCATTATCCTCTCTCATCCTCTCCCTCAACCTACTGGCCACAAGGAGAGGTTGAGGACAAGTAAAGATTTCAGAAAACAAGCCCATGATGAAGGGACAACCACTCCTGCTAAATCACAGCCTCACAGTGCAGTCAGATTTAGGTAAGCTCTTATGCAACTTTGCTTCTCCTCTGTTACACCTACTTGGTCAATATTGGCACAGCACCATACTGAGTGCCAGAACCTCATCTACTCCACCTCCTGGACTTGACCAGGCCTGGTGGCTCTAGAGCTCAGGCCAGGAGCTGCAGAGATGTGTGCACTTCAGCCACAGCAGTTCAGTTTTCATCAACCTGTAGTTTCCCCTGCAAATATCACCCAAAGGGTTTCTATTCTCTTTCCAACCACAGTCTCCAGGAAAAACAGAGTGACCAGACTGCAGTTGGAAGCAGACAATGCTGTGTCAGCAGGCCAGCGAGGTTTAAGTGTACAGAACTTATCTCCTGTGATGAAAAGCTCTCCATGACCCTGAAATACTGCTGCTCACATCCTCCTTGGGGAAAGTGTAGGGACTTCAACAGGACAGTTTTCCAAACAATCTGGGTGGTGAATTCTCCTGGAGCTGTGAAATTAGAGCATCCAAGTATTCCTGGCTGAGCCCCAGTCTTTGATTCCAAAAGAAGCTGATCAATGGTTTTCCTTGAGAAACACAAAATTCCTCAGTCTGAAGAGGCCAGAGATGAGGGGAGAAAAGCATCACAATGCAAACAGCAAACATTCTCAGACAAGGCCACTTCGGAATCACAAAATCATTTTGTTTGCAAGACACCTTTAAGCTCATCAAGTCCACTGATGCAACCTGGTCAGGTCCACCTTCAGCCACCTGATTTACATGTGTGGCTGGAAGACAACCACACAATTATTTCTTCTTAGCACTCAATCTGTGGAGTCAGTTACACAACCTGTTACACTTGTTGACTGGGTGCCTTCAGAGCTTCCCAAACCAATCTCACTGTTATCAGTGATTCTCTGCTCAAGTCTTTAAAACACCTTTGTCATTTCTTAAGGTTCTTCAACAATTACATGAGTTCTTGGAACATGGTGAGACAAATGGATTACAAACATTAAACCTTTGAGGAGAAGGCTGTGAGGAGACTTTACCCTGGCCATGCAGTACCTGAAGGGGGTTACAAGAAAGCTGGGGAGGGACTTTTGACAAGGCCTGGTAGTGACAGGACAAGGGACAATGGCTTTGAGGTGGGAGAGGGCAGATTGAGATTGAGGTAGATGAAGAAATTCTTGCCCATGAGGTTGGGAAGACATTGGAACAGGCTGCCCAGGGAGCCTGTGGATGCCTCCTCCCTGGAGGTGTTCAAGGCCAGGTTGGATGAGGCCTTAAGTAAGCTGGGATGGTGGGAGGTGTCCCTGCCCATGTCAAGGGGTTGGAACTGGATGATCTTGAAGGTCTCTTCCAACCCATTCTGTGATTCTATGAAAATGAGGATATTAAATTCTATATTTCCAACATTATACATGAAGTCCTAGAACCACCTAAGAAAATGTACAAACTAAATCAATCTCTTCCCCTCTTACTCTCCTTCCACACCAAAAACCATAATAAGCACACAGTTACCAAGTGTGCCCTGACCTCTGAAGTTCAAGACCGACTCTGCAGATTACAAAGCTGACCCACAGAGTGCCACCTCCTGATGAGAGAAGCCAGCAACTAAGCTGCTAACCAAGCAAAGGGAAACACCAAGCTCCTACCAAGAGCCACCAGGGCAGGGGAGACCGAGACACACATGTGCAGCACACTCTGTGCACAGCAATGTTAGCCTGGTACCTGTGTGCATGGGAACATCACACAGAAACCTTGGGCCACCAACATCTGCAGCCTTTTGTAAGGACAGAGAGATCTACATCATCTCAGGAAATGGTGCAGTCTCCTAAGCAAGGTACAAAGCACAGAACGATAGAATGGTTGGGGTTTGGAAGAGCCCTTCCAGCTCACCCAGTCCAGCCATTCTCTAACTCTACCAGCACTGGTAGAGAGTAAGCCATGGTCCTCAGCACCACAGCCCTGCCTCTGGGAAACACCTCCAGCCACCTCCCTGGGCAGCCTGTGCCAGGCTCTGAGAGCCCTTTCGGTGAAGAAGTTTCTTCTCATGTCCAACCTAAACCTTCCCTGGGGCAATTGGAGGCTCATTTTCTTTTCTGTCACTTGTCCATAGAGAGCAGAGTCAAACCCCCAGCCGGCTGCAGCCCCCTCTCAGGGAGCTGCAGAGAGCAGAGAGCTCTGCCCTCAGCCTCCTCTTCTCCAGATTAAACACCCACAGGCCCTCAGCTGCTCTGCCCCAGCCCTGTTCTCCAGACCCCTCCCCAACTTCCCTGCCCTTCTCTGGCCCTGCTCCAGGCCCTCAGTGTCCTTCTTGGAGTGAGGGAAACCTCACCACCCTTGGGAAGTAATTTCCTCTTAATAACTAATCTCAGCCTAGCCACTACCTCTTGTCCTCTCACTGCACTACTTCAAACCCTGGCAGGCTGCTCTAAGGTCTCCCTGCAGCCTTTTCTTCTCCAGGCTGAACAGCCCCAACTCTCTCAACTGTCTCCACAGCAGAGGTGCTCCAGGCCTCTGACCATCTTCATGGACACCTGGGGACCTGCTCTAACAGTTCCATGTCCGTTGTTGGGGGCTCCAAAGCTGCCCCAGCACTGCAGGTGGGGTCTGAGCAGAGCAGAGGCAGAGGCAGTCCCTGCTGCCCACACTGCTTTGGATGCAGCCCAGCACAGGGTTGGTTTCTGGGCTGCCACAGATCATTGCTGGCTCACAGTGAGCTGCTCCTCACCCAGCACCCCTGAGTCTTCCTCTGCACTCTTCTGTCTTTCTGCCTCCATCCTCCATTCAGCCCTGATTTGTGACTGGCACTGCCCCAAGCCAGCTGCAGTGGAGCCAAGTCATTGCAGGAGGCCTACTGGGCATGCTGTTGGGAATGTGTCTGCATCCCTGGGACAGGGAGAAGCAGCTGCAAGAGCAACTCCTGCTTCCACTCTCTGCTAACACAATGGCTCCTTCTCTGCCTTTATCCCTGGCACTAATGGCTGAAGGCTGTGCCCTGGTCTCTGCTCTACAACACTTCCCATTCCATCACTGGTGTGTGAAGAAAGGCATAAACAGCACACACAGCACCAGTCCCTTCCCATGGGAACCCCACACAGCTGGAAAGAGTGGTAATGACCCAAACCCCCAGCACCTCCAGGTCTCTCTGGGGCACTTTGAGCTGCCCCAAAGGGAACATCACACTCAAGGTGTGGCCTCACCAGAGCCGAGTACAAGGAGACAACCACCTCCCTGCTCCTGCTGCCAACAGCATTTCTAACACCAGCCAGGATGCCATTGGCTTTCTTGCCCACCTGGGCACACTGCTGCCTCATACTGAGTTGCTTGTCCATTACAACCCCCAGATCCCTTTCTGCCAGGCAGCTTTCCAGACACACTGCCCCAAGCCTGCAGCATTGCTTGGGGTTGTTGTGGCCCAACTGCAGGACCTGGCCCTTGGCCTTGTTGAAGCTGATGCCATTAACATTGGCCATGGATCCAACCTAGCCAAGTCCCTCTGCAGAGCCTCCCTACCCTCATGCAGATCAACTCTGCCACCTACCTTGGTGTCATCTGTAGACTTACTGCTGACACACTCTGTGTCTGCACCAAGATCATCAATACAGATGTTAAACAGAAGTGGTCCCAACACTGAGCCCTGAGGAACACCACTTGTGACCAGCTGCCAGCTGGATTTAGCTCCACTGACCACCACTCTTTGGGCCCTTTTGCCCAGCAGTGTTGCATCCAGCAGAGCTGTGCTCATCCAAGCTATCAGCAGCCAGTTTGGCCATGAGAATTCCGTGGGGAACGGTGTCAAAGGTTTTTCCAAAGTCTAGGTAGACAATATGCACAGCTTTCCCTCATCCAAGAGTCACCTTGGCATAGAAGGAGATCAGGTTCAGCAGGCACAGCCTGCCTTTCATAACCCCATGATGACCTGTCCTGACCCCCTGCTTGTCCCTATATGATGTGCAATGGTACTTGATGAGCCATGGTCCATGACCTTCCCTGGTACCAAGGTCAGACTGACAGGTCTATAGTTTCCCAGATACTCCTTTCTTTTCTTCTTGCAGGTAGGTGTCATATTTGCTACCCCCCAGTCCACTGGGACCACCCCAGTGACCCAGGACTTCAGGTAAATAACAGACAGCAGCTTGGCCAGCACATCTGCCAGCTCCTTCAGCACCCTTGGGTGCATCCCATCTGGCCCCATAGACCTGTGTGCATCTAAATATTCTAGCAGATCACTGACAACTGCCTCATTTATTGTGATGATCTCATTCTGATTCCCCTCCCTGACTCGCAGTTCATGAGGCTGGGTCTCCAGGGCACTGTTGGATCCAGTGCTAAAGACTGAGGTGAAGTAGGCATTGAGCACTCAGCCTCCTCCTTATCCCTAGTCACTGTCATCAGCTAACTTGTGAGAAAAGGGCAACACCAGCATCATTCCAACCTCCTTTCAGGGAGCTGTAGAGAGCAATGAGGTGTCCCCTCTGTCTCCTTTTCTTCATACTAAACAACCCCAGCTCACTCAGCCTCTCCCCATACGACCTGCTCTCCAAATCCCTCTCCATCTTTGCTGCCCTTCCCTGTACCTGCTCCAGCACCTCAACGTCTTTCTTATACTGCAGTGCCCCAGCCTGGACACAGTGCTGGAAGGAAGCATTGAAGTGCACAGAAGGAAACCTCCTGACAGATTTTGGGTCACTTTTCACCAATTGTCTTTCATCTTGTGTATTAATCCCAGGCCAACACTGATGATAAAATATAAATGCTCTTAATAAATCTTTCATTGTGGTTTCAGACAAAGGCAAATCCACTCCAATCACTTGCCTTACTCAACTACTTTCTAATTTTTGCCAAAGAATCCTCCAAGCAGGGTGTGACAGAACACACTGCCACCAGGACCTGCTGTGTCCCACTGCCTTCTCATGGTTCTGCATAACCTTGTGTAAACACCACTCTTGCTCTAAGCACTTCAGAACAGGTTTTCCTACACAAACACACAGCTCTGTCTCAGAGAGTTCCCTAATGCACATTTTAAGCACTCTTTCGAAACAGGCAGAAGCACACTCTGGAAGTTTTTGCCTCACAGAGCAAAACACTGAATCATAGAATTCTGTTGGCTCCAACACCATTGAGTCCAAAATTCCTGTTCAGACCTTACCAGCTGACCCACACTCACTTTTCCACAGACCACATAAGCCAGTGAATATGTTTCATAGCTTCATCCTGAGCTTGTCCTCTTGTTGCCTGTGCTCTCAGCTCCTGCAAGTTGCAGGTGCATCTCTAGCATGAGTGACTGACTTACAGGCTTCTAAACTCTTAGCATTTTGCAACCACAATCACAGAATGGTGGTGGTTGGAAGGTACCTCTGAAGATTATTGAGTCCAACCCCCCTGCTAAAGCAGGGTCACCCAGAGCACATTCCAGAACACATCCAGATGGGTTTCAAATGCCTCCAGACATAGAGACTTCAACTCTCTGGGTAGCCTGCTCTATAGCTCTGCCACCCTCAAAGCAAAGAATTTTTTCCTTATGTTTAGGTTGAGCTTCCTGCGTTCCAGTTTGTGTCCAGTGTCCCTTGTCCTGTCGCCACTGGGAAGAGCCTGGCTTCATTCTCCAGACACTTACCCTTTAGATTATCTACAAAGCAATGACTGCTGGAAGTAACCAGACAATACCTAATCTCAAACCCTTAATTTTACTTGATTTCCTTACAAATGCCATTAATTACCTTATCTCACTGACCACACCAAAGCTTTCTTTGAAGTAACAAAGAGATCTTCTAGACTGGAGGAGGCCCAGAAGGCAAAAGCACTCATGCAGCAGGGCTGTTCCGAGCCGCGCTTAAAGAGTAAAATGGTAAGCTCCCCGATTAAGGCTCCGGTAAGCCGCAGGGCACCGTCTGAGCCGCCTGACAGCCCCTGGGGCAGCGAGGGCTGGAGGCGGCCGTGCGGGCCCCGGGAGCCGCCAGCGCTCAGGGCAGGTTCCGCAGGTGCCTAGGTGACAAGTCCCCAACAGCCTCCTCCTCGGCTCTTCCCACAGCGGAGCGGGACCCGCACCGCCCTGCCCTGCGACGGGCACCTGTGGCGGGGCCCGCAGTCCCACCGCGGAAAGCACAAAGCGCTTCTTCCCACGCCCAAGGCTTTGTTCGCGGCGGGGCTCCGGGCTGAAGCCTCGCTCCGCGCCACAGCCCCGCGCCGCCGGGCTCCGCACCGCCCCTCCGCGCTGCCCGCCGCCGCCTGCTCCTCACCTTGGCTTTCCCTGCCTCCAGCTTCTTCAGCCGCTCCTCGTCCTCCATGGCGGCTGCGCGGGACAGCAGAGCCTCACCGGGCGGCAGGACAAGGGGCGGTGGTGACTCTTTCCCTCAGCCGGAGCGCACAGCCTCGGCGCGGCGTCCCGTCCCGCCTCACAGCAACGACAGCAGCCGCGGCGGGGCCACCGGCGCCGCCATCTTCATCTCCACGTAAACACGCGGCCGGGGAAGATGACGTGAGGTCGCCCGCTGCTCCTCCTCCTGCCGCCACCGGCCGCTCCTCCGCGCCCGGGGCCCGCCGCGGCCGGTCTCGGACCGGTGGGTTTGCAGCCCTGCGGCGCCGGCGGGCAGCGCGGATCCGCGGCGGCAGCCTTCTGGGAGCCAGCCCCGGGCACGGCCACAGGCTCCGCGGCGGCGGGAACACCCCTTCCACACCCCTTCTCGCTCCGGCGGGCGGCAGGGCGGGGGGCGTCTTTTTCCACAAAGGAGCCGCAGCGGCAGAGCGCCCGAACTCGCGGCTCGTTCATACAAAGGGCTGAGAGGGGCGGCACCCGAGCGCTGCCGGCCGCTGTCACACAAACCCAGCACCGCTGCTGTCCTGTCTCTGGCTCCTGTACGGGGCTCGGTCGGCTTCAAGGTGCTTACGGCATGGATCTAAATCTTGGAAATAAACAGAGACACGGAGTCAATTTGGTTGGAAAAGCCCTCCAAGATGGAGTCCAGACATCAACCCAACACTACCACGGCCACTGAACCACGTCCCCAGGTGCCATGGCCACAGGTTTCTTGAACACCTCCAGGCATGGCGACTCCACCTCCCTGGGCAGCCTGTGCCAGTGCCTGGCCACTTTTTCAGGTGGACAGGTGAAAAAGTGGGCTAGCAAGAACCTTACTAGATTCAACAATGACAAATGTAGAGTCCTGCACCTGGGAATACACAACCCAGGAGTGCAGTCAGACTGGGATCCACTTGGCTGCAAAGCAGCTGTGTGGCAAGTGACCTGGGGGGGGTGTCTTGGTGTAGCTCATCATGAATGAACAGTGTGTTTGAGAGGCAAAGAAAGCCAACAGGTTTCGGGGTTGCATCAACAAGAGCATCACCAGCAGAGATAAAGAAGCCATTGTCCTGCTCTGCTTAGCGGTGGTCAGACCCCGCCTGAAGCAATGCCTACGGTTTTGGCCTTTGCTGCACAGAAAAGATGCAGGCAGGCTGGAAAGTGTCCAGAGAAGGACCAGGAGAATGACTAGAGAACTGTCAGCCCTGCCACCCGAGCAAAGGCTGAGAGTGATGAGGTTGTTCAGCCTTGAGAAGAGAAGGCTCTGGGGAGATCTTTTCACCATGGACCAGTACATAAAGGGTGGCTGCCAAGATGGAGACTCCTTTTTACAAGAGTCCCAAGAAGAAAAGGGGTGATGGGGAGATTCCCACTGGACTCCAGAAGATTTTCCCCATGAGAACAGTCAGACAATGGAATCATCTCCCAAGAGAAGCAGCAGATGCCCCTACATTGGACAGCTTGAAGACTGAACCCGACGATCTGCTGGGCCAGCTCATTTCAACTGCACTGCCAAGCTGGTGTTCTGCGATTCTATAATTTTCACTACAGAAATTGTTCCTAACATCCAACCTTAACCTCCCCTGGTGCAACTTGAGGCCAGTTCTACTCAGCCCTGTCAGTAGCCACCTGGGAGAACACCACTACCAAGCACACAGGGTGTGTAGGCCTGCTTTTTAAATTACACGGCATACACTCGTCGTGCCAGAAGAGTTGGGACAAGGCTGTTAAAAGCACAGTGGGGAATACAGCACATGGCAATTAAATGCTAATGCAAGTTCTACACCTCAGCATTCCATGCAACCAATATCCTGGGATTATTAAATACCAGCTATTAAATGTGTGCCTTGCAAGGCTAACAGCAATTGGTTTCACATGTTCAGGTTGTGCTTTCTCTTTCAGTTCCCCTGAGGCCAGTGCTGTTTGTGATGGTGTGATGGATGGTGCAGGCTTAAGCATTCCTGGCAAACCTCCCCTGTATCTTCCTTGGTAACAGCTGCCTATGGACAGATACCCTGTTCTGCATTTGGAATCATTCTGCTTTGTGAAAAGCAAAATCTAAAACCTTTTTGAATTAGCTTAGGTCTTGGCCCTGCTGATCTTTCAAACAGAATTCATTTAGTAGATTTTTTTCCTTGCTAGAATTTTCCAGCAAAGACCAGGTATGCCCAAAACAAAAAATAAACCAAATGAAAACCCCAAACAAACAAAAAAACAATACTGACTAAGATCAGGATGAAAAGGATTGGCAGTAAGAGGAAAAACTATTATAATCAAAGAATTATAAAATCATTAAGGATGGAAAAGATCTCAAAAATCATCTACCAAACACCTCCATGACCACTAGAGCATGTCCCAAAGTGCAGCATCTGCTTGTTCTTGAACACCTGCAGGGATGGTGACACCACCAGCACCATTAGGATTCCTAGTAGTAGAATTCCACACCCATATTTCTCCCAACAAGCCAAACCTACAAAACGGATTTTTTGAGCATTTTGCTTTTAAAAAGGAAAGTTTCCTCTTGAAACAAGCTGGAAAAGTCTGAAATAATTTATTGATCAATACTAGCAATGTTCAACCTTCACCATGTGCAGCCTTCAGTCAAAAAAGAAATGAGGAGAGGTTCCCCAGCTGGGAATGAAACTGTCTGTGCCACGCTTTGTTCCATGCCAGAAGCAGGCCTATGTCTGTAGAAGGAGTTCTCAGGCTGTGCTGTTTGCAAATGAAAATGAAAACTCAGACATTTATTAAGTGAAAATTAAAAACATTAACATAAGAATTAACAAGGATTTTTTTTTTTCCTAGAAATACCCTGATTTGTGCTCATGCCTTAAAATGCCTCCTGTCACTAAAAGCCAGTACTCCATGCAAAGCCTGTCCAAGATGACTGCAAAGGCCCCCAAGGACACCACAAATCATCTTTAGTGGCAGTGACATTTCTCTTGGCTGATGGAGGCCACCAGCACAGAACGAGCTGTTAGGTGTCAGTAAAATTTCACACATGCATGATGCTGTGATAGTAAATTCTTGATCACTAAATACCCCATTCAGAAGATAATTACAAACTTCCCAAATCACATAATTAAAGAGGTTCTTCAGCTAAGGCTGAGAACTGCTGGGCCAATTTTCCTCTCACAGACTTTTATCCATGTAATTCTAATGCATTTTAGTTAAACACCCAATTCATGACAATGGAAATGATGAAAATCAGAGTGACAAACTATAAGAGAGCTCTGAATAAAATATCCTAGGGAATAGTATTTCCATATTCTCTCAGCAGTGGAAGAAGAACAGGACTTTCTCTCCTAGGAACAAAAAGTCCATGCAGTGTGGTGTCCTACTTCACCTATCTCAATATTATCATTTCTACAGGGCAAGCCAGTGGGAACCTGCAGCCAAGCTGCAGTTAAGCTTCCAGTTACAGAAAGGCATTGATCCTGCTTGCTCAGGTCTCAGGGTTGACCAATAATGGCCACTTGCCTAAACATATAAGAGAATGCCCAAAAGTTGGGCTAAGAGCTGCTTTAAACATTCTTTCCCTTTCTAACAGTCATTGAATTCACCTGAATTTATCATGCACAAACTACTTTTGACAGCAACAAGTGAGAAGTGAACCAAATTAACAAGGTAAAAAAATAGCAATTAGGTATTTATACAAGGACTTGCAGTGACAGGATAATGGCAATGGCTTTGAGCTGGGAGATGAGAGGAAGTTCTTGAGATTGAGGGTGGGGAGACACTGGCACAGGTTGCCCAGGGAGGCTGTGACCTCCCTGGAGGTATTCAAGGCCAGGATGGATGAGGCCTTGAGCAAGCTGGGCTGTGGGAGGTGTCCCTGCCCATGGCAGGGGTTTGGGGCTGGATGATCAATAAAGTCCCTTCCAAACCAAACCATTCCAGGATTCCATATGTGTCCTCCTTTTCTGAGTCCTGGAGTTTTACTTCTTATACTTTGACAAACTACAAGCTCTGCATATATATATATATATATATATTTAGGCATATTTGAGCCTATTCCTTATAATGTAACTAATTAAGACATGCTGTGGTAGCTGGTTGCTGCTTTTCTGTAAATACTGCAGCTAGGAAGAGGTTGAGAAGCTTTGTGAGATAAATAATTTATTCAGCAGGCATAATCTATTAAGGGATGTAATTTAAGAAAGTTTGCAACTAATGCAACTAATTAAGAAAGTGCTCCAGAAGCATCAAAGTGGCATTTGCTAATTGAGGTGGTCACAAGAGATTAACTTCTACCCTAGATCAGGTGTTTGTATCAGAAATGTGTAGAGCTGTTAGAGTGCTCTTTAGAGCTGAAGTCACAACTGTCCACAGAATGTCAGAATGTGATTCTCACACAGAATCACAGAAACATTCCAGCTGGAAAAGACCCTCAGGATCATCAAGTCCAACCCATATCCCCACTCTACAAAGTTCACCCTTAAACCGTACCCTCAAGTACCACATCCAAATGACTTTAAAACACATCCAGGCTTAGTGACTCAACCACCTCCCTGGGCAGCTCATTCCAGTGCCTGACCACTCTTTCTGTGAAAAATGTTTCCCAATATTCAGTCTAAACCTACCCAGTCACAGCTCGAGGCCATTCCCTCTTGTATCACTATTTACGTGTGAGAAGAAACCACCACCAACCTCTCCACAATGCCCTTTCAGGTAGTAATGAGGTCTCCCCTCAACCTCCTCTTCAAACTAACCATCCCCAGCTCCCTCAGCTGCTCTTCAAAAGATTTATTTTCCAGGCCCTTTACTAGCTTTGTTGCTGTCCTCTGCACTCACTCCAGTACCTCTACATCCTTCTTGTAACGAGGTACCCAAAACTGAACACAACACTCAAGGTGTGGCCTCACCAGAACAGAGTCCAAGGGGACAATCACCTCCCTCCTCCTGCTGCCAGCAGCATTTCTAATGCAAGCCAGGATGCCATTGGCTTTCTTGCCCACCTGGGCACACTGCTTTGCTCATATTGAGTTGCTTGTCTATTACAACCCCCAGGTCTCTTTCTGCCAGACAACTTCCCATTCACACTGCCCCAAGCCTGCCGCTTTGCTTGGGGTTGTTGTGGCCCAAGTTGATCCTGCCGATCAATTCTGCCACCCAACTTGGTGTCATCTGCAGACATTCTGTGTCTGCATTAAGGTCATCAATCAAGATGTTAAACAGAAGTGGTCCCAACACTGAGTCCTGAGAAGCACCACTTGTGACTGGTTGCCAGATGGATTTAACTCCATTGACCACCACTCTCTGCATCAGAGCATGGATGGGCAATGCAACAGCTGTGTAGGCTTTACAGCAGATCTGCTGTTGACCTGTTCGGGGAGATTTTTTTTTTTCCTTGTTTGCACTTCCGTGAGAGCAAGACCAGCTGCTGTGCCTCCAAGCACTGGTGCTGGCTGGGCTATTGCTGGTTGGGCTTGTGCTCCTCACTTGACGGAATGACTGTAGCTTTTGATGTCACCAGACCAGAACATGCGTTGTAAGCAAATTGATTTCTACCTGGTGCTCTAAACTGGGACATTTAACAACTAAGCGAAGCCCCAGGGGTCTGCAGCCCACCGCTGCCTTCTGTAACTCGAGCTCTTGCTGCAGGAGGCTGCCGCCGGGTGCCGGCTCGGTGCGAGCTGCAGCGCTCCTTTGTCCTACGCTGCCATCTGCTGGCCGCTCGCTGAATTGCAAAGGGAACGGCGGCAAGCTCGAAAGGGCTTTGATGGGAAACGTGCTCCAAGGTCACTCAACAGCCCTCGGCATTATCTCCACAGGTAGCATCTGCTTGTAGAAGTTACTTCTGCTCACAGACAGTTTGGAAGACATCTCTATAAGTTAGTCAGAAGAAAAACACTTTTAATGGAGGCCCCGAACAACAAGAGGCCTTTGAAACTACCAGAGAGCTCATAGCTGCAGCCGGCCCTGGGCCAGCCCGCATGGGACAGGGTATGGCAAACCTGCTCTCCACCGCCCCCAGGGCTTATGGTGCCACCTGGAGCCTCTGGCAAAAGCACCGCAGAGACTTAAGGTCAAACCCTAGGGGTTTTGTTGCTCAGGATAGTAAAGCTCCAAGGCCAATTATGCTCGAGTTGAGAAAGAAATGCCGGCAGTGTGTGAAGGCATCAGAGCTGCTCTGGAGCTCACTGGTGCTCACTCATGGCTCCTTCTGGCACCATGATTACCCGTGCCAGGCTGCACACTCAAGGGTAAGGTTCCTTCCACTCATTGTGCCAATGCTACATGGCACTAATCACACAGTGAGCTTAGATAGGAAATCCAAACCATCCAGGAATCTTAGAATTGATCATGGGTGGTCCAGAAGGTAAAGACTTTGGAATGCCACCAGAAGTGACATTTGCTTCACTGAAAGAGTTCTTAAGCCTGGCACAGGCTGTCCAGGGAGGTGGCTGAATCCCCATCCCTGGATGGGTTTGAAAGAGGCAGAGATGAGGTGCTGAGCGATATGATTCACTTTTGGGCCCCTCACTACAGCAAGGACATTGAAGTGCTGAAGTGGGTGCAGAGAAGGGCAAGGAAGCTGGGGAAGGGTCTGGAGAACTGGGCTGAGGAATAGCAGCTGAGGACCCTGGGGGCGTTTAGTGTGGAGAAGAGGAGGCTGAAGGCAGAGCTCATTGCTTTCTGCAGGTCCCTGAGAGGAGGCTGCAGCCAGCTGGGGTTAGGCTCTGCCCCCTTGTATCAGGTGATAGAAGGAGAGGAAATGGCCTGAAACTGTGCAGGAGGGTTAGGTGGGAGATCAGAAAAAAATTCTTTGCTGCAAGAGTAGTCAGGGATTGGCACAGGCTGCCTAGGGAGGTGGTGGAATCCCCATCCCTGGATATATTCTGTAAATGCATAGCCATGGCACTTGGGAACATGGTTTAGTGGGCAGGGTGGTGTTGGGTTGGTGTTGGGCCTCGACACCCTTGGAAATCATTTCCAACCAAAACAAATCTGTGATTTTATCAGATTTTTCCATGGTGTTTTTTTTTTTTTTAAGTAAAGATAAGCTGCTGTTTAAAATACAGAAACACTAATCCTGTGAGGTCTGAATCCCATCCTCCTATTCCGACTCCTGTTTTGTTTCTGTTGAGATGTTTCTCTTTTGAAGGTCACCTCGGGAGCGTGTTCAGCAGCTGGGCTGTGTGGAGCTCTTTAGAGAAAGCATGAAAAATCTGCGTTTCAGAGTCTGAGACAAAGGCTTCATTCACATCAGCAGGCTGCTTTGCAGCACTGGCTGAGAGAGTCTGCTGAAATTTAGGACTTTCAGCCTGGACTTTGGCACCGGGAGGGTGATATAATTTCCTGACTTGCATGACTCTGCTGGAAATTTCAGAAAAGTGAGATTTTTTGACAACCAGCTTCATGCACAAGCCCAAGAAATGCCACCTTATGCTGCAACTCAAAGATTTCAAAGCAGCAAAACAGAGCTCTGCAAGGGAATGCTTGGTACAGCTCGGATGTTTCATTGGCTGCCAGAACAAGGCTCTGTGAAGCAGTTCATGTCTGCAAAATGGAATGGATCCTTTCTTCGTAGCCATGGACCAAGGGTGTTGGGAAACAGGATCAAGTCTTGCCTTCATTATGCTTGTACTGACAAAAACTCCTCTGGAATCCAGTTGCTGTGGAAAACCATCTAGATACTGTCCTTCCAGGACTTCTTTAGCTCTGAAATGTTAATGTCACATAAGATGGCTCCATAAAAAGATTCAACATCCACACTTTTCAGTTTGAGGTAAAAATTAACAGTTTGCATTACTATCAACTTGTGAGAATCAGAGGCTCATAGCATTGTTTCGGTTGGAAGAGTTGTTAAAGCTCACCCAGCCCAACCATTCTTCAACTCTGCCAAGGCTGGGGCTAAGCCATGGCCCTCAGCACCACAGCTCTGCCTCTGGGAAACACCTCCAGGGATAGGCATTCAGCCACCTCCCTGGGAAGCCTGTGCCAGGCTTTGAGAACCCTTTCAGTCAAGAAGTTTCCTCTTACATCCAACCTAAACCCCTCCTGGGACAACCTGAGGCAATTTCCTCTCCTCCTATCACTTGTCACTTGGGAGCAGAGCCCAATCCCCATCTGGCTGCAGCTTCCTCTCAGGGAGCTGCAGAGAGCAATGAGGTCTGCCCTCAGCCTCCTCCTCTCCAGGCTACAGAACCCCAGTCCCCATGGTGGATACACTGAAGTTACCAAGAAATTTTAGCACAAGCAAGACTTTCAAGACAGTGTGAAATATGAAATGCAATGGCTCTAAGAACTACTGCTGGCAAACAGATCCTCCAGCAAGCCAAGCTGCAGCTGTATTCCTTGGCTCTGGGAGAACCTGCACTAAATGCAACTTTTATAGAGAGCTCCTCAGGCTGCCAGCGGACAACTGTAACACATTTACAGGGAGCAAAAATGGGAATGAACCACAGCAGTGGTCCCCTCTTACCAATCAGAGAGTATTAGTATAGTAAATCATCAGGAGAAGAATTGGAGATATCTTTGGAAGATGCTTTAGTTGTTAGAAGTTGTAATTTAATTAAATCATGGCAGAATCACATAGTTTCTGCTGGAAAAGGCCTCTAAGATCATCCAGTCTAAACAAAAGTAAATCAGTTACAGCTCAGCCCAATGCCACACTTCCACTAAGCAACAGGTATTTTTTATCTCTAAGCAATAGAGAGGATGCAATAAACAATCTTAACTGTTTTATTAGTGTGTGTGTGTATGAAAGCAGACATTTTATGAAAGCAAAATACACCAAAAGTAGGTCTTAAATGGGAAAAAACCTGACTGAGTAGTTGTTACTGTAGAGGGCAAATCTCACAGTGTTTGAAGGTTATCAGTAAATCATAAAATCGTTGAATGGTTTGAGTTGGAAGGGACCTTCAAGATCATCTAGGTCCAACCCCCCTGCAATGGGCAGGGACACCTCCTTCCAGAGCAGCTTGCTGAAGGCCCCAGCCAACCTGCCATTCAACACTTACAGGCTCAAAGTCTCCCTAGCTTCTCTGGGCAACCTGTTCCAGTGCCTCACCACCTCCATGGACAAGAATTGCTTCCTTATGACTCATCTCAGTCCATCTTCTTTTGCTTTGAAGCCTTTACCCCTTGTCCTGTCACTCCTCACCTTTGTCAAAAGTTCCTGCTAGAGCAGGATCACTCACAGCACATCCCACAGGAACACATCCCAGTGGGTTTGGAATACCTCCAGAGAAAGAGACTCCACAATCTATTTGGGCATCCTGCCCCAGTGCTCTGTTAGCCTCAAAGGGAAGAAATTTTTCCTTTTGTTTAAGTGGAACCTCCTGGTTTCCAGTTTGTGCCCTTTGCCCCTTGTCCTGTCACTGGACACCACTGAAAAGAGCCTGGCCCCATCCTCCTGACACCCACCCTTTAGATAGTTCTAAGAAAGACCACGGCTCAAAACGTCTTAAAAATTCTTTCTGTAAAACCCCAGAATTGTACCTTTCAGTGGTCTCAGATCTGCATCCTCACCACCAGGCCAGCAGCCTCCGTCGCTGCCCAGCTGCGTGCTGCTGCTGGCAGCTAGGTGGAGCGAGCGCAGCGCTGACCCCAGCCCGAGCACCGGCGCTGGAGAACCGAACGCAGCCGGCAGCTCCTCCCAAGTCCTACAGCGTGTCCCAAGAACGGCTGTGTACAAACCCTGCCTAGGGAAAACCGCGCTGGAATTGCTGCCAATGCACTAACCACGGGGCAACTGAAATTCGGATGGCTCCACTGCAATCTTCACGCTCATCGTGGCTTAGCCCTAAACTGTTCGATTGTGCTTCCAGGCATCATCTGCACCTAGAGAACTGATTTGAGGGGCTACACATAGGATTTGAAGGAGATGGCAAGAAGGGAGCATTGCTATTTCATGAAACATGAATCATTTGGGGGCAAAGAGAGCTTTTTTCTTCTTTTTCCTGAAAGATTTATCCTTTAAGACCACTTGATGAAAGTAACTGATGGATCACCATCTGTGTGTCTGCTTCTCTACACAGTTATAAAGAACTTTTTAACTGCATTTTTCCTTTTGCTTAAACAACAGACAGCTCTCATTTATCTTCTCTGCCACTGAGTTCATCTAAACATGGCCATGAAAGCATGGCAAGGCTTGAAGAAGACAATGTTCTCTAATCACAAAACACTGGCAGCAGAGGGAAAGGAAAAGCTGGATGCTTAACAAAATGGTAAACAGATCCAGCTGCAGTTTTTAACTTGGCAAAGCAATAATGCACTCAGCACTGAGAAGGCCACACCTTGAGTCCTGGGTTCAGTTTTAGGTCCTTCGTTCCATAAAGGACATTGAGAGGGTGGAGCAGATCCAGAAAAGGGCAAGGAAGCTGGGGAAGGGTCTGGAGAACAGGACTGGGGAGGAGCAGCTGAAGGCCCCGGAGGTGTTTAGCGTGGAGAAGAGAAGGCTGAGGGCAGAGCTCATTGCTCTCTGCAGCTCCCTGAGAGGAGGCTGCAGCCAACTGGGGTTGGGCTCTGCTCCTTGTGAACAAGTGACAGGAGATGAAATGGCCTCAGGTTGCAACAGGTGAGGTCTGGTTGGATATGAGAAGAATCTTCTTGACTGAGAGGGTTCTCAGAGCCTGGCACAGGCTGCCCAGGGAGGTGGCAGCATTGAAATTGACAGAGCACTGGAGCAGGCTGCCCAGAGAGGTTCTGCAGTCTCCTTCTCCAGAGACTTTCAAGACCTGCCTGGATGCGTTCCTGTGTGAACCATCCTAGGTGATCCTGCCTCAGCAGGGAGGTTGGACTCGACGATCTCTGGAGGTCCCTCCCAGCCTCTGAAGTTCTGTGATTCTGTGGCTGAATGGCCATCCCTGGAGGGTTTCCAAGAGGCAGAGAATGGTTGGATTGGATGAGCTTAAAGGGCTTTTCCAAACCATGGTTCTGTGTTACTCAAGCCATGGTATCTGGATCATAACCGAGTTACAATAAGCACTCTTTCTGTCCCTTTTTGGTACTAAAGATGTTTTTTTTCACCCCTCTTGGCTCAGAACAGGGTAAAATTAATCGAGCCACCAATTAACAAGTAGCAAAAATTTAACAACTGTTATTTAATAGAAGCCTAAATCTGGCACCTACTGTATCTTGTTTGCCTCTCAGCAGGCTGGGCAAGTGGGTCCCTACACTTCAAGAGGAGTGCTTGCAGAAAGGGAGGATTGCTCCTGCCAGTAGCTGCCTCTGATGAAAAATGGGAAGCAATGATTCTCTTCAGAAGTCCATGAAGGTTCAGTTAATGTAAAATATGAGACGTGATCAAAGGACTAAAAAGTACACAGATCCCAAGTGAAGGTCTAATTCCATGACAAATACTCTGTTCAGCTTTTACCCAGAGACTTAAGGGCACCAGAGAAACCATCCTAGATGATTGAGGACAGCTCATCCCATAGCTCACTAGAGGAGGATTAAGAGCACATCTGCTTCCTTTTGTCAGGGCACATATTTGCAGGCTGTTGATAGCTCAGGTTAGCATCAGTACAATGCAGACTACAGGACATGTATCTTTGTGTCATCTTAAGCTTGTTTTATTTAGTTAAGATTGGGAAGAACCCTGAAACATAAAAAGTTGAATCAAGTATTTTTTTCCCCAAAAGTTGTATTTTTTTTTTCCCAGGGAAAGTGAAAAAAAGGCTTACTATGATTTAGCTTCCAACAAGGTTTTCAATCTATTTTACAGCACTGATGCTGAACTGCAGTGCTCAGCTCCTAATTTGTAGTCCAAGGATTCATACCCTTATCTGTTGGAGATTGCCATTAAAGCTTTTAGTTTAAATGGAGCTCTGAAGTACCTCTCTGTCTGGAGGAAAGAATAAGGAGCTTCAGACAGAAGTAGGAGCCAGGAAATCTTGAGCTTTCTCTGGTTTGAATTCTGTACTTTTTTTTATTACTGTAGGGGAAAAAATGAGGCAATTTTCTACCATTCTTCTTCCAGCCATTTGTTTTAGGACAGCCTCAAGGCTGGTCTAAACTTAACTGCTTCCTAATTGTCCTTAAAAGACAATTTCACTTGTGGTGAAGCTAATGGATGAAATAGAGGAATATAAACCAGTTCACTCTGCTTTGACCTCCTACCCTTGTCTTGCAGCCCCCTCTTGCCAGACCTGGTGAAATGCAGATGCAATCTGGCTCCTAACCTTCTAGTAGTTTGGAGCAAGGCTGGGTCAAGTAGTTTGAGCAGCCTGGTCTAGTAAAAGGTGTCCCTGCCCATGGCAATGGCATTGGAACTGTATATCTTTAAGGTCCTTTCCAAGCCAACCCAATCTATAATCCTTGACTTTTTTTTCCCCCATTTGTAGGAAATAATCTCCAAGGAGCAAGTCCATCTCTATGAATGAAAAATGTGACTGTAACTACAGAGAGTGACCCATTTGGTTTACTCAGCTTGGTTTAGCTCTAAAGCAATCTTTTGTTTAGTAATTTAATCCAATAAATTCCACAAATCAGCAATTGATGAATCAAGTAGATCACAGAAACACAGAACATTAGAGGTTGGAAGGGACCTCGAGAGAACATAGAGTCCAACTCCCCTGCCAAGGCAGGATTACCCAGGGCAGTCTGCACAGGAATACATCCAGGTGGGGTTTGAAAGTCTCCAGAGAAGGAGACTCCACAACCTCTATGGGCAGCCTGTTCCAGTGCTCTGTTACCCTTACTGTACAGAAGTTTCTCCTCATGTTGAGGTGAAACTTTCTGTGTTCCAGTTTGTAGCCATTGCTTCTTGTCTTATTGCTGCAGACTACCAAAAAGAGATTGGCCCCCTCCACTTCACATCTACAGACATTGATCAGATCTCCTCTCGGCCTTCTCCAGGTTAAAGTCTCTCAGTCTCAGTGTCTCTCCATAGGGGAGATGCTCAAGTCCTCCAGTCATCTTGGTGTCCCTCCACTGGACTCTCTCCAGCAGGTCCCTGTCTCTCTCGAACTGGGGAGCCCAAAATTTGACACAGTATTCCAGGTGTGGTCTCACTAGGGCAGAGTAGAGAGGGAGAAGAATCTCCCTAGACCTGCTGGACATACTTTTCTTGATGCACCCCAGGATGCCATTTGCTCTCTTGGCCACAAGAGCACATGGCTGTTGGAGACTGCAGCACCACAGAATTGTTTTGGTTGGAAAAGCCCTTCAAGATCATCCAGTCCAACCAGCAACCCCACACCAACATGACCATTAAAACCATGTCCCCAAGTGCCATGGCCACACCTTTCTGGAACACCTCCCGGCATGGGGACTGCACCACCTGCCTGGGCAGCCTGGGCAAGTGCCTGACCATTCTTGCAGGAAAGGATTTTTTCCTGATTTCCAACCCAAACCTCCCCTGGTACAATTTCAGGCTATTTCCTCTCTTCCTACCACCTGATACTAGGGAGAAGAGACCACCTGGCTCCAGCCTCCTTTCAGCAACGAGGTCTCCCCTCAGCCTCCTTACCTCCAGACTAAAGAATCCCAGTTCTTTTAGCATCTCCTCCCCAGCCCTGTTCTCCAAAGCCTTCAGCACCTTTCTTATACTGTAAAAAGTTTTCAGAAAGCATCATAATGGGTATCATTACAGCAAGTACTTCCAAAGTTGCTCTGTATATGGAAGTACTTGGGTTATGATACTGAGAACCTTTTGGTTTTCATTTACCTCCCATTTTTTCACCTAAGCATGACTACTAGTCTAGGGAAACAAACAAACAAACAAACAAACAAACAAACAAAACCAAAAAACCAAACAAGACCAACAGTAACCATTTAGCAATGTTCAAAGTATACATTTCACCAAGGCCATCCACTGAATTTACAATGCATTGCCATGGTTATCACCATGGAAAACTCAACAACTCAACAGTTGTGAGCAAGCATTTTTCAGAAAATGGTAAGAAAATGCAGTCTTGAGGAGAAGGCTTTAGGAGCTCCCCAGGAGCCAGCAATGGTCACTGGCAGCCCAGCAGGCTGGCTGCAGCCAGAGCAGGGAGAGCAGCAGCAGAGGGAAGGGATCCTGCCCCTCTGCTCTGCTCTGCTCTGCTCAGACCTCACCTGCAGCACTGCCTCCAGCTCTGGGGCACCCAGCACAAGCTGGACCTGGAGCTGCTGGAGAGGGTCCAGAGAAGGCCACCAAGACAATCAGACAGAGAAAGGCTGAGAGAGTTTGGGTTGTTCATCCTGGAGAAGAGAAGGCTCCAGGGATACCTTAAAGCATCCTTCCAATACATGAAGGGGGCTATAGGAGATATGGGAGGGAGTTTTGACAAGGGCTTGCAGTGACAAAATGAGGGGCAATGGCTTTGAGCTGGGAGAGGGGAGACTGAGAATGGAGATTAGAAGAAATTGCTTACAGTGAGACACTGGAACAGGTGTTCCTCCTTCTCTCCCCACCCTGAACCAAATCTGCCACATACAAATTGCCAGCAGTCTAAACACATGTATCTGATATTGGATCCTGGAGCTGGAGGGAAGCTAAGGAGCTGCTGTGTAGTTGCCTGAGATTCAAGCACCACACTGAGGAGAGCAAGTTGGAGCCAGATGAACGTCTTACATGTGAAGAATGAGGCTCAGCAGTCTGGCATTCAGCACTTCAATATTGCTTGTGACAGAGTCAGCCTTTGAGCTACACCATGATAAATCTGGGGAGCTCTGCTGAAGTTTACTTAGCAAGATGAGGTATCGGAGTTTATCTTAGCAGGGTTACTCTGTCTGTGTTTTACCAGATGCAATTAAGATCAAAACCTTGTCTTTCATTTTGAACAACTGAAATGTAAACAGTGAGTTCAACAAACTTGTGGAAAGAGGAAAGGACAAACTCTCTTCTTACTGATACCTTCGGGTGATACCTTTTGTGATTCTGCAAAAATCCATAGATTCATAGAATGGTTTGGTTTGGAAGGGACCTTATTGATCACCCAGCCCCAACCCACTGCCATGGGCAGGGATACCTCCCACCAACACAGCTTGCTCAGGGCCTCATTCAGTCTGGCCTTGAACACCTCCAGGATAGAGGCATCCACAGCCTCCCTGGGCAACCTGTGCCAGTGTCTGCCCACCCTCACTCTCAAGAATTTCTTCCTAACCTCCAGTCTAAGTCTCTTCTCCTCAAGCTTCAATCCATTCCTTCTTGTCCTATCACTCCCAGCCTTTATGAAAAGTCCCTCCCCAGCTTTCTTGTAGTCCCCTTCAGGTACTCTGAATGTTCAGGATTTGACACTGTTCTATCAAGGCAGATCCCATCAAGGCCCTGGATGTGTATTTTAAACAAGAGTCCAACCACAGCTGGGTGAGGCTCACCTCAAGTGAAAGCTTAACAAAATCTTTTCCTGTCTTGTAGCAGCTACTTTCCTCCTCATACTGCTGTCTTTTTTCCATACTAATGGCTAATTGCTTATGTTGCTTCTTACTAAAATGCTGAGTTTTCCACCTACTGTTCCCTTTAGCTTTATTCCTTCATAGCAGTTCCAGATAAGCACCTTCTATATGCAAAGCATCAAACTATTTATATGAAACATGTGGTTCTTATTTTGCTCTGCTCCAGACATGATGTGTCTGTGCATAGGAAGGAAGATGAAGTAGTTAATAGTGCCACAGAAAGCTAGATGGTTCAGAAGAACACTGCTTGCTTAAGCAGGCTTTAAAAAAAATAAATTCTGGATTAGTGCTGGAAAAGGAAATCTCTTTAGCATTGCAAATTGTTACTTTACAATCTGAAGCTACAGCAAGGTTTCCAAAGTCTGGTTTAAATAAGCAGGATTCATAAGGAATGCAAAATCTGAAGCATACTATGTTGTTTTCCTTTATTTTTCCCCCCTTTTTTCTCCTTTTCCTTTTTCCACTTCTTCCTTTTCTTTCCTTTTGTCTTTTCTTTTCCATTTCCCTCAGTCTTTTCCTTTCCATTTCCCTCATTTATTCTATTTTTCCTACTTTTCCTTTTTTTATCCCTTGTACTTTTTCTTAGGTCATAGATCACTTTCCAGATCTTGTCCAAATCATGCTTTGAGATATCACAGAGTCTAGAATGGGTTGGGTTGGATGTCCATGAGACCCTTAGGCCCATCCAGTCCCCTGCCACGGGCAGGGTCACCTCCCACTGACCCGGCTCACACACGGTCTCACACAGCCTGGCCGAGAATGCCGCCAGGCTTGGCGCCTCCACAGCTGCTCTGGGCAGTCTGTCCCAGTGTCTCCCCACCCTCCCGGGCAAGAATGGCTTCCTCGTGGCCCAGCTCAGTCCATCACCGCTCATCCTGCCACTCCACGGCTTGGCTCAAAGCTGGGATGTTTTACCTTCAGCAGCACACAGGTAGGAGCGGGTTCTCTCAGTCTCTGGGTTGGAGTGGGGCCTCCATCGTCTTTATTTTCAGGTTTCACCGCTACTTCTTGCAACATGTGGTGAATGAACGACTTCCACCAGAAGATGATTTAAAGAACAGGCCAGAGGCATGTGCGGGCCGGGCGCGGTGCAGCGTTCCAGGCCTCTGGAGCGCCTCAGGCCGCG
>VWZE01005357.1:139145-239269 GCA_013396675.1 Eubucco bourcierii
CTGCAGTGTCTGAGGGAGATGGACTGGTGGAGCCAGGCTGCAGTGTCTGAGGGAGATGGACTGGTGGAGCCAGGCTGCAGTGTCTGAGGGAGATGGACTGGTGGAGTCAGACTGCAGTGTCTGAGGGAGATGGACTGGTGGAGTCAGACTGCAGTGTCTGAGGGAGATGGACTGGTGGAGCCAGGCTGCAGTGTCTGAGGGAGATGGACTGGTGGAGCCAGGGTGCAGTGTCCAAGGGAGATGGACTGGTGGAGCCAGGCTCTGCCTTCCGCACAGCAGCAATGGGAGCAGCCAGGATGAATGGGCCCTGTTATCCTGTCCCTGTCAGGTTCCAGACAGAAGCCCAAACTAAAGGAGTGAGTGGAGGCAAGCTCATGGCAGCAGACGGGCAGCGGCCTCCATGCCCACCTCGCCTCCCCGGGTGCCTCTGAGCAATAGATGTGAGGCTGTGCTGGAAGCTGGCCTGGCTGATTGGGACACGGACAATAGGCAACCTACAGCAGAGGTCTTAGCAGGGTCTGATCGTCCCTCCTGCCACACAACCACCTCTGTCACAAGGAGGAGAAGAGTTGGAGTTGCTGGAGACTCAAAGTTATGCGTTCAAATTTTAAATTGTGGTGCTTGTGCAGCAGCTGGCTGGAAAGAAATGCTCATTTTCTGTCTGAAAAATGAAGGTTTCCCAGCTTCACTGCCTAAAAGCTCTCTGTGTTGGATGTAAAGTTCTGAGTGTCTTCTCAGCAACTGACTTGCCTACAGGTGGCTTCTGGGTGTTCTGGAAACCTGTGTCAACTATCTTCAGTGGAAAGCCTGTAAATAAATTGAAGTTTCAGCTAATTCTTGCAAATATTCTGGAAAGAAAGCCATGTCAGGTCAATCACATGGAACTCTGCTATCCTTGGTGCTATTTCCACTGAATCTCTTTCGCTGCAGATGCTGGATGTGGTGGTCATTGCTGCTCAGGTGTGGGCAATGGCAGATAAGATTTTCCATGCACACCTACTTCATTCTATAATGAAAATAGTTTTCTGCGTTGGTATTTTTTCAAAGCATTCCTTTGAAAAAAACCTTTAAACTTTGGTTGGTTCCACTTGGAAGTGTTACTTTACATCATGTATTAATTCTTTCAATTACTCCAAAGTTTGCTTGTGATACAATAAGAGTGAATGGATTGAAGTTTGAGGAGAGGATATCAAGACTGCAGATTAGGAAGAAATTCTTGATAGTGAGGGTGGCGAGACACTGGAACAGGCTGCCCAGGCAGCTTGCAGAGACTTTGAGAACCCTTTTGGTCAAGTTTCTTCTTATGTCCAACCTGATCCCTCTGGGGCAACTTGTGGCCTTTTCCTCTCATCCTGTCACCCCTTATCAGAGAGCAGAACCCAACGCCCCTCTGACTGCAGCCTCCTCTCAGGGAGCTGCAGAGAGCAATAAGGTCTGCCCTGAGCCTCCTTCTCTCCACACTAAACACCTCCAGATCCCTCAGCTGCTCCTCCCCAGCCCTGTTCTCCAGACCCTTCCCCAGCTTCCTTGCCCTTTTCTGGACCTGCTCCAGTCTCTCAATGTCCCTCTTGGAGTGGGGGCCCCAAAACTGACTCCAGCACTCCAGGTGTGGCCTCCCCAGTGCTGAGTGGAGGACACAATCCTGCCCTGCTGTTGCTGGCCACACCAGTGCTGATCCAGGCTAGGGTGCTGGTGGCCTTGTTGGCCACCTGGGCACACTCCGGCTCAGCGCTGTAGGTCATTTAACGTAGATGAGAAGGAAGGGTTTTTGCAATTCATAACCTTGTCTCAGGCAGCTGCAGCAGAGCTGTCAGCTGGAAGAGCAAAGCATTCACCATCTCTGGTGTCCATTTGCCGTGGGTAAGGGAGAGTGGCGACTTAAGGCCAGCTTTACTGCCCATTGCTGAAGTCTCAGCTCTGAGGCATTTACCAGACCAATAGATGTGGTTAGGTGAGCGGAATCCAGTCCAGCCTGTGCCACCAACCCCTCCAAAGGCAGCTAATGGCAAGTATGGAAACCAGGAAACCTCTGCAATCAGATAAAGAAAACTCCACAGGCTTGGACTGTGGCTGTGTTGGGTCTGAATGCCTGTATGAAAAATAATTCTTCAGGTTGAATAACAAAGAGCAGCTTGTGTTTGAACTTGGCTGTGGTGAATTCAAATGAATTCCCCAAGTCCCTCTGCTCATGGCAGCTTTCAATTTTGTAGCATTTTTCAACCTCTTTTGCTCCTTCAGGGTCATGAGTGATTAATTTTATTGACTTAATCTCAACCTGGTGTTTTTGCTGCAAATCCATCCAATGTTCAGAGGATAATTACAGTCTAATGATTTAAATTTGTAGGTTCTCTTTCCCCAGAAATAAAGAATAAAATATTCCCCCTCCCAGAAATTAAGGACTACATTTCACCTTTACATTTTAAAAGCTATTTTGCTGTTTTTCTTACAAAATGAGCAAATAACATGTAGGGAAATTGGGAAAGTTTGCTAATGACATGTTAATAATTATTGATTTATTGTTTTTCTGCTCTCAATTTATAGTTTTATAATGAAGTCCACAAGCAATTTAGTCTTATCCTTGAGCAGGGTGTGCAGTGAAAGAATCAATGACAGAGATGAAGGTTAATACAGGGAGCAAAGCTGTGTTTGATGAGCTGCAGTATAGATCTGTGTTGTGCATTCTGCACACCCAGCCACTACTGATAGTAATGAAATTCCACTGTGTGTAATGAGGAGGTACTATTCAGTGGAGACTTCCAGCACAGCTGCAGGATCCACAGCACTGACTCTGCCCTGCATGCAAAGCTCTCAAAGATAAAAATAATTAAACTTGTAAGGTCTTGTCTGAAGTCACTTTTTCTGAGCAGGACTGAGGCTTCAAATGAACTCACCACCATGATGGTGAGGCACTAGACCAGAGAAGTTGTGGAGGCTCCAAGCTTGGAACTGTTCAAGGCCAGGTTGGATGAGGCCTTGAGCAAACTGGGCTAGTAGAAGGTGTTCCTGACCATGGCAGGGGATTGGAAACTGGATGATCTTGAAGGTCCCTTCCAATCCAAACCGTTCTGTGGTGATTATGATTTTGAATTTAATCAGCCCTAGCCTTCATTGGCAGCATACACAACTTCCCCAGGTTAAATACCATGGTGTAGAGCTGTACAGCATTGTGGGGTGTTCACCTCAGTGCTCTTCGCCTCACTTGTCACTATACAGCTGGATTGTAACAGTTCTTGAGAATTCTCAGAGGTGCTGCATATTGAAAGAAGCAGAGTCAGCTTCTCATGAGGATATAGAGAAATACCTGTCTGAGGGGCACTTTTATGCCCGCTGCCTCCCACGTGCACATTCTGGTCAGCAAACATTTAACAGATTCTGTCTTTGCAGGGAGGCCTTGAATCCATATTTCAGCCTTTTTATGTCCCCTTGAACACCTTGAACCTAGATTTTTTTTTTTTCCCTAAAGTTGTCCCCTTATCCAAATAGTTTGGCTTGATAAGAGTTCTAATTTCTCAGTTTCCACATATAATTGCTGTCTTGTGCTTTCAAAACTGAACAAGCAACTACTTGAGAACCGGAGCTGGGTGATGAATTGAAAGTGTTTCAACCTTTAACCCCACATGTCTTGAAGTCCTGTTTGCTTGCATAAAACTGACAAAAGCACATTTTTTATGGTTTGTTTTCTGTGCAGCAGATCAAACCCAGCTTTTTAGAGGAGAAGGAAAGTGGATCACATTCTGCAGCGATCAGCGTCCAAGTCATGGGAGAATGTGGAATTACAGAGGCACTGTGTGTTATTGAAGGCAGCTTCAGAAAGAAAATGCCACACTTCTCCTTGCAAACCTGGCCTGGACCAGCACTGGTGTGGCCAGCAGGAGCAGGGCAGGGATTATCCCCTGCATTCAGCACTGGGAAGACCATGCCTTGAATGCAAGGTTCAGGTTTTGGGCCCTTACTCCAAGAAGACACTGAGTGTCTAGAGCAGATCCAGAAAAGGGCAGGGAAGCTGGGGAAGGGTCTGGAGAACAGGCTGGGGTGGAGCAGCTGAGGGAGCTGGAGGTGTTTAGTGTGCAGAGAAGGAGGCTGAGGGCAGAGCTCGTTGCTCTCTGCAGCTCCCTGAGAGGAGGCTGCAGCCAGCTGGGGGTTGGACTCTTCTGCCTAGGAAGAAGTGTTAGGAGCAGAGGAAATGGCCTCAGGTTGTACCAGGGGAGGTTTACGTTGAAGATGAGGAAAAATTTCTTTGCTACCAGACTGGTCAGGGATTGGCACAGGCTGCCCAGGGATGTGGTGGAGGTTGAACGTCATCCATGGAGGTGTTCAAGAGACTGTGGCCATGGCACTTGGGGCCATGGTTTAGTGGCCGTGGTGGGGCTGGGTTGGTTGGACTGGATGATCTTAGAGGTCTTTTCCAGTTTCAATAATTCTATTGTTCTATAAACCTGAGCTGTTTCACATCAATTCTGCAATAGAAAACCATTTCTGGATGCCTTTTTTTTTTTTTTTTTTTTTTTTCTTCCCCCTTGGTCTTTTTTTTTNCACCTTGGTCCTTTATTGTTCTAAGGGACAACTGAACTGTGTACTAAAGGTAGAGGAGCAAGAATGTCTTGACTGATACTAGATAGAGAGAGAAGGTTTGGCAGGAATGCTCACAAGTTACAATGAACCACAGCTTAAGCTGTCATCTGCAGCCTGTCCCTTTGCCCGTTTGACAGACCCTGGCTTCTCTGGTAGTGTCAGCAGTTCCCCTCCTCTGAGAACAACGGGTCACTAAGTCTGGGGAGAAAATCTTCACGTGGGAGGAATGCTGCCTCCATCCAGCTAAAGCCACCTTCAGAGAAGGGCGAGGTACTTTTTGAAATCAAGGCTGCAAGCAGTGTTTTGTAACTGTATATTACAAAGAGGTTAAACTAGGCTGAGGAGAGAGTGGTAGCAGCAGGCAAACCGTCAGGGGCGGCGGTTGTTACTGCTCTGGAAGGAGGAGACAAAGCGTGTGTAAATCACTGCTCCTGCCACAGCTAAACAGGCCCCTTAGGAAGCTAGCAAAGAACTCTTCAACCTCAAAGACTTCTTGCTGCTTTCATCTGCAGCTTCTTCTGTAATACCTGTTTTGTTCAAATTAAAACTTGACGCTCTTGTTGCCAATACAGGAATCTTTTCAAGCAGGCTGAAGGCAGCAGCTCCTGGGACCAAAAGTGGGGTAAAGCATTCTGGGGAAATAGATTTTCCAAAGTGAATGTGTCATTTCTTTAACCTCAGCCCACAGACATGAACTAACAGGGGTTTTGATAAACATGTTTGTCTTCAGAGCAGTGCAAGAGCTGCATAAAATGTTTCTGGCTTTATTGATCAGAGGGAAGAGAGCTGTGGTGGAACTGCAGATGACAGAGCACATCTCTGCTGCAATACATGAGCTTGCCTAGCAGCTTTGAGAAGACTGCAAAACAAACATCTCTGCACTGCAAGATCTGTTTGAATAATGCTGTCATTTGTAAAGTTAGAATCATACATGTTGGAAGAGACCTTTAAAATCATTAAGTCCAATGTCACCCAATGCCACTATGCTCACTAAATGTCCCAAAAGTGCCATGGACACAGATTCCTTGAGCACCTCCAGGGATGGTGACTCCACCCTAAATAAGAAGGAAAAAACCAACTAAGTGAAAATGATCCTAAAGTATGGAGTTTGTGATTTAGGGAGAGGCAGAAAGCATGGCATTTGAAGATGATTCTCAGGAGTGGAATGTCAGCAAAAATGATGATTTATCTGGAAGTTGCAGGAAGAGGGAAGAACCAGAGATGATCCCACATTCCAGAAGCATGCATAATTCCGCTGTGGTGCAATCTGACAGTAGAAATATGTGGGGAAATACTTTGGGTGGAGATAAAAAGGAGTAAGACCCAAAAGGAGAAATAAAAACAACGATCTGTTACACATCAGAAGATCTGGAAAAGAGGGAGGAAAAAGAATTCCTGGAGCTATTCTTTATGGCTGGGATGCTGTGCTCTTGAGGAATTTTTACAACTCGTGTTTGTTGGCTAGAAGTTCAAATCTCCACTTGAAATCTCCTCTTTTCCAGCTTCAATTCACTGCCCCTTGTCACTACAGGCCTATGTCAAAAGTTTCTCCAGGTAGTCCCCTTCAAATCCTGGAGGGCAACTCTGAGGTCTCCATGGAGCCTTCTGCTCTTTAGGCTGAGCAGCCCCAGCTCCCTCAGCCTGTCCTCATAGGGGAAGTGCTCATTCTTTTTAGGACCCCCCCCATGTGTTAGACATAGGCACAGTTCTGAATTCCACCCGTTTGGATTCCTGCTCGGTTTTGGTGACATGCAAGTCAATTGGGGAGGGACATGTGGCATGAAGAGATAAACACTTATCAAGTCTTTGTTCTTGCCAAGGCAAGGCTTAATTGAACTGTTCTTTGAAAGCCCCAAATCACCAGAGCCTGTGAAACTTTGCAGACTGATAAAGTTCAATGCAAATTTGGGCTTTGTTGGATCGCCCTGGACATTTGTCGGCCCTGAAGTGGGACAGCGGAGGGAGGGCACTGCACAGCTGGGAAGGTGAGCTGGCAACAGAAGCAGTGAGTGCTGATTTTCCCAATATACCCTTGAAAGCACTGTTCTGCTTAAGCTCCAGTAAAGACTGAAACAGAGGTCTGAATTCTATTTTTCAAAACAGAGATTACTGTAGGTTGCTTGAGATGAATTTCAAAGTTACCAGAAACCTGAGTGCAGGAGGCAGAGTTCTCTGTTGCCTCAGATAACTATGCAGGTTGATTTGTGTGATGGCAAGCTGGCATGGTGTGCACTGACAGCAGGAGAAACACAATTACTTCTGAGAGAAGTTAAGGTCAGAGCAAAAGATATTATTTTTGTTTGTTTGTTTTCAGAAAGCCCCAAGCCAGCCTGGCAAAGTTCTTCAACCACACTGGGGTCTCTGTTTTGTGCCTGGAGAAAAGTCAGTCCCACAAGGTGGGGTATGGCTCCTGGGAACATGGTTTAGTGATCATGGTGGTGTTGGGTTGACATTGGACTTGTTGATCCAGGGCTTTTCCAGATGAAACAATTCTGTGAGTCTATGAATTTGGTCTTTGTGAATGTTTGAGCCATGCCTTAACAAGGAGGAACAATGGAGTCAGTTACAGAAGAATGCCAGGGAAGAGTCTTACTTGGTCCTTCACTGCTAATCACACTGGGGCGTTCAGGATCATGATGTCTGCAAAAAATGATTTACAGGAAGAAACTGCTCTGTGAAGAAACAGACCTGACTGCTGTGACTGGTTGTTATGGTCATGAAACTGACTCAAGATGAATCTAATCTGGAACAATAATATGATAATATCTAAGAAAATTATGAAAGGACCTCTGACAGCTGAGAACCCTGTGAGCACTGCAACTGTTTCCAGGGCTTTCTGAAATACAAAATTCCATCAGTAAAAGAAGGGATTTTTTTTTTAAGCTAAATTCATACAGGTTTGAACTGAGCATTTCCCCAGCTAATTCATGTTTCTCTCCAAATCACAGCAAGCTCTTTTAAAAGATGGTGTGTCCAAGGAGGAGTTATTTCTGAACTTGAGGTGTCTTCAAGGTAATTTATGTGGGAAGAAAGCTGTTCTCCAGCAGATTAGGCTGTAGCTGCAGCTACAAGTGCTTTTCAGAAAGAGAAAGGACAAGAATTTTTCCCGTGCAGTGTTACACACAACCCTCAGAAACTGCATGGTTAGGAGCAAGTAAAAGGAGCTTTGTTGCCATTGCAGTTTGTTTAATGTTCTGTCCTAACTGGGCTGAGTGGCACGATGGGCTTGAATCACAGCTTCTGCTCAGCCACAGCCTCAGCACACATCCCTCAAGAGCTGTGACCTGCCTGACCTTGGTGTGAGGCTCAGATGACTCCAGTTACTCTGCTGTGAGCTCTGATTCTTTTCCACAGCCTGCCCTGAACTTGAAGAAGTGGAAAGGGGGGGGAGGTCTGGGGAAATGAAAGGCACATCACGTGGCCTGACCATGCTTTGTACCTTAGAAGGCAGCCTGGCCAAACCTTGGCCAG
Organism: Eubucco bourcierii; assembly: GCA_013396675.1. NCBI lineage: Eukaryota > Metazoa > Chordata > Aves > Piciformes > Ramphastidae > Eubucco > Eubucco bourcierii. The sequence goes on from VWZE01005357.1 coordinate 147,189, forward strand.
GCAGGGGAGGGAATGTCTCTCCCAAAGCTGCAGATAGCAAGAAGGATTGAGTGCCACCACGCCAGGGTCAGCTCTGCAAAAACACCCTGATGAGACAGGCAGCTTGAAAAATGGGGGGAGCAGAGATCAATGAGAAGCAGAAAGTGGGTTATGAAAGGGAGCAGGATTGTGTGCAGGGTTGTGCAAGAACAGAGTTAAGGCTTGAAGAGCCTTGGAAGTTATCAGCAAAATCCTGAATGCAGCTCTGGGGTTCAGAGAGTGGCCATGTCGTGGCCTGGGGAAGGGGGCAGCATGTTAACAGCAGGGGCAGCAGTGCTGGGGTGACAGAGAGCAGGATGCTTTGATGTAAGCTGTGTCACTTCTACAAACCCTCAAATCAACACCACTTCTGTGTAGAAATGGGGGGCCAAACCTGGGCCCACTGAGCCTTCCCAGCCAACAGTGGATGAGAAAATCCTGTTGATACATTTGACTCAGATTTTTATGATTTTGTGGAGGTTATATCTAATTCTTTGAAGGAAATTGAGTGCTGTAGCACAAAATGAAACGTCTCAATAGCAGCTTTGGTGGTGGAAAAGAAAGCAGAAAGGCAACTTGCTGCCTTTCCTCATCGATGCAGCAGTGGAAATACAGAGAGATCATTGCTAAGCTCTGTGCTTTCAAACACAGCTTCACAGGTTGCATTGGGTTGGAAGGGACCCTCAAAGGTCACCATATCCAAACTCCTGCAGTCAGCAGGGGCTCCTTCGACTAGGTCAGGCTGCCCAGGGCCGCATTGGGTGTGATCTTGAACGCCTCAACCACATCCCTGGGCAACCTCTTCCTGTGTCTCACCACCCTCGTTGTTCAGAACTTCCTACTGATGTCCTGCTCCAGTTTAAAACACATACAGGTCTGGTTAAGGCAGTCAACAAATGGAGGTGACGCAGCTTTTGCTAAGAACTAGAAATTCAGAGTAGTTTTGGAGGGAGCTTAAGGTGCTGACTGGATGGTAAGTTGGCAGATAGAATTGAGTGTTGGAAAATGTAAACTGAGGCACCTGGGGTTGCCACTGGAATTGACAGTTGGAATCATGAAAAGAGGCAAAGGAAGCAGAATAGAAACCATCAAAACAGCACTTACAAGTCTGTGAGGTGGACATGAAGAACCCAAAGGGGATACAGGAGAGCTGGGGACAGACTTCTGACAATGGCTTGCAGTGATAGGATGAGAGGGAATGGCCTTGAGCTGGAAGAGAGGAGATTGATACTGGAGATGAGGAAGAAATTCTTGAGAGTTAGGGTGGGCAGACACTGGCATAAGTTGCCAGGGAGGCTCTGGATGCCCCCTGTCTGGAGGTTTTCAAGGGCAGGCTGGGTGAGGCCTTGAACAAGCTGTGCTGGTGGGAGGTTGGAATTTGATGATCTTTAAGTTGCCTCCCAACCCATTCTGTGAGTTCTCATTAGGCCACCTATGATAAATGTAGTCCTGCTCTGAATCCTAAAATCAATAGCATAAAATTAAATATCATAACAAGATATTCATGGTGCCTGTATCATGAGAAGCTCTGGATGAACTTGTCTGGTGTTTGGAGCCCTGACCAGCAGAATCCTTCTCACCTGCTGTGAGATTTTCCTACTGGGCATGAAACCTGCCAGAAAGGCTTCCGGAGCTTGCAGCCAGAAGTCTGTGTCACTGTAGGACCTGCTGGCACTTGGCCTGGCTTTACAGGGGCAAGCAAAGCCAGGAAACAATCATTTCCAGAATGTACCTGGTGCCTGCTGCTCCAGCTGGGACCTAGCTCCCGGGGTTTACTGAAAGTGCTTCAAATGTTTCAGGATAGTAGCATAAACCAGAATTTCTTTAGGGGGCTTGGAAATGTTTGCACAGAGATTCTGAGGGCAGCAGCTATGACCTAAAAAAAAAAAAAAAAAAAGGACTGAAGTGCTGAATTTTCTGAAGAAAGAGTTTTCATTTTGGAAATGCTGTAGTGTTGGTTTTAGACACTTGCAAACTCACTTGTCTTCAGTGTTTAATAATGGACTAGCAGGATAAAAGAAGGTTTTAAAATGGAAGGAAAAATCATTCTAGAGTAGCTTGATCCTAAAAAAAAAGCCAGTCTCCTATTTTTCCAAACCCATAACAAATCTCTTGCCTTGAAACTCAACTGACTGCATTTTATTTTCCTATTTCTGTAGTGATTGAACCAAGAAAACCTTTCTTTTTTTTTTTTCCCCCCTCCTGTCTAGCTCTTGTTTGGGTTACATTCTGGAAGTTACACAGTGGTTCACACTAAAGTGAATGAACAAACCGTGGCTGCATTTTCCAGCAAGAGTTAAAACTGGAGCTTTTCATCTTTGTTTACAAATAATGGTTACTGCCTCACCAACATCGGGGGAGGGGGGAAATGGGGGGAAGAAGTTCAAATCTGCACAGTTACTAAAGCTTCTGGTTTAAGTGCTTCCTGCTGATTAGAGCAGATGCTGTGTTTTCCCTTTCTTCTTCATGATCTTTTTGACTTCCTCAGCTTGAGGAAAACATTCAGAAGAAATCAGTTTCCCTTCCCCCTCCCCTCCCCTTCTCTTTTGGCTGACCGTGGCTTCCCTTTGAGTCCTTTGGTGCCAATAAATCCTTTTAATGGCTTCTTTAATGGAAGATTTGCTTTGCTCATTCCTTTGTCCTAAACCAAAGCAGTTTATTTTAACAGAAGAGTAGCTGACTTCTTGTCCACTCTTCCCCTTCAGCCCACTGGACCTCGCAGCAGAAACACTGTCTCTCACCTCACTTGCCTGTGCAGATGAAGCACATAATGGAGGGGTTGGAAGTGACCTCTGGAGATCACCCAGTCCAACCCCACTGCCAAGGCAGGGTTGCCTGGAGAAGGTCACACATGTCTAGGTGGGTTTGGAATGCCTCCAGAGATGGAGGGGATTGCCTCCAGGAGAGCTGGAGAGGCACTTCGGACAAAGGGATGGAGTGGCAGGACAAGGAGTGATGGCTTCCAACTGGAAGGAGCCATGTTGAGATAGGCTGGGACAAACTTTCCTCAAGGAATTTTAATGAGGATTTCACACCCCTTAGCCACATGCTTTGGAGCCTGTCAGTAGGCCTGCTAAATGCTGCTGTTCCAGCTCTGTGACACTGCTTCCACTGTGCTACTCCCTGCAGGGCAGTGGTACCTGAGTAAGATGAGAGCATGAGTACTTTTGGCAGAGGCCTTGAGAATGCTTCCAATTAATGTGGTCCCTGAATCCCTTGATATGCCACCGACCCCAGAAATACGCTGCCAATGCCAGACCCACAGTAGCAGCTGTAGGGATTCCTTCAGTTCTCTACATATGTCTCCCTGTGCTCTCCATCTAGCAACATTGTCCTTAACACACAGGGAATGTTTATGGTGGAATTCACTGCCATCATCTGTGGTGATGGAGTCACCATGCCTCTGGGTGTTCAAGCCCTCTAAGACCATCCAGCCCAGCCATCAACCCAACCTCACCACAGCCACTACCATGGCACCGAGTGCCATGGTCACACATTTCTGGAATGCCTCCAGGGATGGAGACTCCACTGCCTCTCTGGGCAGCCTGTGTCAATCCCTGACCACTCTTGCTGCAAAGAAAATCTTCCTAATCTCCAACCCAAACCTCTCCTGGTGCAACCCTGTCCCTTGTTCTTAGGGAGAAGAGCCCAACACCCACCCATTGGGGATGCATATGTGTGTGTTGTGAGTCTGTCCAAGGTCTCCTCAAACTGTGAACTTCACTAAGCAGTAGAACTGTCTTTAGCTTGAGCCTGACACTATTTTACAGCACTTGGCAGTTGAAAAGGAGCAGAGGAGTGAGGTATTGAGTGCATCTTAAAAGAGCTATTGGCTTCCCTAGTGGCAAATGTTTCTTATTTTGGTTATACTGGAAAATATTTAAATCTTTCTTATCTCCAAGCTGTTGTGAAAATATCTCTGCATGTTGCAGAGTTAAGAATTTGTAGCTCCATGACTCCAGTAACACAGGATGCTCTCAGGAGAAAATTCACAAAAGCTGAATTTTCAGACATTTTTGCTGCCAAAGGTGTTAAATCATTGAAGAAGGAAATATTATTAAAGGAATCAAATAGTCTGTGAAAAGTGAGTGTGTTAAAATTGGAGGCCAAAAGCCATTGCAGACACATGGCACAGAGAAGTTCTTGTCTTAAGATGCAAACTTGCTCTGCACTTTTAACTGTTGAGTAGCAAGGCTGAGAGCTTGAGCAAGCTGGCTCTGTCCATGGCAGGGGATTGGAACTAGATTATATTTAAGGTCCCTTCCAACTCAACCCCTTCTATAATTCCGTGGTTCATGAAATAAGACTCTGCCATTAGTCCAAGCTGGACAATTCCAGAAAGTTCAGTAGTGAATTTATTGTGATCTACCAAAGAAACTAGTCCAGGGAACCAGCCCTGTGGATACTATGAAATCTTACACAAAATGAACTGGTTAAGCACATGTGAGAATAGATTATTTGGTCTGTTGAGTCTGGAGAAGAGAAGGCTTCATGGGGATCTTAGAGCAGCCTTCCAGTACCTGAAGGGGATACAGGAGAGCTGGGGAGGGACTTCTGACAAGGCCTTGCAATGACAGGATGAGGGACAAAGCATTTGAGCTGGGAGAAGGCAGATTGACACTGGAAAAGAAGAAGAAATTCTTGAGAGGTTGGGCAGGCGCTGGCACAGGTTGCCCAGAAAGGCTGTGGTTGCCTCCTCCCTGGAGGTGTTCAAAGCCAGGCTAGATGAGGCCTGGAGCAAGCCGGGCTGGTGAGAGGTGTGCCTGCCCATGTCAGGGGGCTGGAACTGGATGATCGTTAGGGTCCCTCCCAGCTCAAGCTGTTCTGTGATTGTAAAATGTTCGGCACAAAGCTGCTCTGTTCCTCTGCCCGTTTTAGCCAGGAGGTGGCATTGCCCCATGCCTTTTGCAGGCGAAGCAGCTTGTTTGAACAGGCTCAGCCTTCTCTTTCTTCGCAGTTTTGGGGGGCATTTGTTTATTTCACAGATGTGATGAATCATCCTTTGTACATGCTTAATCCTCACTGGAAAATGTTTTCTGCTGGTGGTTTGCCACTGACGTTGTTGTTTTATTCTCCTGATGTATTTCTAGCCAAAATCAATTTGAATCATAGAATCATAGAATCATAGAATGGTAAGGTTGGAAGGGACCTCAAGGATCATCTAGTTCCAACCCCCTGCCATAGGCAGGGACACCTCCCACTAGTACAGGTTACTCAAGGCCTCATCCAATCTGACCTTGAACACATCCAGGGAGGGAGCATCCACAACCTCCCTGGGCAACCTGTTCCAGTGCCTCACCACCCTTACTGTAAAGAACTTCCTCCTAACATCCAGTCTAAATCTCCCCTCTGCCAGTTTAAGCCCATTGCCCCTTGTCCTGTCATTGCAGGACCTTGTAAATAATCCTTCCCCAGCCTTCCTGTAGGCCCCCTTCAGATACTGGAAGGCTACTATCAGGTCCCCTCGAAGCCTTCTCTTCTCCAGGCTGCAGAGCCCCAACTCCCTCAGCCTGTCCTCATAGGAGAGCTGCTCCAGCCCTCTGATCATCTTTGTGGCCCTCCTCTGGACCCGCTCCAACACTTCCATGTCCTTCCTGTGCTGAGGGTTCCAGAACTGCACACAGTACTCCAGGTGGGGTCTGACGAGAGCAGAGTAAAGTGGCAGAATCCCCTCCCTTGCCCTGCTGGCCACACTTCTCTTGATGCAGCCTAGGACTCGGTTGCTGTCTGGGCTGCATGTGCACACTGCAGGCTCATGTTGAGCTTTTCATCAACCCAGACTCCAAGGTCCTTTTCCTCAGGGCTGCTCTCCAGCCATTCACCACCCAGCCTGTATTTGTGCTTGGGATTGTACCTACCCAGGTGCAGGACCTTACAAGCGTTTGGACGTGGCACTTGGTGCCATGGTCTAGTCTTGAGGTCTGTGGTAACCGGTTGGACTTGATGATCTCTGAGGTCTCTTCCAACCCTGGTGATACTGTGATACTGTGTGAAGTATTTTACCTGGAGTGCCACCTGCATGTGCTCTGCCTTGCAGTGGCCTTTCAGATCACAGCTATGTTTTGGGTAATTGATAATGATGTTGAAAGAAATTCCTCGAGTCCTAGAAAGGTTTGCTTTGGAAGGCACATTCAAGATCATCTAGTCCCAGCTTCTCATACTGGACCTAATGGCTTGCTCAAGGCCCCAGCCAACCTGGTTTTGGACACTGGCAGCCCTGGAGTTTCCACAGCCTCCCTTGGCAACCTGTTCCAGTGCCTCACCACCCTCACGTGGAAGAATTTCTTCCTAATGTCTCATCTCGCTCCAGCTTCTTCCAATCTGAAGCCATCCCCCCTCCTTTCTATCACTCCATGCCTTTGTTAGAAGTCCCTCTCCAGCTCTCCTGGACATGCCCTTCAAATCCTGGAAGGCTACTCTAAGGTCTCTAAGGCTGGAGCCTTTTCTTTGGAGGGCTGCAGAGTCCCAGCTTTCTCAGTCTGTCTCCACAGCAGAGTTTCTCCAGCCCTCTGATCATGTTGGTTGCCTCCTCTGGCCCCACTCTCACAGTTCCATGTCCTTGTGCTGCAGACTCCAGAACTGGCCGCAGCACTGCAGGGGGGGCTCTCAGCAGAACAGAGCAGAGGGGCAGAATGCCCTCCCTGCCCCTTCTGCCCATGCTGTTTTGGGTGCAGTCCAGCACAGGGTTGGTTTCTGGGCTGCCAGCTCATGTTGCTGGCCCCTGGGGAGTAGCTCTTCACCCAGCACCACCAAGTCCTTGTCCTCAGCTCTGCTCTCCAGCCAGCCTGGATTTGTATTGCATTCATTCACAACTGGAACAATTGCACACCACTAAATGTCTAAATCTCTTCTTCATGGTGACTCAGTAACTGTTCTCTTAGGACAGAAACAAGGTCTGCTTAAGAGCCAGAAGCCAAGTAGGGAGCTGAAATGTTCAGGAATGGGAGAGATCTTTACAGACTGCTTAAACAGGGTCCCCCAAGATTTGAGCAGGTGCCTAGGACCATGAAGGAACATCACCTGTTCGAAAAAGCTGGTGGTGTGTCCACAGGACTCTGAGAGGCACGGCAGACAGTGTCAGTCACACTCCTGCAGCCCATGGACTCATGCAGATCATGGGGAAAGATTTCTAAAGCAGGTGAGTCTCTCTTCAGCCACCTAACATGGGAACTCTGCAATGGCTTCTTCTCTGTCTGTGCCAGTTTCAGCTGTGTCTGTGTGGTGTTGGGCAGCTATATTTATTGTGTGTCTGTGTGGTCTTGGGCAGCTACTATTATAAACCATAATGAGCTGCTTATCTTCTGAACTAATCCAGCATCCTACAGACTGAAGATCTGTTTTACAGTGGTGCCCAGTACAAGGGGTAAAGGGTACAAAATGGAATATCAGAAGTTCATCTGAACATGAGAAGGAACTGGAGCAGGCTGCCCAGAGAGGTGGTGGAGTCTCTTTGGAGACATTCCAAAAACGCACCTGGATGTGCTCCTGTGTGACCTTCTCTAGGTGACCCTACCTTTGCAGAGGGCTTGGACTCTATGATCTCCAGAGGTCCTTTCCAACCCACACCATTCTGTGATTTTGAGATTCTGTGTATGTTCCATGCCAGGCAGAATTATGCCCCTTGCTGATGTATTTTGGGCTAGGACTTTTTTTTTTTTTTTTTCTGGGTTTGCTTTCTCTCTTTTCTTTTCCAGTCAGTAGCAGATGGCTCACCAGGCTGATTTCATCTGGCAGTTCCTCAGCTCCTGCACTGCCTTCATGGACCACCCCATAGCCACAGTATGGGGCAGTTTCAGAGCTCTCTGATGCACAATTGTCACAGCTATTCAGAACCATAAAGAGGCAGTGACAACAGCCAAGTTATTTTAAGTTCTGGGCTTATTTCTATCCAAGGTTTTCTTCTCCATTCAATTTCCTCCTAAGCTGCGAACCATTCAAGCTGCACTTTTCATACAGCTGAAAGCAGATTTGATTAATATGATTTCTTTGTGAAAATCTGAGCAGATTAAGGAGCAGGGATGTGGAGAACACATGGCCTTTCTCAACATGACATTCTCTAACGTTATACAGGGGCCTGCAGATCCTTCCACTCATTGTATTGTTCCCACTGGTGGTACCTAAATAGGGAAAAGCCAAACATCAGGGAAAAGTTTCATTTTCTTCATCTTAGAGTTTCAGTCTCACGTGCAGGTCAACACATCAGCAGCTGGTTATTGATTTCGTTCTGTAACCAGGCAGCCGAGGCCACATTTCAAGGGAACATCTGCAGATTGGTTTGCCTCTGTGTTGCAGTGTCTTTTTGTGATGGTCCCTTAGAAAAAAATTAAGATTGGCCAAATGACTTCCATGCTCAGTGAAGCAAAATGCCAGATAAGTATATTTGCAGGCACATCAGTTAGCAGTTCTTTCTGTCTATCCGAGAGTGTCGCTAACCATGAAACACTTCTCAAAATCAGTGGGGGAAAACAAATCAGCCTGGTATTGATTGAATAAGGTTTCTTGTCTGTCTCCTGACCTTTTCCATCACATGTAATTAGAAATGGAAAGGTCTCAGCTGCAAGCTTGCAGCACCCTCCAGAATACAAATAGGATGTTTGGTTCAGTGCTGATGTGCAACGAAGGCAGCTTGTTCCAGGGATTCTAGGGTATGGCAGTGCCAGCCTTTGGTCCTCAAAATGGGAAGTAAAGACCAGACCAGCACTCAAGCTGATGCAGTATGGTATCAGGAGGTCTTTCATCTGTACACATTCCAGATCTTGGGATGGGTTGCACGTTGTAGAGGATGGATGTGGTTTGCATCACATTCGGTGTGCACAGATGGCCAAGAAAGCCACCAGCATCCTGGCCTTAATCAGCAACAGTGTGGCCAGCAGGAGCAGGGCAGGATTGTGCCCTCCACTCAGCACTGGGGAGGCCGCACCTGGAGTGCTGGAGTCAGTTTTGGGGTCCTCATTCCACGAAGGACATCGAAGGTCTGGAGGAGCTACAGTGAAGGGCAAGGAAGGGTCTGAAGACCAGGGCTGGGGAGGAGCAGCTGAGGAACTGGGGGTGTTTAGTGTGAAGTGCAGGCTGAGGACAGACCTCACTGCTCTCTGCAGCTCCCTGAGAGGCTGTTGCAGGGAACCCAGGGAGGGCTTGATCGTCTTCTCCCTAGTGGCAGGTGATAGAATGAGAGGAAATGGCCTCAGATTGCCCCAGGGGAGGTTTAGGTTGGGCATGAGGAGAAACTTCTCGACTGAAAGGATTCTCAGGCTGCCCAGGGAGGTGGCTGAATGTCCATGCCTGGAGGTGTTTCCCAGAGGCAGAGCTGTGGTGCTGAGGGCCATGGCTTAGCCCCAGCCATGGTAGAGTTAGGGAATGGTTGGACTGGGTGAACTTAGAGGTGTTTTCCACCCAAAACAATTCTGTGAAATCATGAGAATCCTTGCCTCTGCCTTTGGATGTGAAGAACAGGGGCTGCATGAAGGTCCACTCCTTTCCTCTCTGTTAAATTCAGATACCAGACTGGTAAGCAGATAAATGTTCTTATCAGAAAGTAACCTGGGAGATCTCAACAGCAGAATGTTGGTTCTGGCAATAGGATCTAAAGGGCCCTTCTGTGTCACTTAAAACAGAGGTAACAGCATTTCCTTTGCAGGTGAATTCTGGGGGGAAAAGAGGGAAAGAAGGCATTCACCTAATGGGAATCATTTTAAACTGGTGCCAGCAAAACAGGATATTCCTGAGGTCTTTCTGAACATGTCTGCTTCTGTCTGGACTCTGGAGAAAATCTACTAATAGCAAGGCATGACATTAGATTACAACCACAAAATTGCAGTCTTAGGACTGTAATGAAAATGGGTTAAGTCTCTACCATTTCTTATTCATGGTCTAATCCCTGCCATAAGAATGGCCTTTCCTGGAATTATGGGAAGGGAATTCTCCTTTGCTTGTAATGTCTTTCCTTTTCTCCTCTCACTGTGTTTGCAAAGACAGCTGCAAGTGTTGAGCATTTGTCACTGTGCTGCCCCACGCTGAGGGTGGCTGCTGGAAAAGGAATCTAGGGTGGGCTGATGTGGTGTTTGGAATCAGGAGAGTGTCAGCATGGACAGTCACACTTCCAAGGGGAAATGGCAAATGGCAGCTGTAGTCTATGGGGCTTGCAGACACTCAGGATCAAGGTGTAGGAGCTTTGTCTGCTCAAGATGGGAAACTTCAGAACTTAAGGAGAAGCTTTGTCCTTGTTGGGATTATGGAGCTCTGGACCAAGCTGCCCCAAGAGGTTGTGGAGTCTCCTTCTCTGGAGACTTTTGAAACCAACCTGGGAAGGGACCTGGTAAGCACCAAGTGAGATCATTCTTCTACAATCCAAATAGACATTGTGGCTTTTGTGTTCCTCAGACGTGGCATAGCATGCTGAAATAAACCACTGGAGCACTAATACATAAAGGGCAAGAACAGTGTTTCAGTTCTGATGCCACCTATCCAATGGCAGCTGGCTGCTGGAGCAGTGGAAGTGGAAATTGATGTAAACCAGCTCCTGCAACCTCCTGAAATCTCACATTACATCAGCATCAGGATTGGCTCTTTTAGACTCAGTTGATGGCTGTGGTTGTGGCTCCTTCTTACCAGTTTCATTGATATTTAGTTGCTGTTACATATTCATGGATTCATGACATGGTTTGGGTTGGAAGGGACCTTGAAGATCATCCAGACCCAACACCCTGCCATGGGCAGGGACACCTCCCACCAGCCCAGCTTGCTCAAGGCTTCACCCAACCTGGAATTGAACACCTCTTGTTGTCAGAATGAAGAACGACAGCAATGGTGAGGAGTATGTCAAGGATTGGTAGCCCTTTGCAAAGGCAAAGCAGGACACAAAAACTTTACTATTTGATTAAAAATTATTTAATTAAACAATTTAATTAGCACAATAGTGCTTTACTCTCCGTAAGTGGGACAGGATCTGAAACATCTTCTAGGTTCTAACTCTGTCTCTGCCGAGGGGGAATATGCAAAAGTCTCTTGTGTCAATAGTTTTGGGAACCAAAATGAATCTGTTGGTTACTCAGGTGGAAGGACAGACGGCTGGACAGTATCACAGACTCACAGAACCAGAACATCATAGAATCACAGCAATGCTTGGGTTGAAAAAGACCTTTAAGGTCATCAAGTCCAACCATCTGCAGCAATCTATGTCCCAGTCATGACACTGGGGATGGGAATTCACAATCCCCTCAGACAGGTGCTGACTGAAGACTGGACTGAAATGATTTTAAGACATCCCTGACTAATTTAAGTTTCAGAGGCCTCTGGGTATCCAAATACAGACTTTGAACTTTGTGTATGTGAAGCCATTCAGGACCAGGTGCTTTTTGGTGGCCTTTCTGTGCTGTTTGAATACCTCTATTCAGCTTGCTGGAAGGGTCTCCAGTCACACAGTGAGTGAGGAGTGGTGGAGGAAGCAAGGAAGGTTTGGAGAGGGGGAATGGGGGAACCTGAGAGAAAAAGGGAGGTTGTTCAGACAGGCAGGGAGTGCAGGAGCAGTGAGGGAGGCTGTGTTTATACTGTCATGTTAGCTTAGGATTCCAGGCCACTGACAATGGCTTCCTCGTTGCTGACACAGGGGTGTTCAGGCTGCTCCTGCTGGCTGTCAGGCAGAGCTTGCCTCTGGCTCCCAGTCCTGCTGCACACAGGCTAAAGCCCAGCAGTTCTGGGGGCTTGGGCAAGAGTCACAGCAAGAGACAGCTGAAAGAGGCAGGCTGATAGGATGAAGTGAGGTAAATGGTGGTGTGCTGGACAAGGAAGGGTTAAGCTTGGGAGGATTCAAGACTTAAGTAGGATGGTAGCCAGGCCAGCCTGAGGGACAGAGGAGGCAGCTGACTTCTGCAAGAGGAAATGGTGTCAAGAGGTTTTCTTGTAACCTCACTCAGGTGCATTTCATCAGGAGCCACCTTCCTCGTGAGGCAAGCTGCTGGGACGTGTGGAGGAGGCTGGGAGGAGAACTCATTGCTCTCTACAGTTCCCTGAAAGGAGACTGCAGCCAGGTGGATTTGGTCTCTCATGATAGAAGGAGAGGAAATGGCCTGAAATTGTGCCAGGGAGGCTTAGATCAGAGATTAGAAACATTTTCTTTGCTGCAAGAGTGGTCAGGCTCTGGCACAGGCTGTCCAGGGAGGTGGTGGAGTCCCCATGCCTGGAGGTGTTCCAGAAATGTGTGGCCATGGCAGTTAGTGTCGTGGTTTGGTGGCCATGGTGAGGTTGATGGTTGGACTCTGATCTTACAGCTCTTCTGGTCAGTGCCTGCCCAAGGTGACCAGCGTGCTCCCATCAGCTGTGGAGAAAAATCCTCAGCATGAAGATGCAACGACAGCAACAATTTTATTTCCTGGAGAGGAAAATTATTGTTTCCAGTTCATACAGTACCTCTCCATGTGCATGTAAATATAGTGGAGGTCATGAGGATGGGGCTGGGCTCTTCTTGGTGTCGCCCAGGGACAGGACAAGGTGCTATGGGCACAAACTGGAACCCAGGAGGTTTCACTTGAACTTAAGGAGAAACTTCTTTGGTTGAAAATATAATCTTGTGCAACCTGATCTAGATGAGCCTGCTTTAGGGGATCTTAAACTAGATGACCTCCAGAGGCCCCTTCCCACCCCTACTATTCCATAATTCCATGATTCTTTAAAACAGACAAATATTTCTTTGCAGAAGCCATGGTAGAAGGAATTAACAACTCTGAGCACTCTCTGAGGACAATGCAGCCTTCAGAGTCAGAGAACACATCTAGGCTGAGCAGGATGTGTCCCTGTAGGACTCAATATTCACAGCTATGATTCCACAGAGCATGCCAGGAGACCTTCTTTCACACTGCATTGTCCTGGACTGCTTATGCAGGAGACACCGAGTCTGGCTGCCTTTGGAGGGTGCTGGGTAGCCAGAAAATGTGCCCGTGGGGGAGTCCTCCAGGCTCACTCACATTCGTCTCAGAGGTGGCAGGCTCCTGGTAGCTAATAATTCCTCTTTCTAAACCTGGCTCCTCAGCCATCCTCATAAACCCTGAAGCAAACATAATGGTACCCTCAGGCCCTCAGGAATGCTCCTGCAGCAGGAATTTGGCATCTTCCAAATGTGGTGCAAAGGCTCATTCACTGCCTTTTGCCCCTGAAGGAAAACAAGAGGAGGGTCATAGAAGCACAGAATGGTAGGGGTTGGAAGGGACCTCTGGAGATGATCCAGTCCAACTGCCCTGCTAGAGCAGATGCACCTAGATCAGGTTGCACAAGAATATGTTTGGGTAGGGTTTTGGTAGCTCTGGGGCACCTCTGTGCAGTGTCAAGGACCTGGAAACGCTGAGCAGAGATACTGCCAGCTGGTACTTTGCCCACTGGTGTCAGACCTCAACCTCGTACCCATCGAATCACAGATTGGTTTGGGTTGGAAGGAAGCTTAAAGGTTATCCAGTTCCAGCCCCCATGCCATGGACAGGGAGACTTCCTGCTGCAGCAGGTTGCTCAAGGCCCCATCCATCCATCCTGCCTTTGAACACTTGCAGGCTTGGAGCCTCCACAGTGTTTGTGGCGCCTCCCCACCCCAGCACTGAATGATCTGCAGTAGCTGCTGCCCAGTCTGACACACCTGCAGCAACAACAGGTCATTAGGAGCTGGCAAGGCACAGCAGACAGTTGTTGGCTGTTCCACAGACTGCTGAGCAAGACTGCCATGGTCAAGACTGGAAGCACGCAGGACAGAAGGGCAAGGACCTTTGGTGGGAAAACCTGCAGAATTTTCTTGATGATTAGCTTTGTGGAGCAGAACAGTCCTGGTGTAGGTTCCTCACTCTAATTACCAGATGGAGACAGAGAGGAATCCTGTTTCTGCCTCCTAATCTCCTTAAGTGATTATGGAGGCAGTCCTGAGAGAACAGCCAGCTCCCAGGCTGCTCTGTGCATGCTTCATTAGCTTTCTCTGTCCTAACTGCACAGCTCTGCTGTGGGTGTCATGGTGGAATTCCCACCGGAGTCAATGAGCTCTGAGTGCCACTGGACTGCAAGGCAATGCCTGGGACAAATTCTCTCTGTCTTGGAAACCTTTGAAATGCCACTGGCTTGAGTGGAATTGCTGGAGACATTGACTGCATTTGCTTCAATTTTCTGCTATTTATTCAAGATAGTGCCTTGAAGACCTGGAGTTCTCTCATGTAATTTTAATATTTTGAGCTGAACTTAACAAATAGTGATTAAAAATAATGCCTTTAGGGTTTGGGTGAAAAGCCTTTATGTGACAACCTGAAAGATTTCTCCTAGCATCTGCAAGCCCCTGACTGAGCTTTTAGTGGTCATAGAGGAAAGCTAATTGAAAACTTCTAGCAACTAATAGGCTGCTTGAAAAATTGGCATTTTTTCATGGATCTTTCAAAATGCAGTGCAAAGTTTATTGCAGTCAGGTCTGTGCAAAATACAGCCATTGAAAAATGTACAGAATAAAGGCATGGCAGCTAATGCCATTCTGAGCTCAGGCCACATTTTGTGACCCCTTCTTTCTAGAATTAAAGAAAAATAAGAGAAGAAGGGGAAGAAGGAGGGACCTGGAGCAGTCAGGACTTACTCTCTTCACCCTGGAAAAAAAAGAGGAAATTAAGGAAATAAATTATTCCATCAAACTCTTCCTTCCCCTCTCTTTCTCTCTTCCTTCTACCCTTTAATCCCTTCTTCTTTCATAGAATCATAGAATCAAGCAGGTTGGAAGAGACCTCCAAGCTCATCCAGTCCAACCTAGCACCCAGCCCTACTCAATCAGCCAGACCATGGCACTAAGTGCCCCAGCCAGGCTTTGCTTCAACACCTCCAGGGACTCCACCAGCTCCCTGGGCAGCCCATTCCAATGCCAGTCACTCTCTCTGCCAAGAACTTCCTCCTAACATCCAGCCTAAACCTGCCCTGGTGCAACTGGAGGCTGTGTCCCCTTGTTCTGTCCCTGGGTGCCTGGCAGCAGAGCCCAGCCCCACCTGGCTACAACCTCCCTTCAGGGAGCTGCAGAGAGCAATGAGCTCTGCCCTGAGCCTCCTCTTCTGCAGGCTGCACACCCCCAGCTCCCTCAGCCTCTCCTCACAGGGCTGTGCTCCAGGCCCCTCCCCAGCCTTGGTGCCCTTCTCTGGGCACCTTCCAGCACCTCAACATCTCTCTTGAATTGAGGGGCCCAGAACTGGACACAGCACTCAAGCTGTGGCCTGAGCAGTGCTGAGCACAGGGGCAGAATAACCTCCCTGCTCCTGCTGGCCACACTGCTCCTGATCCAGGCCAGGATGCCACTGGCTCTCCTGACCCCCTGGGCACACTGGAATTGGTTTAGGAAAAACTGAGGTTTAATGGAAAATCTTCAGATTCTCTACAGGCAGAGTCTGCAATTAGAATCATAGAATCTTAGAGGCTGGAAAGGCCCTCTAAGATCATCCAATCCAGCCAGCAGCCCAACCCCACCATGGCTGCTAAACCATGGCCCCAGGTGCCATGGCCACATGTTTCTGGAACACCTCCAGGAATGGGGACTCCACCTCCCTGGGCAGCCTGTGCCAATCCCTGACTGCTCCTGCAGTAAGGAAAGTTTTTTCTCATCTCCACCTCCCCCTGGGGCAACTTGAGGCGATTTCTTCTGTCACTAGTGACTTGAGAGAAGAGAGCACCATCCAGGATGATGTGGCATCCCATGCAGGCAACAGAGAAAACCAATTGCAGTGTCTGGGGCATTCACCTGCCATGGGATTTGTTTAAATTTAGCTACATCAAGCTTAGATTTCTAACCATGGTGATAATTGAGGCTCCTCTCATAAGCAGGGTTAAGGATTTAAGCCTTTCAGAAGAGGTTTGTTACATTTATGTTGCTATCTGCCCTACAAAGGTTTGAGCTGCTCTGGGGATGTTCTTTCTTGCTGTGTGCTGGTGTCCAGCTGTGGCCAGCTCAGCCTGACCACTTGTCTGTGGAAACCAAGTGAGTGGTAGCTAAGCTGAATTTGCACTTGCAGCTGAGGCATTAGAAGACCCCTCTGTTTCCCTCTAAAGCAGGTTCAGCAGGTGGATCACAGTCTGATATGTGGAGCTTGTCAGATGATTCTTCTGGGGAACACCCTTTTTTTTTTTTGGAACTAGCACTATAAAACTGTTAGAGACTGGTTTTATTAATGAGGAAGTTTTGTCTGTATTAAAGAGAAGAAATGTCTGTGTCCTCTGCATACTGTTCCTAGTCCCCATGGAGAGAGGAATCTCTGCTTCCTGGCTTCCATCCATCCTGGAGTTATTTTGAAGTCTGCTTTGATTTTGCATCTTATCTACACACAGTGTTTGTTCACCTGGCTTTGGTGATGCTGTCACTTCAGGATTATTGATCCAGCCAGGGGGGTGATAAGAAGGTGCCATGTTCATTGTCTTCCAAGCAAGGTACTGTCTGAGCCACTTGCATGCTAATAATTCTGCCATCCTTTTCCACAAATATCCCTAACCACAGCCACTGGACTGGAAATGTGAACTGTGTCACCATCCCTGGAGAGGTTCAAAAAACAGATAGACATGGCACTCTGGGACATGGTTTGATGGCCACGGTGGCATTGGGTTGCTGTTTAGACTTGATATTGGAAGTCTTTTCCAACTGAAAGGATTCTGTGATTCCATCTTCAGCTCCAATGAAGTTCAAACTGCCTTGCACTTGGGAATCAGATGGCATTAAGTGACTGGTGAGGGTGCAATAGCTGCTGCAGAACACATCCACACGTGGGCTGCCCTAATCTCTGCTAGCTGCCTGGGACATCCAAAGGGACTTGCCTAGGCAGCTGAAGTTACAAGTTCTTGTGTCATGTCCCCTCTGTGCCATCTCTCTGGCCCAGAGCTGCAGGGCTCCTGACTGATGGATGCTTTGATAGGTGGACTCAGCGATCTTAGAGGTCTTTTCCAACCTCAGTGATTCCTTGATCAGCTTTTGCCAAGCTGCAATTTTCCTAATCATTCCTTCTGTTTGTGTTCTTTCTGCTGGCCAATTCCTTGTCTCTGAACATGCTTTGTCTTTTACTGAATGCTCTCTTAGCTTCCTCTACAGCCTCTTGGGAGGGACTTTGTCAAAGGCTGTTCAAAAATTGAACTAATTCTGTCATCCTGCTTCCTTATCTGCTCTGGTTTTGACAAACTGTTCAACTGGATTGGGATGGGGAGGCTGCGTTGATGGTACCATGGAGTATCTCTAGAGCAGTACCTTTCATAGTGCTTATTAAATGCCAGGATTTGCATTTGCTTAATTAGTGATAGAGGAATCTTTTCTCTTTCCCAGCTTTGTGTCCCAGTGGCAATCTTGCTTTGACATGTTTCTTGAATGAGTGAATTAAAATGAAAGCAGGAGAGCTTTTAGAGGTACCATTCACCAGCTTTTCTCAGCAGAATTCAGGGGCATCTTTACAGCCAAGTACACTTTTCCCATTTTCTGCTTTGTCTTTTTTTTTTTTTTTTAATTTTTGCCATTATCTCCTCCCCATTTGGAGGGGTTGAAGCCCATAAATGGGGAGGAGATAATGGATTACAATCAATGCCCAGACAGTTAATCTGAACTTAACTAAAAGTCAATATTTAGCTGCACCTTATCAATGGAGAAATGTCAAGCACAGAGGCAGACATGAACACATTTCCAACTGATGTCTTTTGCTTATGCCTCGGTGTTCAAAGCCTCCTGGAAGAGTTTCAACATCAGATAAGACAAAATTGCCTTTAAGGAAAAACCCACCTAACAAATGGCAAACTCCTGTCTGCAGAGACCAGTTCAGGGAAGGAAAATACACGTCAGAAATTCATTCTAATCTCTCCTTGCACATTCCATTGGTCACCTTCCAGTCTGTGATGCGAGCAGTTGATAGTTAAACACTGCAGGCAGTCTTTAAGAGATAGCAGCAGGAAATGTTTTCTTGCTGAGAGAAGTCATAATTTGTTGCCACCCAAACCAAAACTGACATAAATCACTTGGAATTTGACAGTAACTGAGGATCTTAATACACGTGTGAGGTGCCAGCTGGGAATGGTGCTGGTGTGCAGGAACGAATCTCACAGCAAACAATTTTGGTTATTAAAGTTTGTTAACTTATCAGCTCACAATGAGCACTGCCTTTATAGAACTTGCAACTCATTCTGCTGTCTTAATTTCTGTACGGGAGCAGCTACTGGGACTATACCAGTAAAGAATTTAACCTTTGGCTAGAAATGGGAACTGCTGAATTTGTGCCCATTGCTGCTCACTTCATGGCTGATCTCTTGAAGATGTGAATCTGGTGGCACTGTGGATCTGCTTGAGGGTAGGAAGGCTCTGCAAGGGGGTCTGGATGGGCTGGATCAATGGGCCAAAGTCAATTGTGTATATATCTGCCTGATAGAATCATAGAATGGTAAGGTTGAAAGGGACTTCAAGGATCATCTAGGTCCAACCCCCTGCCATAGACCTCCCACTAGCACAGGTCACTCAAGGACTCATCCAACCTGACCTTGAACACCTCCAGGGAGGGAGCAGCCACAACCTCCCTGGGCAACCTGTGCCAGTGTCTCACCACTCTCACTGTAAAGAACTTCCTCTTAACATCCAGTCTAAATCTCCCCTCTGCCAGTTCAAACCCATTGCCTCTTGTCCCTGGTCCTGGCATTACAAGACCTTGTAAATAGGAATAGATAGAAATGATTTCTGCACAGATGGCACTTAAGGGGATTCAGAACTACAAATTCTATATGAGACAGCTTGTTTTGCCTAAGCTACACAGTTGGTCATTTGATGTGAGCCAAAGATAAAGGAAGGTTGCTGCTGATAACTGATTGCAGTCCTGCTAAACCATAGAATCATGATTTGGGTTGAAAGGGACCTTAAAGATGTAGTTCCACCCCATCCTGTCATGGTCAGGGACACCTTAGAATCATAGAATCACCTGGGTTGGAAGTGCCCTGTAAAGGTCATCCAGTCCAACCCTGCTGCAGCCAGCAGGGACATCCTCAACTAAATCAGTTTGCCCAGAACCCCATCAAGCCTCACCTTGAAGATCTCCAGGGATGGGGCCTGAACCATTAACCTTAACTAAGGAGTGGCTGAACATTTTCTGTAGTAGAGGAAGGAACTGTTGTGTAGCTCCATGGTTAGCAGCTCTGTTTGCTCTGTACCCTGATCTGCACGTTTTGGGTCAATTTGTTGTATCACAGTTGCAGTTCTGCTGGGTGGCTCCAATGCTGCCCTCCTCCTGCGCTGCCCACAGCGAGCTGAGTGGGGATGGTACTCTTGGCACCAAGCTGAGGCACACGTTGTGGGAGCAAGAAGCTGAAGGCACAGCCAAAACAGAGGTTGGTGCAGACAAAGGTAGCAGAGCACAGTTGGTTTGCTGGCATATTACTCCTTTTGTTAATCAGTGCTGTTAATCAGTCCTTCCCAATAAGTCCCTCGAGGGTGGGATGATTTCTTTCTGAAGAAAAAGTCATTAACACCTTTTGTTAGTAGCATTAAGGCTCCCTGCATATAAAGGCTCAGGCTGCAGGTCAGGCACAAGCAGTTTGATAAGATTCAGATGGTATCTGAGCTACCAGAGGGCTAGAAAATTCTTTAGCCTGGCAGCAGCAGCTCCTGTTCCTGGCAGGCTGTACTATCAGCAAGCTCCAGTTCCGCTCCCTGCTTGCTGGAGATGGTTCTGATTCACAGCAAAATCGAAATTGCACAGGAAATCAAAATGTTCCAACGCAAAGGGATGTGGCAGAGAGGCCCTTTTAGCCCTCCAAGCCTAGTTTACCATTCTGGGGGAATTTTGCTGTGTTTTGCATGTTCAGAATCTCACAGTCAGAGAAAAAAAATGTGAGGCGGGGGGAAGCAACATAAAAAGATGCTTAACCCTTACTTGGCCAGATTGCAGTGCTCATAGTCTAAAGAGAGGTAACTGCAGAGACATTGCCTGTTGTCCAGACACTGCTCTAGGTGTTTCTGCATGGGAAAGAAGGCAGGAAGGGAGGAGCAGTGTTGGACAGAAACATCACTCATCAGTAAGTCCTTACTGAAGCTCTGATGGGGAATTTTTAACATAGAAATGAGGTTAAATCCCTAAGCAGCTGCTAATCCTCTGCTTAGAGTTGTACAGTATGCATGAGGATGAGGAGAGCCTTTGCATGTGTGTGTGTCCATGCCCAGAACAAACCTGAGTTTGAATGGCAGAATGCAGGATTCCCTGGATATTCATATCCACCTCTATTTAGAGGAGCTGATGGCTTTGGCTAGCAGGGCTGCCACGCTGGCAGTGAATGTGCAGCCTGGAAACCAGCCAGTTTCACCATCTACTTATCTCCTTGTGATGGTTTGGGAGTTACCCACCCCCTACACACAATGAAATCACCCAAACTAGACTCAGCCAGCTGGAAGTTAGGGACTGAAGCTCTGTTTACAGCTCAGCACAATGTACAAGCAGAGATAGACACAATAGACAGGAACAGTTACAGAGGTATAGAAGTTAAAGGTAGCACAGAAACACAATTCCACTCCCAGAAATCAGAGTCCCCAGGAGGGGCTCCCAACCACCCTTCTTTCCACCCCTCTACCTTACCCCAGGGTCTGCTTTATGCACAAGGTGAATTTGGAGGATCAGCAGGGAGGGGTTAGAAGCAGAAGGATTAGTTGGTTTACACAGCAGAAGGGCCAGAAGACATAGCAGCTCCCAGAGAGAGACAGAGACTCTCTATATTATCTGTGTTTGCATCCTTGTTTTTATACCTCTCAGCAAGACTATGAGTGAAGTAGACATCACCATTGTTTGCTTTTCACAGCTTATAATCTATTTTTTTTTCATTAAAATATTCCAATTGGCCTCAAAACAGCACACTCCTCCTTGGTTTGCTGATGGGGTTGGCAAACTACACCAACACACCACTCTCCCCTTCCCCTCTGAAGGAGATGGGAAAGCTTAAAGAATGTTCAGTGTTCATTGTACTGAATGCAGATAGCACTGAGGGTGATAAAAGCTTTAGTAGCAAGGAGAAAAGAATGAGCTGGCAGAAATAAAGTGGCCTTTGTGCTCCTTCAGCTGCACTTTTGGGCTGGTGTGATTACAAGGGAATTATATTCTGATATGTGTAAAACACATATTACATAGTTCAAATAGATAGATTTCTTCTATAGATAAAATATACTTTCTATTATCTTTATATATAATATACAAATACTTTATCATCTTCTCTATATATTTTACACAGTACCTATCATCTTCTCTCTATAATACAGGCTTTTATCTCTAGAGATATAAAGAGTTCTTAAACCCACAGGCTGCCCAGGGAGGTGGCTGAATGCCCATCCCTGGAGGTGTTTCCAAGAGGCAGAGCTGTGGTGCTGAGGGCCGTGGTTTAGCCCCAGCCTTGGCAGAGTTAGAGAAGGGTTGGGCTCAATCTTAAAGGTCTTTTCCAACTCAAATGGTTTGATGACTCTCTGTCTGTATCTCCAGACAGACTACCTCTTGACAAAGCACACTGCCTGAGTGTGGTAAAGAATCACAGAATGAGAGGGACCTCTGGAGATCATCGTGTCCAAATCCCCTACTAAGGCAGGGTGACCTAGAGTGGGTTGCTCAGGAACGTGTCTGGGCAGGGTTTGAATGTCTTGAGAGATGGAGACTCCACCACCTGTCTGGGCAGCCTGCTCCAGGGCTCCAGCATCCTTAAATTACAGTTCTTCCTCATGTTCAGATGTTGCAGTTTGTGTCCCTGGGTATCACTGAACAAAGCCTATTCCCATCCTCCTGCCACCCACCCTTGAAGTATTGATTAACATTGAAGAGATCCCCCCTCAGGCTGCTCTTACCCAGGCTAAGAAGCCCCAAGTTCCTCAGCCTTTCTTCCTAAGAGTGATGTTCCAGTCCCCTCAGCATCTTCCTAGTC
Organism: Eubucco bourcierii; assembly: GCA_013396675.1. NCBI lineage: Eukaryota > Metazoa > Chordata > Aves > Piciformes > Ramphastidae > Eubucco > Eubucco bourcierii. The sequence goes on from VWZE01005357.1 coordinate 169,098, forward strand.
CTAAAACCCCATATTCTCCTTTTGGAGCTGTTCTGAAACTCACTAATTAATTCCACAACTCGTATCTGTAATTAGCATTATCGTCTTTTTCTGAATAATGAGTTTAAATTCCACGGAAACCTGGCTGCTTCTGCACCCTCTGTCTCTGCACAGAAAAGCTGTTGAATAAGCACAATCTCCTCATCTGTCAGGAACTCAGGCTAAGCAGCTAAGCTGAACGATTTAATTCATCTCGTTCATTAAAATTCAAATAATTATCAGGTCAGAGATGTTAACTTTTGGGTTATTACAATACAGCTGGCAAACAGAAAGTGCTGCACCAACTGGGAGCTGTAAAACCTCATCTTTGGTGGCCAGGTAATGTTTATTGAGCAGAGCAGCTGAGCAGGAGTTTGAGTCAATGACCCTGAGCGATCTGCATCCCGAAGCTGTTGCTCTGGGTGACTGATTTAGATGCAGCTTGCAGCACCTCCTGTCCTGCACATGGCATCTCTGCAGGGGTGGGGTTCAGGTCCCCAGGACTGTTTCTGCCTGTCTTCAAGTCCTAGGTGGAGTTCAGCATAGAGAGGAGCAGGTGAACCTGCATGGACATCATCCTGCTGGGCAACCTGTGATGGGTGACCCTGCTTTAGCAGGGAGGTCCCTTCAAACCCCACAGTTCTGTGACAGGGAAATGAATGTCCGTTGGGAAAGGGCCATGAACTGCAGCCACACTGCTGTTCACTTACTGCTTAATTATCTTCTGCCAAAGACAGGCTGGATATAGCCTTGAGCAAGATGGTCCAGAAGGTGTCCCTACCCATCAGAATTGGCTGGGGGTTGGAACTAGATGATCTTTGAGGTCCCCTCCAACCCCAACCATTCTATTGTATGTCAGAGAATGAACTCAGCTCCTACAAGACTGGAAGGGCAGTGGGAAGGAGCAATACCAGGTGTTCATGATGTGGCCAGCCTGCTCCCATTTCTCAGCCAGATTTTGTCTTCCAGCCTGCTTTAAGAGAAGTGCTAGAACTTTGCCTGAGCACCATGTCACCTTCCTGCCACACAGATGTGTCCCACTGCAGCCCAGCCTGTGTGTGGCTGCAGTAGTCTGGATGATCACAGGACCATTAAAAAGCTGAACTCAGTGTCTGGAAGGTGAACAGGTTTCACTTGGTTGCACTCAATGCACTCCTCCCCCTTTATATCAATCCAGCCTGCTTGGACTGAACTGTATCACAGACTCATGTATTCATTAGGGCTGGAGAAGACCTCTGTGATCCAGTCCGACCGTCCGCACAGCAGCACCGCGACTGCTAACAACGTGGAGCTGTTGGGTTGATGGTTGCACTTGATGATCTTGGGTCTTTTCCAACCAATTCTGTGCTTCTGTGAAATTCCCACTGCCATCTCTGCAGCCCTTGCAAGCAGACATCTCTCCCCAGCCCTTCACATGAAGCGATTAGAAAGAGTTAAATGAGTGTGATTGCCATGGAAATGTTCAGGCATTCATGTTTGCTGCTCCTCCTGCATCGAATGCCCTTGTGATGGAAGAGAGAGAGCAAACATCAAAAGTACCTTTTAACTTCACAATTCTTTCTAAATTTCTTTAAACTTACAGGCTATACTGCTGGCTTTCAGACTTCAAAGCATGCAGGAAGATCAGGGTCACCCAGAAAATTATTTCTTACAGTTTAATAAAATATGCATGGGAATTGTGTGACCTGCCAGGGAAATTATTTATGTGTTAGTGTAACGCTGGAGCAGTAATTACACACTTTAATTTCTTCCCTTAGTAGCTTCTTTACCAGTAAGAACGGTACTGGATCTAAATCAGGATGGAAGTATCTGCTGTGTCACCAAAGCTGCAATCATTTCCAGAGTGAATTCCTTCTGCAGTTCCATGGGACAAATAGAGAGTAGGTTTTTTAATATTTGGGGACAAGGAAGCAAGTGAGATCTCTGCCCTGTAGCTCAGAGGATCTGTGGTGGCCCATGGCCAGCCTGGCTCTTCACAGTGTGGGGGTTTCCAGATATTGCTTGATGGTTGCAGAAATATCACAGTCTCAGAGTATCACCAAGGTTGGAAGAGATCTCAAAGCTCATCAAATCCAACCCATCACCACAGCCCTCCAGACCAGACCATGGCACCAAGTGCCACATCCAAACCTGCCTTGAACACCTCCAGGGACGCTGACTCCACCACCTCCCTGGGCAGCCCATTCCAGCAGTCAATGACTCTCTCAGGCAAGAACTTTCTCCTCACCTCCAGCCTAAACTTCCCCTGGCACAGCTTGAGACTGTGTCCTCTTGTTCTGGTGCTGCTTGCCTGAGAGAAGAAAGCAACCTCCTCCTGGCTACAACCACCCTGCAGGTAGCTGTAGACAGCAAGAAGGTCTCCCCTGAGCCTCCTCTTCTCCAGGCTAACCAATCCCAGCTCCCTCAGCCTCTCTCCATAGGGCTGTGCTCCAGGCCTCTCCCCAGCCTCATTGCCCTTCTCTGGACACACTCAAGCACCTCAATGTCCTTCTTCAATGGAGGGGCCCAGAACTGGACACAGGACTCAAGGTGTGGCCTAAGCAGTGCAGAGTCCAGGGGGAGAATGAGCTCCCTGCTCCTGCTGGCCACACTATTGCTGATGCAGGCCAGGATGCCATTGGCCTTCTTGGCCACCTGGGCACACTGCTGGCTCATGTTCAGGCGGGTGTCAATCAGCACCCCCAGATCCCTTTCTGTTTGGCTGCTCTCCAGCCACTCCCACCCCAGCCTGTAGCTCTGCATGGGGTTGTTGTGGCCAAAGTGCAGCACCTGGCACTTGGATTTGTTGAGCTCCATCCCCTTGGACTCTGCCCATCTGTGCAGGCGGTCGAGGTCCTGCTGCAGAGCCCTTCTGCCCTCCAACCCAGCAACATCAGCCCCCAGCTTGGGGTCAGCTGCAAATTTGCTGGTGCCTGACTTGATGCCCTGGTCCAGATCATCACTGAAGATGTTAAATATCTACTGCACATTGCTTTTGTGAAGGAATCACACAACTCTCACTTTGACCACCACTGTGAAGTACTAAATCCCACAGGATTGGTCTCCTTTGGATTTCTTTCCCTTGGGGAATTCCTCCCTCTTTTTCTAATATATAGATGCCGCTGGAACAGGCTGCTCAGGGAAGTAGTGGAAGGAGTCCCCATTCCTGGAGGTGTTCCAGAAAGGTGTGGCCATGGCACCTGGGGACACAGTTTGGTGGCCATGATGGTGGTGGGTTGGTGATTTGACTCAGTGATCTTAGAGGACGTTTCCAACCTTAATGATTCTATGATTGTGTGCTAGCACAAGGATATATTATACTCAGCCTTATCTTCTGACTCAGAACCCCTTCCAAAACCAGGTTGGATGAGGCTTTTAGCAAGCTGGTCTAGCAGGAGGCATCCCTGCACATGGCACAGGGTTGGAACTAGATCTTGAAAGTCCCTTCCAACCCAGACTTGGTGATCCTGAGTCTTTTCATCCTGGATGTTTCTGTGAGTTCTGTGATTTACTATTCATAGAAAGCTCTTACTATATACAGAAAAGCTCTGTCACTTATTTCAACCCTGTCTGCCCATGGAGGTGGTGGAGTCACCATCCCTGGAGGTGGCCAAAAACCATGCAGACAGGGCACTTTGGGACCTTGTTTAGAGGGCATGGTGGTGTTGGGCTGATGGTTGGACTTGGTCTTAGATCCTTTCCAACCTTAATGATTCTCTGCTCTATGATTCAGTTAAACCTGGCCACATGGCCGGGTGCATGTTAACAACAGATTTGTACCTAGATACCCTGAGCAGTGGACTGTTACCTGCAGATCTGCTCTGCTTCCCACTTGGAATCAAAGTCAGACCAGTGCTGCTATCCTGTGCCATCAGGTTTCCTCATCCCATCAGCCCCTTCACTGAGAGGTCAGGCTGGCTACATTTGCACCCAAAGCTATTCCTACTTTTCAGCATATACACATAATGATTTTTGCATTCCATTCCCAGAGGTGAGTGACAGCAGAGAGAGGTACCAGAGCTGCTGCTGCCTCCAGCAAGTGCTCTGAGAAGTCTCTGGCTTTAGTGAGGACCCTGTTTCCTTGGTTACATTTAGCAAATTTGCATGCCAGCGTGGTGCTGTTCATCATCAGAGACACCAGAGGCTTGGCCTTGGAGAGAGGGTTGGGGAAGTGAGTAGCCTTTGCATTTGCAGCTTCTGCTTTGGAACGTTTAAATGAGGGGAAATTAGTTGTCAGCATCTGCACAGCAGGGAAGAGGCAGGGTAAGATGCTGAGTCCCGGAAGCTTTTGGGAATGGAATCAAGAGTGGGCAAAGTGTCTGAGTGCCAGGGCAGTTCATGTGCCTGGCTCTGGTGCTGCATGTGGATCACAGTATCAGACTGCTTTGGGTGGGAAGGGACTTTGAAAGGTCATCAACCCCCCTGCAGTGAGTAGGGACATCTCCAGCTAGATCAGATTGCTCAGAGCCCTGCCAAGCCTCACCTTGAATGTCTTCAGGGATGGGGTCTCCACCAGCTCCCTGGGCATGCCATCACAGTGTTCCACCACCCTTGTATCAAAGAACTTCTTCCACGAGAAGATGATCTTGCTGGGGACTTGTGTCCTGGCCACTCTTTCAGGTCATGCACGTTGGTGGACTCTGGTGTCGCCTGCTCACTCAGTATTGCCTCCAACATGAGGTTCAAAGGGAGATTTTTTTCCCAAGATGTGTGAAAGCAGTGGATGAAGGCTAAGTTGGCCTGACCAGAGAGGCCAAACTAGTGCAGGCAAGCCAGGAGAGGCTATCCCGGAAAGGAAAGCTCTTCATGTCAGACGGCATATGGTGAGAATGTCACCTGCCTTCCTGAAGGCAGGAAGGGATCAGCCTTGTCCTAGCAGGAAGAGTTTCCCCCTGTGTCCTCCAGACACAGTGGACAGATGATGTCTGTCCCTGCAGTGAGCACTGGAGCTGGGGTTCTCCTCTGAGGGAGCTGTGTCCCTGTACATGAATCCCACTCTAGGTCCAGTGAACAATCCAAAGCCAACATAAAGCACCAATTAAACACAGAACATTTGTGTTCAGAAATGCTTCTACTTTGTTCCTGGTTTCCAGATGCTCTTCATGAGTTTGGGAGCTGTTTTGTTTAGAAATGAAAGCAGAATCCATGGTGTAATCTCCAACTGCCAGAGGAGAAGTTTGTGTCTGCTGCAGGGACGTTCTGATAGCATTGGGAGAGTGGGCAGCTGGGTGCATGGATCTATTGCATGATTTTAATAACAGTTTAAAGGCTCCTGCCAGAGTCCCCCTGTGCTGGACCCTTTAATCCCTAAAGTATATTCTCCTCTGCTCAAATGCTCGATTTTGCATAGATGTAAATTCCGTGCCAAGGAGTTAAAAGAAGCTTGCTCATATTTCTTGGGGCTGAGCAATGCTCCTGGCTTTTGCTCTAAGAGAAGGTCACACCAGAGCTGAATGGCAGCTAGGTATCTTACCATGGGCTGGAAGCTGTGAATCCAGGCCCTGTGCTTCCCACTTCAGAACAAGAAGAGGAAAAGGAAGAGTTGAGAGATTCCAGAAAATGTCCTCAACTGAAACAGAATCCTCTAGAATCCTCCAGAACCCCCCAGAACCATCCAGAACCTTCCATGTCCTCTGCTTTCAGACACCAAGAAGTCATGTGCTACAATAAATGTTCACTGGGTTCGTTCTGGCTCCGGTTGAGCTGAGGGTGGACTATGGCCCAGCACACTGCAGTGTGATTTACTGGTGGAATCCTGCAGGCAAACAGGAGCTCTGGGATGAGGGCAGAGCTTTCCTGCTGTTGCTAACCATCGTTGTTTTAATCATAGAATTGTTTCATCTGGAAAAGTCCTCCAAGATCATCAAGTCCAGCTGCCACCCTAGGACTGGAATGTCCCCAAGTGCCATGTGCACAAGTTTCTTGAACATCTCCAGGGGTGGACTCTACCACCACCCTGGGCAGCCTACTCCCTTCCAACCCAAACCAGTCTGTGATTCTATGAAAACCTGTGGATTTAGCACATGTTCTTTATGCATGAGCAAGAGAAGGTGAGGGAGAGCTGAGCAGTGCCTACATGATAGCAGCAAAACCCCTGACGATCTGCAAAGTGCCTGGCAGGGAAAGCTCTGTGACAAAGCGGTCCCGGTGGAAGGGCTGGCTGGGAGTGCTGCAGAACAGCCAGCCAGTGGCTCTGAAACCAGAAAGGAAAATACTGTGGCTTTGCTGCAAGACAAATCTTTCTGCTTTCTGCATGTTATAAAACATATCCCCCTCTGCATAAATGAGCCAGGTCTAACAAAACTGGCTGGTTTTACACTCCCTAAATCTGTCTATTTTTTAATGACCTCCATGCCACAGACCCTGCCTCCCAGCAGTAATTAACCACTCTGCAAGTCACCACAAGCCAGAAATGAATTACACTTTAAAAAAAGGAAGAATAAATCTGCAGCATCAATACAGTGTAAGCCCCAGTAACCACCTCTCGTGTTTTCCAGTACAGATGTTATACAATTTTCAGTAGCTGTCAGTGACCTGCATAACAATGGTGGCTGAAAGGAGCTGCGAAGAGATGGAAGCCTGAGAAGTGAAGCTGTCCTTGAACACACCTTAAAGCAGTTCACGTTCATTACTCAGCCAAGGAGATGCCTGCTTTGTGGAACTTTTCATTTTTTTTTCTTCCCCCCCAGCCTCTTGCATAAAATGTTGGGAAAATATGCAAATAAGATTAAGCATCTTGCACTGCATTTGATCATATCTTGCAACATCTTAGGGGTGGAGAAAAAAACAGGCATGCCTCAATTCAGTGTTCCCTCAGGTTTTCAGTTAACCAGCAGAATGTCTACATGGAGAGCTTGATTCTGCCACTTAGGCTGGCATCGACTGGGAGTAAATCTATTCAAGTCAACAAAAGCTCCCTCAGGCATACAATACTCAGAGAATTGAAGGCTGCACATCCATCAGTTTACAGCTAAAAATCTTGCCCTGACTTTGGAGGAGATCTCTTTGCTCCTGAGGGATGACCTGCTTTCACTGAGGGACCCTCAGGAGCAGCTTCACTGCCTCTGTTGTGCAGCACTCTTTAAGCAGCAGCTTTTCTCCCGCTTTGCCAAACAACTTCACATTGTCCACAGATGAATTCTTTTCCTGGGCATGGTGGTTTGTGTGCAGACTGAACTGAAGAGCCCAAATATATGCACATTCCTAACCAGGGTTTCTGTTTAGCTTGTAATGCAGTGTATGTCACATGTGGTGATCAGAGACACAGAATTGTTTGGGACGGAAAATCCCTCCAAGGTCATCAGGTCCAACCAGCAGCCCAACCCCACCATGGCCATTAAACCATGCCACATGGTGCCACGGTCATATGGTTTTTGAACACCTCCAGGCATGGGGACTCCCTGGACAGCCTGTGCCAATCCCTGACCACTCTTGCAGCAGAGAAATCTTTCCTCATCTCCAGCCTAAACCTTGAGGCCATTTCCTCTGCTGTCACTTGGTACTTGAGAGTGGAGACCAACCCCCACCTGGCTCAGCCTCCCCTCCCTTTCTCCAGTCTAAAGAGCCTCAGGTCCCTCAGCTACTCCTCACCAGCCCTGTTCTCCAGACTCTTCACCAAATTCATTGCCCTTCTCTGGAGACATTCCAGCACCTCCCTGTCAATGTAATGCACTCTCAAATTTCTGGATGCAAGAAAGACAAGAAGGACAACAGGAAATGTCCTCAGGTTGCACCAGGAGAGGTTCATGTTGGGCATGAGGAAAAATGTCTTCTCTGAAGGAATGTCCAGCCCTGGCCCAGGCTGCCCAGGGTGGTGGTGGAGTCTGTATCCCTGGAGGGCTGTAAAAGCCATGTAGATGTGGTGCTGAGGGACGTGGTCTGCTGGTGACCTGGCAGTGCTGGGTTAACAGTGGTACTCAATGATCTTAAAGGTCTTTTCCAACCAAAATGATGTTGTGCTTCTGTAACTTGGGTTTGCATGGCCAGGACTGCCACACTGCAGTGCACTGCTTCACTCTTTTTCAGCAGTGCTTGGCTCAGTTGACACCCAGCTGGGACACATCTCATTGTTTAGATCTCTGCTAGGTTTGCTGGGAGGAGAGCACTGTGGGACATGGTTTAGTGGCCATGGTAGTGTTGGGCTGCTGGTTGGACTGGGTGGTCTTAGAGGGCCTTTCCAACTGAAAGAATTCTATGATTAATTTGATCTGAATGCTGCTCTGCAGTGGTTGCCTTTTTTACGTGGAGGAACCCCAGACTTGTAAATAAGACTTCTGAAGCAGCGCGATGGAAATGTTTTCTCTACATCTAAGTACACATTGCAGAGGCTGAGAACAAAGGCCATCTTTGAATTTGCTATGCCCAAATCCTTTAAACCTGTAGGAAATAGATTAGTCAGAATAAACCTTTTAATCTATTGGAAATTAATTAAGTAATCCTTACTGGAGAGAGAACACAAAACCTGAGACACAAATTGGCTTTGAAGATCAGAGGAATGAATTAAAAATTATTTTTATGGCCATCACAACTTAACATTGCAGTCAACATTTTAGACTCTGCTGTGTTTATCCAGGCTGGAAAGATTTCTGGGTGAAGTGTGGAGGAAAGACCCTCTTGCTGTCTGCCTTTGTGTCTGGGCTTGTGGAGAAGTGGTGTCACCAGCAGCCATGGGGTATGCCTCCAGGCACCAACCTCTTCCCTCTAGCAGAAGTGGCAGGGGAAGCCAGCAAAGAAGCTCCATCCATTTCATGAGCTGAGCTGGCACTTCCTCTGAGAAACAGAACCCATGGATGGGGACAGAGAGCTCTCAAGTTCTACCCATTTCACCTGATGTGAAGGCTGGAGCTGGAGCAGAATCAGGACCAGGAGCTTACCTGATTATTCTGTCAGGATGGAGAAGCAGCCTGCAGAGGCACTCTGATTAGGCTGAACCTTCTCGGTGTGGATCTTGGGGTTCATTTATGCTCTTTTCTTGGTGGTTAGGATGACAACTCAAGTGTCATCTTTAAGGTCTCTTCCAACCCTAACCATTCTAGGATCCTAAGCACAGCAAAGAGCTAACACAACAGCATGTTGCTCTCTCCTGCTCGCTCCCACTTCTGGTTCCAGGATGCAGCCTTTGCTGCACTGCTGACACTCCCACGTGCCCAGTCCCTGCACCTCAAAGCAGGGGGCTGGCAGAGTCCCCATCCCCAGAGGTGTTCACAAAACAAGTGGATGTGGCACTTCATGGTGGTGTTGGGTAGAAGGCTGGACTTGATGATCTTGGAGGGCTCTTCCAACCCAAACAGTTCTGTGATTCAGTGAATTCCTGCTTGTTTTCCACCAGGACTGGCCCTCAGCTCAGCAGGTGGCCTTGGAGCAGTCATATTTAGGAACTGATCTGGGTGTCTCATTCCCCATGAAACCCCATGGCCTGGCCATGCAACTCCCTGAACTGCTCAGAGGGGTTTTGAAGCTAATTGCAGCTCCTCCTTGTGGCTGCCTTGGCTGCCCTCCTGCCTGCAGCCGTCTTCAAGCTCTGAAAGTCAAGGACAACCTGGAGAAAAGTAAACCAGTTTACATGAATTGCTTTGCTTAGACGTTGTAACAACCTCCATGGTTCATTCTGGGAGGGGATGTTTTCCTCCATTCCAACCTGTGCTCACAGCTCTGCTGGGAAATTTGTGCTTTAGCCCAGTGAGGTGGCCTGACCTGCTGGGATGAGGCAATTCTGAGCAGCTTCCAGTGGTGCACAGAGCTGTGCAGAGGTCACAGGGAGCATTGCTTGTAATGCTAACACCATCCAATCCCTTTTCTTTGCATTTTTGTGTTCATAAATATTGCAGCAACAATTCTTGCATTCAATTTTTTTTCCACATACCAGCATTTGAGAAAGCAGGAGTATGGCAGTGCTGGGTGAGGAACTGCTCCCCATGAGCCAGCAACGTGAGCTGGCAGTCCAGAAGCCAACCCTCTGCTGGGCTGCATCCAAAGCAGTGTGGGCAGCAGGGGCAGGGAGGGGATTCTGCCCCTCTGCTCTTCTCTGCCGAGACCCTCCCTGCAGTGCTGGGGCCAGCTCTGGAGTCTTCAGCACAAGAAGGACATGGAGCTGTGAGAGTGGGCCTGGAGGAGGCCCCTAAGATGGCCAGAGAGGTGGAGCACCTCTCATGTGAAGGAGTTGGGGTTGCTTGGCCTGGAGAAGTGAAGGCTGCAGGGAGGCCTGAGAGCAGGCTTCCAGTACCTGAAGAGTACTCCTGTAGAGGAGAGCTGGGCAGGCACTTTTGACAAAGGTGAGGAGTGACAGGATGAGGAAAAGCTGCTTTGGTGTGAGGGTGCTGGAGCCCTGAGCAGGCTGCCCAGAGAGACTGTGAAGTCTTCTCTGGAGAATTTCAAGCCCCATCTGGGTGTTTTCCTGTGTGACCTGCCCTGGGTGACCCAGCCCTGTCCAGAGTGTGGACTGAATGATCTCCAGATCCCTTCCAGCCATACCATTCTGTGATGCCATGTTTCAGTGACTCTATGACTGCATATTTTTGGACATGTTTTGCCCATTTAGGAGTTTTTACCTTGCTGGGTTTCAGTGGAGGAGACACTGAAGTTCCTGCCTAACAGCAAGGGATGGCTTCAGTGAGAGTGAAATGCTGCCAGTGTTTTGTTTTTATAGCAGAGAAGTAGCAGGAGGAGCGTAGGGGCTAGAACTGTGGTCGTGAGCCCCATGGACTTTGCTGTGGGTCTCAGAACAAGTCTTGAACATCAGAGTCTGCAGGAAACACAGCATTAAGGTTTTCCACCTCTACAACCATGAGAGCTGCTTTGATGTGTGATTAAAATGGGGTCTACAGAGCATCCTCCTCTGCCAGCTGCAGAGCAGGTGCAGCACACGATGACAGCAAAGCATCAACAGTGTTTGAGGCAACTTCACACTCTGACTTACTAAGCCTTTGTAAAATCAAGCTGAAAGACCCCATTAATGTCAACAAGGTGAGTCAGAGCTGCTCTAGTGGCAGGGCTTAGCCTTGTCATGGTTAGCTGCTCTGGTTCCAGGGCTGGCAGCAAGCTGGGCTGCTCCTTATCTTGCTGTGCTGGGTCTGCACCTTAGTGCAGGTAGTGCTGCCTTGGTCTTGTTCTCAGTCCTGGATTTCAGCTGCCAGACCATGATGAATTCCTCCTGCAAAGCACAGATCTGAGCCTTCAGATACTGTGGCTAATCAGTTCTGTTAATTTCTTGTGGAAGCAGTGAAAACTTCCTGACCTCCTCTATGTATTTGTGCAGCTGTGAACCAGGCAGGAGTACGGTGTGGGGGTTACAGACCTTCTGGTTTAAAAATGAAAACACAACTGAAATACTGAGCTGTAAGGTTAGGGGTAAACTCTAAGCTCATTTGAGGAAGAAAAAACACTTTTATCTCTGAGGAGAGCAGCCCCAGAGGGAAATCCTGATCAGTGCTCAGCAGGAGATAAAGGGTGGAGGTCAAGGGGCTGGGCACTTCTCAGTGGTGCCCGTGACAGGAGAAGGTGCAATGGACACAACCTGGAACCCAGGAGGCTTCACTTGCACTTAAGGAGAATCTTCTTTGGTGTGAGGGTTCTGGAGCCCTGGAGCAGGCTGCCAGATTTCCATGAGACTGGTGACAGTACTCTGCACCTCAGAGACTCACATCCTCTGTTTTATTGTTTTTAAAGCAGGCTGAAGAACTGGAGAGAAAGCCCTGCCAGAGCAGTGGATCCTGATGACTGCAGTGCACGTGGCGTTGGAAACCAGGACAGTTAGCGTCTGGCGCAGCGAGAGAAGGTGCAGAACAGGCCCAGGGATGGCTCAATAGCTTCACTTCAAAGGCAGGCAGAATCCACATCTGGGAAGAGGCAAAGCCTTTGTCTGCAGCTCCCCTGAAGTGAGTGTTTAAATAGTTTTTTTCTCCCTTAACATCTGGGGAAAAAACTCGAGGGACTTGCTGTGTTTGAAGCAAATCTCAAGGTGATCTCATTGAGTGCAGATAGTAAAGGCTGCTGTAAATACAGGGAGGAGATCAAGGCAGCTTTTTCTGCGGGGGCAGGAGCAGTAACAAGGTGTTTCTGCAGCAGTAGTGCCTCACTCCAGTCTGCCAGGACTCCCTGAGGTGCATGAGACCTCCAAATGTACACCAGAGCACCGCTCCCTGCTGGGCTCACCAGCTCCAGCACTCCTCTGCCAGGCCTGGAGGTGCTTTGGGTCCAGAATTACAGAATGCTGGGGGCTGGAAGGTCCCTGAGTCAGAAATCACTGAGTCTAGCTGCCCTACTAGAGCAGGATCACCCAGAGTGAACCACACAGGAACATGTCCAGATGGGTTTGGAATGCCTCCAGAGATGGAGACTTCAGCACCTCTACCTCTCTGGGCAGCCTGCTCCAGGGCTCTGCCACCCTCAAAGGGAAGAATTTTCTCCTTATGTTTAGGTGGAACTTCCTAGGTTCCAGTTTGTGTCCACTGCCCCTTGTCTTGTCACTGGACACCTCTGAAAAGAGTCCACCCCCATCCTCATGACCTCCACACTTTAGCTATTGATCAGCATTGATCAGATCCTCTCTCAGGCTGTTCTTCTCCAGGCTCAACAGCCCCAGGGTTCAGAGCCTTTGGTCATCAGGTAGCTGTTCCAGTTCCCTCATCATCTTAGTGGCTTCCTGCTGGACTTTCTCCCATAGTTCCTTGTCCCTCTTGAATTGAAGAGCCCAGAACTGGTCACAATACTCCAGATGTGGCCTCACCAGGGCAGTGTCAAGAGGAGGAGAACCTCCCTTGACCTGTTGGCTACACTCTTCTCGACGCACCCCAGAACACTGTTTGCCTTCAAAAAGAAACATCTGCTAGAGCTTGCCCAGGAGTGGTGCTGCACTTCACAGAGCAGGCAGCAATGGCTTTCTTGCCTTTATGGCTCTCAAGAAGAAGAATTCAGCTGTGGCTATGTTCAGCCTGAAAAAAGTTAATGTGCAAATAGAATACTTGTCTGACATTCCAAATCTGCTGGAACCCTTGTTAGAAAGAAAAAAAATGGAGCCCCCTTCTAAGCACAGTAGGGCTGTAAGATTGCTGCTGCTAAATCATGGAAAAGAAGAAATGAGAAACTCTTTGGAGGCTAAAGCTGGTTAAGAAGGATTAAAATATATAAACTGATTCATTCTGTGGGGCATATCTGCCAGCTCTGCATGTGCTCATTCTGTGGCTGTTAAGTGCTTCTGGCTGTAAAAGATGCATGTGCTGTGCCCGGGCAGGGAGAGCAGGAGCTGCACTTCCTACGCCGTGTGCTCTGCTCCTCAGCTTCCATCCACACTGAACTTAGAGACATAGGCATGGAAAAGACCTTGGAGGTCATCAAGTCCATTCATCACCCAAACACCACCATGGCCATTGAACCATGTCCCACAGCGCCACGGCCACAAGTTCCTTAAACACTCCTAGGCATGGGGACTCCACCACCTCCCTGGGCAGCCTGTGCCAATCCCCAGCCACTCCTGCAGCAAAGAAATTTCTCCTCATCTCCAACGTAACCCTTCCCTGGCACAGTTTTAGGCTATTTCCTCTCCTCCTGTCACTTGTTCCCAGGGAGCAGAGCCCAACCCCCAGCTGGCTGCAGCCTCCTCTCAGGGAGCTGCAGAGAGCAATGAGCTCTGCCCTCAGCCTTCTCTTCTCCACACTAAACACCTCCAGATCCCTCAGCTGCTCCTCCCCAGCTCTGTTCTCCAGACCCCTCCCCAGCTTCCTTGCCCTTCTCTGGACCTGCTCCAGCCCCTCAATGTCCTTCTTGCAGTGAGGCCCCCAAAGTGACTCCAGCACTCCAGCTGTGGCCTCCCCAGTGCTGAGTGGAGAGCACAATCCTGCCCTGCTCCTGCTGCCCACACCAGTGCTGATCCAGGCCAGGCTGCTGGTGCCCTTCTTGGCCACCTGGGCACACCCTGGCTCATCTCCAGCTGCTGTCACCCAGCACCTCCAGGGCTTTTTCTGCTGGACAAGTTCCAACCACTCTGCCTCTAGCCTGCAGCCTTCATGGGGTTGTTGTGACCCAAGGGCAGGATCCAGACCTGGGCCCACAGGTTCAGCCTGATCAGATCCCTTTGCAGACCCTTCCCACCCTCAAGCAGATTGACACTGCCAGCCAATTTAGTGTCATCTGCAAACTTACTGAGAGTGATGCCAGCTTCTATCTGGGGAACCTCAGCTGATGCTGTGAAATAACACTGGTGATGGTGGGTAAGGAGCTGGAGCCTTGGTCCTAGTCCATTCCTGCTGCAGGTTGCATGTGCTTGGTGAATACTCAACTGCTTTGTCCCAGATCAAACCCCAGAGACCTTCCTGAAGGTTTACAGCTGAGGTGGTGAATTTGTCCTTGCTAATATCCAGCTGCCCTTTGAATGCATGAAGTGTGCCTGAAACCCTTCCCACAGCCTGCATTGAAATCCAGCCCTGAAAAGCAGGGAGCACCTGGGACTCCCAAGTGCATCCCCAGCTACACAGCAGGGCACTCTTCAGGTCTTGCCCATCAAGGCTGGGTTCCATTGAATGAATGGAAGCTTGATGTACAGCACCAGAGCAATCTGCAGTTCCTTCAGTTCAAGTGATGCCTCTTGGGTTCCAGTTTGTGCCTGGTGCCCCTGTCACTGGGCACCACTGAAAAGAACCTGGTCCCATTCTCTCTTGAACCCCACCCTTTAAATGTTGAAAATTTTTGATCAGATCCTGTCTGGGGTTGCTCTTCTCCAGCCTCAACAGCCCCAGGGCTCTCAGCCTGTCTTCCTCAGAGCAATGCTCCAGTCCCCTCAGCATACTTCTGGCCCTCCATTGGACTCTCCCCAGCAAGTCCCTGTCCCTCTTGAACTGGGGAGCCCAGAACTGGTCACACTACTGCAGCTGTGGCCTCGCCAGGGCTGAGTAGAGAAGAACTTCCCTTGACCTGCTGGCCACGCTCTTCTCAATGCATCCCTTGTTGGCCACCAGGGCAGATTGCTGGCTCATGGTGAACATGTTGGCCACCAGCACTCCCAGGTCCTTCTCCTCAGAGCTGCTTCCCAGCAGGTCCTCCCTCAGCTGTACTGGTACAGAGGTTGTTCCTTCCTAGGTGCAGGACGCTCCACTTGCCCTTGGGGAACTCCATGAGGTTCCCTTTTCCCAGCTCTCCAGCACAGGTTGTTATTTCTCTGGAGCACTGCAAAGCCCAAACCCCATGGCTGTAAGGTGCTGACTGAGGAGAGCAGGAAGTACCTGCTTAGCTTTGAGCATTGGCTTCAGTGTGTTTAAAGTTAATCAAGTGCTTAAGCTTTTTCCTCTGTAGGGATTCTTCCCTGCTTGAGCGCCTAAGAGCAAATGGGTGAGAGATAAAGAGCAGCTGTAATGAGGCTGCAGATGGGCCAAGGAGAAGGGGATTATGAATGCTTTCAGGTTGGGGGAGGACTGGGGTTTGAATATCCACCTCCTACAGTGAGACATGGAAGAGCTGTGGTAAATGTGCTAAATCTCATCAGGGCCATTTAATGTCACTACTTTAACAGAAGCATCTTTGCAATCTGAGGGTCCACCAGGACAGGAGGTGAGCCAGGTGGGCTGTGGAAGGTGACTGTGTTCCTTCTGCAAGGTTGAGGTTCCTTTCTGCTGCACTCTGCAACGTGGCTCTGCAGCAAACACAGAGCTCTGCCTGCTTTAATCTCTGGGAAAATCTTGGAATCGCTTCGGGGTGGTAAAAACACAGCTCTGTGGAACAGCTGAGCTGTGAAGCTAGGAGTGAGCTTCTCTGGACCAGAGTGGTAGAAACAAGTGTGGGAAAAGTTCTTGTGCAAGCTCTGGTTTCCTGGCAATGCTTCCAGTAACTAGTGAGAAAGACCACAGAGCTGCAGAGCTTAAGAAAGCTTTGTCTGAACATTTGGATGGCTCTGAGAAGGAGGAGTTCTATCAGCAACCCTCAGCTGTTGTTATTGTTCAGAGAATCACAGAACCATAGAATGGTTTGAGTTGGAAGGGACCTTCAAAGTCATCCCTGCCCCATCCAGCCTGGCCCTGAACACCTCCAGGGAGGGGACTTTCACAACCTCACTGGTTTCTCCCTCCCTCTTTCCAACCCCTTGCTGGGGACACTGGGGACACATCTCTTTGGTTGTCACTGACTTCAAAGGGCAAGTTCAAGTCACCGATTTAAGCAGAGCCATGTAATTTTAACCATAGCTTAGGGTATGAAGGTGCTGCAGAGAGCATTTGTCAAAGCAAGAACATCAGGATCCTTGACCCCCAAAACCTCAGCAGCTTTTATTGTAACCACTTTCTGATGCCTAAATATCCTAGCAGTGAGTCTTTAATACAGCATGGCTGTGTCTTGTGTGAGCTTTGGAAGTGGTCAACAGGAGCTTTTGTCTTTGAAGGTTTATTTGGCAACATCTAGACAGGAGATCAGGAAGAAATTCTTGACAGTGAGGGTGGTGAGACACTGGCACAGGTTGCCAGGGAGGTTGTGGCTGCCCCCTTCCTGGAGGTGATCAAGGCCAGGCTGGATGAGGCCTTAACAAGCTGTGCTGTTGGGAGGTGTCCCTGCCCATGGCAGGGGGTTGGAACTGAATGGTCTTGAAGGTCCCTTCCAAACCAATCCGCTCTCTGATTCTATGGACATTTCATTTTAAATAGGTCAAAGACAGAAGGACCCTGTGCAGGAAATCCAAAGGTAGAATTTGAAATGGCCAGTTTGGGTTTTACAGAATCAAACTCTAACTGATGAATGACTGCAAGATCACTTTGTGCTTCCTTGGCTTGCAGCACCTTTAACATCAACAGAAGCTGGCTCTCCCAAACTTTCATGCTTCAAGTGAAATTGCCTTTTTTTGGGAAGAAAGAGAATGAGCTTTCTGCACATTGCTAAGGAGCCTGAGAGAGCACAAGGCTCTGTAAGACATCTTCACATTGCATTGCCTTTGTGGGAGTCATTTGTGTTGTCTTTTCTGTTAGGCAGTAAAGGCCTGGGTGAACAAAATACCTGCCCTGGAGACATGGCCTTTGAGTCCTGAATTTTCATGCCCTGGTTATTGTACCCAGTCCATAATTAACCCACAGAACCCATTACCCAGCTTAGAGAATCATGAAATGGTTGTGTTGGAAAAGCCCTTCAAAGTCCAGCCCAACCATTCTCTAACTCTGCCAAGCTGGGGCTAAGCCATGGCCCTCAGCACCATATCTCTGCCTCTTGGAAACACCTCCAGGCATGGGGATTCCACCACCTCCCTGGGCAGCCTGTGCCAATCCCTGACCACTCTTGCAGCAAAGAAATCTCTCCTCATCTCCAACCTAAACCTTCCCTGCTGCAACCTGAGGCTATTTCATCTCCTCCGGTCTTTTGTTCCTAGGGAGCAGAACTCCAACCCCAGCTGGCTGCAGCCTCCTCTCAGGGAGCTGCAGAGAGCAATGAGCTCTGCCCTCAGCCTCCTCTTCTCCACACTAAACACCCCCAGCTCCCTCAGCTGCTCCTCCCCAGCCCTGTTCTCCAGACCCCTCCCCAGCTTCCTTGCCCTTCTCTGGCCCTGCTCCAGCCCCTCAGTGTCTTTCTTGGATTGTGGGCCCCAAAGCTGCCCCCAGCACTCCATCTGTGTCCTCCTCTGTGCTGAGCACAGGGACAGGGGGGGAGCAGAACCTCTCTCCTTGTACCAGCACCATGCTCCTGGTCTGCACTGCAGGTGCTCTCCTGTGGCTTCAGGAATAGAAGAGCACTCAGAGGGCAGCAGCTATCTGCTCAAAACCAATGCAATGCATCTCATTTCCAGCTTTTATTTCTTGCAGTGTGCTCCAACATCTTCTCTCTCCCTTGCAGTATGAGAAAGCAAACAACTTAAGCCAAGTCACTGCTGGAATGTGGATTCTGCTTGTCTGATGCTTTCCTGAGGCTGAGCTCACCCCCATCCGACTGCAGAGCCTTTCCCATCACAGGTAGAAAATGAGTTGGGGAGTAGCTCATCCTGAAGGAATCCAGCCAATTTCAGAAGTAATAAATTAGGCATATTCCCCCAGGATCAGGGCACATTATCAGTCAATGAGCAGGATTAATTTAGATCTCAATATCTTCTGCTCTCCATAATCTTTGCTTCTGGTGCACATCAGAGAGTGCTTTGCCCCACACGATCAGCCCAGGCCCTATCAGTGTTCATCTCACCTCTCATTACATTTTCCCAGTGCTTTAATAATGAAAAGAGTTTTTATCTGTGTATGTATCTAAATGTGATCCTCCCACTTTGAGCAGATGGTTATGTTCCCAGTTTTAAGGAAAAAAAAAGGAATATAGAGTAGGGTGAATCACTGGAAGATATTCCACCACACTGGGGGTTCTCAGCATGGGTAGCTGGGTACAGAACATGTATTTCCTTCACAGAGACAGAGGACAGCAGGGGTTGGAGGGTCCTGTGGAAATCATTCAGTCCAACCCCACTGCTAAAGCAGGGTCACCCACGGCAGCCTGCCCAGCATTGCCTCCACGTGGGTTTGGAATCTCTCCACAGAAGGAGACTCCACAACCTCTCTGGGCAGTCTGCTCCAGGGCTCTGCCAGCCTCCAAGTGAAGGATTTTCCCCATGTTTTCACTTTGGGTTTCATTCATCTTTAAAGGTCCCTTCCAACCCAAAGCAGTCAAGGATTCCATGAAATCCCAGCAAACACCAGTGCATATTCTGGCTTGCTGATGGGTGTCTAGGAGTCTCCCATCCTTCAAGTCAAAGCTCTCTTCTCTTTTTAAATCCACAAGCTCCACTCAACAGGACCTTAATGTGACAACTGGCTTTGTGTGGATAAGGGTCCACACAGAGGGCAGACTACTGGGGTGGCCACTCCTAGACACAGCAAGGTTTTACTACTGGCCATGCTGGAAGGGAAATTGAAGTCTCAGCAGTCTGGTTCCTTGTACATGAGTGTGTGGCTTCATGTGCAGGACAAGTTTTAGCTCCCACCTCTTTGTAAACAGACTCAGACAGTGTAGGATGTCCTGGCCCTGTTGTGCCGCTCTGCAGCTGTCTTCTCATGCTTTTTAGAAGCCTCTTCCCTGCTCTGCTTTTAAAACGTTATCAGAAGTAGGATTAATAAAGACAGACTGGGGAGCTTCTTATCTCTTAGAGGAATTATATTTATGATAATAATAACAAAAAAAAAAAAAAAAGAAAAAGCTTTTTTCTTGGCAGAGCAATGGAGGGGGAGGGAAGCCAGAAAGAAGAATTGCATAGGAGAAGAGGCAGCTAAGAGGTGAGGCAGGGCCATTGCACACCAGGGATGGTCTCACACCAAACCCCCAAACCCAAACACCTCTCAACTTTGAGAACATCTGAAGCCAGATAAAAACAATCTTGATCTGGACTCCTACCTTGCTGTTCAAATTTGGGATGGAAGAGCTGGTTCTGATAAAAGAAGATCCATCCTGAGACATTCTGAAACTCAGAGGAGCTCAGTTTGCCTTTGACATGAAGATGTCAGCAGCTTTCCTACTTGGAAACAGCCCGATGTGGAAACAACACAGCATGAAAGATGTAGCACCTGGGACCATGGTTTAGTGGCCATGGTGGTGTTGGGTTGCTGGCTGGACTGGCTGATCTTAGAGGGCTTTTCCAACCCAAACCATTCTGTGATTCTCTGAAGAAACCTGTAGCTGCCTCGACTGGCTACAGAGAGCAGGAAGCCTGTGGGGCTGCAGGAATGTGCTAATGAAGGAATGCTCTTGGAATGTAAACTCAGGTAGGTTTCCAACACGCTGTGGGGAGAAGAAACCTGATCCTAGCTAGGGAAGAGGGAGTCATACTTCACATCAATCTTAAAGTTACATTCCCAAAAGGTACAGTGAAAAGGAGGCAGCAGAAGTGAGAAGGGATCCATCTTGGACAGAAAACGCGGCCTAAAGTGTCTCATTGATGTTGGCACCCCTAGAGTGGTAGTGAGGTTCTCCATGTCTGCAGTTCTTTCCTTCTCTCCAGTCTTCTGTTTAGGTTGTAAACTGGCTCTGTAAAATGGCACTAGAGAGACAATGAGCTGCTTAGCTGTGCAGGCTAACTGCTGCCTCAGAGTCAGAGTCATTCAGGTTGGAAAGGCCCTCTGAGATCACGTCCAGTCATCAACCCAGCACCACCATGGCCATTAAACCATGGTCCCAAGTGCCATGGCCACACATTTCTTGAACACCTCCAGGGATGGTGACTCCACCACCCCCCTGGGCAGCCTCTGCCAATGTTTGATCATTCTTTCAGTAAAGAATTTTTTTCCTGATAGACAACCTAAACCTCCCCTGGTGCAGTTCCAGTGCCTCACCACCCTCATGGGAAGAATTGCTTCCCGGCATCTCTTCTCAATCCAGCTTCATCCAGTTTGAAGCCATCATCCCTCATCCTGCCACTCCTTTGTCAGAAGTCTCTCTTCAGCTCTCCTGGAGTCCTTTTCAAATCCTGTCAGACTGCTCTAAGGTCTCCCTGGAGCCTTCTCCTCTCCAGGCTGAACAATCCCAACTCTCTCAGCCTGTCTCCATAGCAGAGGTGCTCCAGCCCTCTGATCATCTTCGTGGCCTCATTTGGACTTTTGAGATCCCTTCCAACCCAACCTGTTCTGTGATTCCATGCTTGAATAACCTGGGGTGGGGGCTGACACTTTACCATTGCAGAACAGACTTTAAGTATTGCGCAGAGAATAATATGAGAGGAACCAGTTCTGCCCCTTACATTAAAAAGAAATAAACCAGAAAAGCAAAAAGATTGGAGCCCTAAGAAGGGTTTGCAGACCCTGGTGTAGGCTGCCAGCACTGGCCTGCAGCTGGGAGGTGTTTGCTGAATCGCTGAATTCTCTTCTGACTCCACTTCTCTGTTTTTCTTGTTTCCCAGGTGATTGCTTCTGGTGTTTTTTGAGCTGTCTGCTGTATCCTGAACATTTTCCATGCATCAGTGACTGGGAATATTTTAAGCTGGCGTCAAAGACAGAGTCTGTGGGGAAGTCTGCACACAAAGAATCCTTCTTCATTGTTCTGGCTCAGCAGTGATTGTGCCTTTTGCCAGCTGCTTCCCCTGCTGCAGCAGCACAGCAAACTAAAAATAATCAATCAGATCATGATTTTAGGTGGTTTTCCCCAATCCATATTCTCATTTCCAGAGCCAAAGCACTACTGGATGACAGAAAATGCTCAACTCCATTAGCAGGAGCCATCCAGCAGAGCCCAGCTTGGCAGGCCTAGGCTAATGGTTGTGTAAGGAAGCACAGGAGAGGCCACACAGGAAGATGATAGAAATAGGAACCGCAGTTGCAGATGAGGACTGAAACACAATGAAATAGGCTGGAGGATACTTGATGTCCTTTGTCATAAGGAAGCAACCTCATCTCTGTAAGCTTTGTGCAGGAAAAACGCCCTGACAGGGAATCATGGAATCACAGCATGACAGGAGTTGGAAGGGACCTCTGGAGATCATCAAGGCCACCCCATGCCAGAGCAGGATTACTCAGGGCAGCTCAAATAGGAACACATCCAGATGGGCCTTGAAATCCCCAGAGAAGGAGATTCCACAAGCTCTCTGGGCAGCCTGCTCCAGGACTCCAGCACCCTCACATTTTCCTCATGTTGAGGTGGAACTTCACCACCTGGTGGAAGTTCCCACCTGGGCACACCCTGGCTCATCTCCAGCTGCTGTCACCCAGCACCCTCACTGCCCAGTGCCCCCACTGGGCACTTTGCAGCCACTCTGCCTGCAGCCTGGAGTCTTCATGGCATCGCCGTGATCGAGGTGCAGGACCCAGCACTTGGCCTGGTTGAACCTCATCCCATTGGCCTCATACTGTTGGTCCAGCCTGTCCAGATTTCTCTGTAGCCTTCCTCAACACTCCCTCCCAGCTCAGTGTCATCTGCAGACTGTCTGAGGGAACCTCAATGCCCTCATCCAGGTCATTGATGAAGACATTAAAGAGAACTGTCCCCAGCACTGAGCCCTGAGGATCACCACCAGTGACTGTCTTCCAACTAGAAGCTACAAGGTCTAGAAGTGGTGCAAAAGAAGGAAGGTACTCCTGAAGAAAGGGTGAGGGAAGAAGGGAGAAGTCCAGAGGGATGATGATGTTTAGTGAAAAGCTGCTAGGAAGCAGCTCCCTTGGGAATAGTTAATGGCTGCATTCAGGAGCCTGTAACTGTCACTGAGACATCTCATAGCTGCCACCTCTTGGACAGCAGATGGGTACAGTCCATGTACTGACCATGTAGGAAAACTGAGGTGTGAAACCTGAGGCATTCGTGTGGCAGCCAGGCTTTGGGCAGGCCAAGAGTGCATATGCCCATGGGAAGGACACTGTGGGTGGCTTTCTGGAGAAGGACAGAGTGCAGCTTTCAAGCAAAGGCCAGGGAATTTCAGCAAAGGTATACCTAGGTCCTGGAAGGAGACTTGACCTGAAGCCAGTGGAGCCCAACAGGGATCAGAACTTTCGGAAATAGCTTCTTCTGTGATGGAAGGAAGGTCCTGTGCTGAGGGTCACCTGTGTCCTCTGAACATCTCTTCCTGAAACAGCCTCTGCTGCCTGTGTCTGTAGGACTTTGGACACCAGATGCTCCTGCTGGTGCAGCATTTGAGTTCTGAGCTGGAAATCCTTTTTACCAAGTTACCACTTACTTTGGTAAAGGGTTTTAACTCCTTACTCCTGGGACTCCTGGGGCTCTGAGGAGAAGGGAAAGGACTAATTTGAAGAACATAATTTCTCTGGCAAAGTCAGCCTCTTGGTCTGTCTGTGAGCATGGCAACAGTGTGGTTTCTGGAATGGCCTCATTGTTCCAGAGCATTCCCTGAGCAGGAGCTGGACGCTCTGTGCTGTCACATTTGCCAGGACACATTGGGCACCGATGCATCTCTCCGAAGGCAAGGCTGACCCTGCTGGAGAGCACTTCTGTGGAGGATGTCTCCTGCTGTGGTTGGTACTTGTCCCCCTGCTCTGGAAGGTTGATCCCTGTGATGACAAAGGCTGAAGGTAGATGCAAGTGGTGGGAGGGGACGTCAAAGAGCCTGCTGCAGGGTCTGCTGGGGCAAGCAGCCTTCTCTCAAGAGTGGTTTTCCCCTAATGCACAAAGGGAATTTCTGGACAGGTTGTTCAAGGCCAGCCTGGATGAGGTCTTGAGCAAGCTGTCTGGTGGGAGGTGTCCCTGCCCATGGCAGGGGGTTGGAACTGGATCATCTGTAAGGTCACTTCCAACCCAAGGTGTTCTAGGATTGTATGAATGTGTGGAGAGTGAGGAAAAGCAGCTTTTTGTCAATGCCACAGCCTGGCTGGCTCGCTCTGGTGGTGTTTTCTGCCTAGACAAGGCTCCCTTGTCTGTCTGCATCTCAAGTCAAGCTGCTGTGGCACCAGTCCAGGGTCGAGAGAATCTGCTGAGGACCTCTTTGAGAGGTACAAGCAGAGCTGGGCAGGCCAGAACATGTGGGAGGAGTTGGCAAGGTGTGAGGGAATGAGGTACCTTCATCTGCACAAGGCACAGGAAGGCCTTGGTGGGAGAGGGGAGCCAAGCTGAGGCCTGTTGTTTGTTACAGGGAAGGGTGTGGAGATGGATTTCCTTCCCTAGCACCTACACCGTGCAAGTGTGGGAGACCATGCATGAGGCTGCTGAGGTGGGAATGTGTCGACAGCCTCAGTGCCTCTCACATCTCTGCTCACTTTGGCTTAAACTTGGGCAGAGTGAAAATGTGAAATAGCTGTGAGACACTCCACAGCTGGAAGCTGTCACCTGCCTGAGCAGGCAGAGCACAATCAGCAGTAAGGGTGATGGTGAGCAGAGGCTGAGTTAAGGTGGAAGTTCACTTCCCTGTTCTGAAGGCAAATGCACAGAATGACAAAGTGGTGGGGGTTGGAAGGGACATCTGGAGATCACCCAGTCCAACCCCCCTGCCAAGGCAGGGCCAGCCAGAGCAGGTTGCCCAGCAATGCCTCCGAACAAGCCTACAGCACAAATTGGCTTCAGAAGGCCTTGCAGGTGGCCGTTTGTGTACAGAAGATACAGGTAGGGCTTCTGCTTTGTATGAGCTTGAGCAACAGGGAGCTCCAGCTGGGTGTGGAGAGGAATTCTGTACTTTGAGGGTGGTGGAGCTGCACAGAGAGGCTGTGGAGTCTCCTTCTCTGGAGCGATTCAAAACCTACCTAGGTACTATCCTGTGCGGCCTGCTCTGGGTGACCCTGCTCTGGCAGGGGAGCTGGACTGGATGATCTCCAGAGGTCCCTTCCAGCCCCCACCATTCTGTGGGCTTCATACTAATGCATCCCTTCCCTTGCTAGCTAACGATGAGAGGCAGATCTGAGCTGTGCTGAAAGATGCTGCCAGAAGTCACAGGGAAGGTGGCACAGCAGCTGTTGTCACCTCAAAGCACCCAGCTGTGGTTAGCAATGTTCACATTGGGGCTGGATCCAAAGCACACCGAGGAGCCACAGCTCAGAGGACTTCCCGTGGGGTGGATGTAGGTTTTTGTCACATCTCACACCTGGGAAGCCTTGAAGGGAGGGAAGGGTTTGTTGTAGCAGTGTCTGTCTCCATTCCTCAAGCAAAACTCTTGCTTAGCATAAACAGCTCCTGATACCCAGCCCAAGGATGGCAGAGGGTGCAGATTTAGCACAAGTACAGCTCCTGAGACATCTTGACTGCAGATGTTCTGCAGTGGCTCTCTGGTGCTGGCCACGTGTTGCTCATAGAACACATTCTGTTCTCGTGGATCTCCCACTTGAGGGGAGGAACTCCTCAGGATGGAACAAGGAAGGAGAATGCTTCTGAATGTGATGACAGTTCCCTTTC
Organism: Eubucco bourcierii; assembly: GCA_013396675.1. Taxonomy (NCBI): domain Eukaryota; kingdom Metazoa; phylum Chordata; class Aves; order Piciformes; family Ramphastidae; genus Eubucco; species Eubucco bourcierii. The sequence goes on from VWZE01005357.1 coordinate 193,842, forward strand.
TCTTCTGGTCCGGGAGTCAGGTTCCTGCCTGAGGGGTGGTGACAGTCCTTATCCTCTCATCTGCACTGTCCTTTGCTTCTCCCTGTTTGCTCCTCCTGCCGTCAGTTACTAACCTGTCAGTCATCTGCACATGGTGTGTGGCCACATGGTGTCATGCTGAGGTACAAGGCTTATCCTGCCAGGCTGGCAAGGGCTGCAGTCTGAGCCTTATTTCTTCATCTAAGTTTCATATTTTTTGCTTCAAGCTTTCAGTTTGGTGGTTTTGTTGGGGTTGTTTGTTTTTTTCTTGACTCATTCCCATCTTAGTCAATTTCTTTCTTTTCCTTCCCGATGTTTTTTTTTCCCTTTAATTTCCTATCTTAGCTCATCTCACTTTTTCTCTCCCACACTGCAGCTCCACTCCACCCTTCTCACATCCCTTCAGCCCATCAGCTCGTTGTTTCCACATCAGCACCATTTTGGTTTTCCCTGCTTTACAGCATGGAGCTCCTCTCAGTCCTCCTATGCTGGCTGTCAGCCACTCTGAAAGGGAAACAGGTCAGGTGAAGCCCAGACATCATTCTGCCTGCCCTGGTTATCTCCAAAAAAATGGGAGAAGTCTGCTGGAGTAAGGGACATGGAAGCTCTCCCTGGGTGCTGAGCTTCTCTCTCAGTGGGACTGAGGTTTCATCTGAAAGAGTCTTACTTCAGAGAATCACTGGCTTGGGTCAGAAGGGACCTCCAAGACCATCCAGCCCCAACCCCTGCCATGGGCAGTGACACCTCCCACCAGCACACCTTGCTCATAGGCCTCATCCAGCCTGGCCTTCAACACCTCCAGGGAGGGGGCAGCCACAGCCTCCCTGGATAACCTGTGCCAGTGTCTGCCCACCCTCACTGTCAAGAATTTCTTCCTCCAGTCTTGATATATCCAATTGAATGTCCCCATATTGCAGCAAAGTCCACTTGATTTTTTTCCCTCATTCTCCTCCCTGATGTGGTGTACAGCACTGAGGACCAAACAGGCACCAGGACTGTTTTTATGTGGGGAAGAACATCTTAACTGCAACCCAGCTGGATGGGAGGTGGATCAATGATGAAGGTTTAGCATGAGAAAGGTTGAAGGTGGTGAAGGGTCTGGAAAACAGGGCTAGGGAAGAGGAGCTGAGGGAGCTGGGGGTGTTTAGTGTGGGGAAGAGCAGGCTGAGGGCAGAGCTCATTGCTCTCTGCAGCTCCCTGAGAGGAGGCTGCAGCCAGCTGGGGTTGGGCTCCGCTCCCAAGTGCCAGGTGACAGAAGGAGAGGAAATGGCCTGAAATTGTGCCAGGGGAGGTTTATGTTGGAGATCAGAAGAACCTTCCTGACTGAAAGCATTCTCAAACCCTGGCACAGGCTGCCCAGGGAGGTGGTGGAGTCCTGATGTCTGGAGGTGTTCCAGAAAAGTGGCCATGGCATCTGGGGCCATGGTTTATATGCCATGCTGGTGTTGGGCTGAAGGTTGAGCTGGATGATCTTAAGGGTCTTTTCCAAGCCAAACAATTGTATGACTGTGTGACACTCATCAGCTGAGGCCACTGTGCATCACATACACCTTGTGTGCTTGGGATGCAGGACTGTGAAAATAGCAACATTAATTTTTTTCCCCCTGGTCTGCTTTGAACCACTTTGGGAGAGACTTGGACATGAGTGTTCCTGTGCTAGACATGAAAAAATCAGGTGCAGCCCACATCTACATGAGGGCAGGTGGGAATGCATTTGTCATACAGGCTAGATCTGTCCTGGTTCCACGTGGGCTATCTGCATTCCCATCGGGGTGGAGCACAGCTGTGACTGGGAGTGGAGACTTGAAAAGCAGGACTCCGTGTCTCTGGTTACCCTGATAAGTGGAAGAGGCAGTGGCAATAGCTCTGCAGTAATAGGAGCAGTAGGAACTGGCATGATTTGAATCTCCTGCCAGTGACACTGGGATGCCAGAATATTAGGAGAGGCTGTGCCTAGCTGATAAGATGACTACAATGTATGAAGTTCTCCTGAAGGCTCTGAAGATGCTGGTACAGATTTGCTGCCAACAAGAGAAGAGAACAGGCAGTGCTGCCCTTGAGAGCATGGATCATCCATCATCACAATGAGACAGCCTCCTGCCTGGGGCAAGCTGCTGGAGTCTCTCATAGCCAGGACTGAAAAACATCCTGCTGTGCCATTCCTCATGGCAGCTGGGGCAGCCTGCCCTGCTGGTATCCAGGCTGGTGGCACAAGAGAGGCAGCTGGGAGAGGTCACCAGAAAACCATCTCCAAGAGTGATTCATCCAGGGCCTCGCTTTAAACCATCCTGTATCAAGCTGCCAAAGTTGTTATGGTTCTGTCCTTGGAAGTTGAAATCACCCCACTGATGTCACTCCATGTCTCCCAGTGTCCTCAAACCAAGTGAATGTTCTGGCATTTTGGCTGGAGCTAGACTGGGAACAAATTTTTGGCTACAGTCATCTATAAACAACAGGAGGAGGAAGGATTTATCTCTGCTTCTCTGATGTCCCCTATCATGGAGAAGATCAGGTGCTACCATTTGACTTTAACCCGAGAAGTGTTTCGAGTGGCTTTGGACAGTCAAGCTTCAGCAACTCCAGGAAGATTTTATTACCTGCTTTGTTTCTGTCATGTCTCATCTGCTCAGTGCTGAAGTTCCTTTTTCCTTCTTGCACTGCTGTGGAACCTTGGCTTTGCTGATGATTGGAGCTCCCTGTCAAGTGGTAGGAGGAGAGGAAATGGCCTCAAGGTGCCCCAGGGGAAGTTTAGGTTGGACATGAGAAGAAACTTCTTGTCTCAAAGGGTTCTCACAGGCTGCTCAGGGAGGTGGCTGAATGCCCATCCCTGGAGGTGTTTCCAAGAGGCAGAGATGTGGTGCTGAGTGCCATGGCTTAGCCCCAGCCTTGGTAGAGTTAGAGAAGGTTGGACTGGGTGAGCTTGAAGGGCTTTGCCAACCCAACCCATTCTGTGCTTCTATGGAAACTGATGTGGCCATCAGGTCATACAAGTTCAAAATAGATTTTTTGCATTTCTGTGTTTCTCTGTGTAGAGATATAGGCAGAGAGCTCAACATGGAATCACAGAATCATTTGGGTTGGAAAGGATTTGTAAGATCATCCAGTTCCAGCCCACTGCCATAAGCAGGGACACATCCCAGGCCTCATCCAGCCTGACCTTGAACACCAGAGCCTTCTCTTCTCCAGGCTGAACAGCCTCAACTTTCTCAGTCTGTCCCCACAGGGGAGGTTCTCCAGCCCTCTGATCATGTCTGTGGCCTCCTCTGGACCCTCACCAGCAGTTCCATGTCCTTCTTGTGCTGGGGTCCCCAGAACTGGAGGCAGTGCTGCAGGTGGGGTCTCAGCAGAGCAGAGTAGAAGGGGGAACATAAACATAAGTTTTTCCTTGAAGAAACACTCAAGGTTATAACCATGGAGGATTCCCAAAGGAGCAAGCTTGTGGTGCTGTTGAGTTCCAACAAGCACAGGACAGCAGAGAGGGAGGAGTGCTGCAGAACCAGCTTGTTTGGCTGGTTGCAATAAATTAAGTGTATGAAATCCTCCCAGTGAGTAAACACTCTTGTCAGAGGAAAGAAAAGATGTCTTCAATGTACTTTTCTTGCTTTTCAAACAATCTCAGCAGCAGAGCTGTGCTTCCCAGCCTGGTTTGTGCTGGGCAGTGTCTCTGTGACATTCATCAACCGCAGTGATGAGGCAGCAATTGAAGCTCTTTGCTCAGTTTTCATGGTTGCATTCTCAGCCCTCCAGCTTCCCTTAGAGCTGCAGAGTGACTAAACAAAGGAGCAAGGCTTGCCAGCCAGTGGCCCCTGCCCATGCACACCACGCTGGGCACCAGTACTGTGCTCGCCTTTGAACCCAACGCTGAGCCTCCCCAGGCGCTGGGGAGCTGTTGCAGTTAGCAAGCCAGGAACAGAATGGTTTGCTAATTTTATTTGCCTGTCTAAATGCCAAGTGTCAGGCATTTCATGGCAAAGAGAGACCTGAAAGGAGGTTGTAGTGAGGGATTGGGTTCCTCTCCCAAGGAACAGCTGGCTGAACATGAGCCAGCAGTGTGCCTAGGTAGCCAAGAAGGCCAGCGGCATTCCGGCCTATATCAGGAACGGTGTGGCCAGCAGGACTGGGGAAGTCCTTCTGCCCCTGTACTCAGCACTGCTTAGGCTGCACCTTGAGTCCTGGGCCCAGTTCTGGGCCCCTCAGTTTAAGAAAGATGTTGAGATGCTGCACATGCCCAGAGAAAGGCACCAAGGCTGGTGAGGAGTCTGGAGCACAGCCCTGTGAGGAGTGGCTGAGGAAGCTGGGAGTGTGCAGCCTGCAGAAGAGGAGGCTCAGAGGCATCTTATTGCTGTCTACAACTACCTGAAAGGAGGTTGTAGCCAGGTGGGGGATGGTTTCTTCTCCCAAGCAACCAGTGACAGAAGAAGGGGACACAGTCTCAGGCTGTGCCAGGGAGGTTTAGGCTGGATGTTAGGAAGAAGTTCTTCACAGAGAAAGTGATTGGCATTGGAATGGGCTGCCTGGGGAGGTGGTGGAGTCCCCATCCCTGGAGGTGTTCAAGAAATGTGTAGACACAGCACTTGGGGACATGGTTTATTGGCCATGGTGACACTGGGGTGAGGGTTGGACTTGATCACAGAACACCTTTCCAACCTTCAGAATTCCATGATTTTGTGAAACTGCACTGCAGACAGACTCATGTCTCTAGCAGCTACCTCACTGTTTTAATTCAAATGAGATGTTCAGATGGCACAGGCTGGGGATAAGCACTTCAGACACCACCCAGGAAGGGCAGATGCTAGGTACAGAACTCGAGCACATAGCACAGCTGACAGTGCTGCTGCCACTGGCTCTTCTTACTGTATCCACTTGCATTAACCAGAACCTTGGACCCCATGATCTTAGAGGTCTTTTCCAACCTTAATAATTCCATGATCCTACTCTTGGGAGCCCACATTCCTGGTGTGGCTGCAGCCAAAATAGCCAACTGCATCTATAGCCCTGGAACACCATTACTGAATCCACAGCCAGGCTGCTTCTCAGTTGCTGTGTTCTCCTTGCTCTCAGAGGGTTCACTTGAGCTTAAGGAGGAATTTCTTCTCTTCGAGGGGGCTGCAGCCCTGCAGCAGGCTGCCCAGAGAGGTTGTGGAGTCTTCTTTTCTGGAGACCTTCAAAACCCACCTGGACACTTTCCTGTGCAGCCTGCTCTAGGTGAACCACCTCTAGCAGAGGGGTTGGATTGGAGGATCTCTGAAGTCACTTCCAACCCCACCCTTTTATGATTCCATGATTCTGTCACTTCCAACCTCACCCTTTTGTGATTCCATGATTCTGTCTTCCAAACAGAAGGCTAATCCTTGCCTGGATAGTGAGAGCCAGCTGCAGGAAAAGGCAGACAGGACTGCTAAGGGCAGTTGCTTTAGGAATAATAGCAGAAGGTTCCCCTGAGGGACTTAACTTACAGGAGCTCCTGGAAAGGATGAGGTTGTGCCAGGAGAGCAGCCAAGCACGGCACAACCTCATCAGTGGTGGACAGCAGGCACCTGGGCACAGAAGGAGCAGATCTCTGCAGCACAGGTGGGGCTGACTCGGGCGGGGAGCGGAAGCACGGGGCCCACATCCATCCTCTGTGGCACGCAGTTGGTTTACCCTCAGCAAATATTGTTCTAACAGAGCCAGCTGTCAGATCTGCATCTGCTGAGCAGCTACAAAACGCTGATCTCAGCGGGAGGCAGGGACCTGCTCTGCATAAGCACTGCTGCAAATCCCAAAAGGCACTGCCGCGTCTTCAGGCGCTTTGGTGCCTTTGAACACCTTGCCCTTTGTGCCTGCCTTTGCCTCCGCACCACGCAGAGAGGGAGCTGCCTCCCCACGAAGGGAAGCAGGGGGAAATGTATTCCTGTTTGCTTTGAGCTTTGGAGCCAGCTTTGGAGATGTCTGGCACAAAGGTGTGCTTTGTGTTCAGCCTGTCCTACACTGCGGGCTCTGCTGTTGGCCGCCCTGCCGCTCGCCTCAGCCTGAAAGATGCAGCCACGGCTCACAGGAAGGCAAGGTGCCACCTTCAGCAGTGACAGCCAGAGAAGGATCACAGCAGGTAGCAGGGGTTTGTGACAGCCCAGCAGGTCGTGTAGGAAGGACAGGAGCAATAGGATACACTCCAGGTATCCTCTTGTGCTTGAATGTCATGTAGGAAAGAGGGAGAAAACTACTAGAGCTGCTGGTTATGGTCGTTGGGCAAGGTGTCTGCTGAGATATGGACAGCAAAGCTGGCTGGAGGCCCAGATCTTTAATTTCTGTGTCTAAAAGAGCTCTCAGCCTTCCAGAAGAGCCTGGTCCCCTGTGTGCTAAGGCCTCTGCAGTGAGCAATATGGCAGTTCCACAGGGCATTCCTGGTGGTCAGTGGCTTAGGCTGGGCCAGCCACTAAAGGAGTGTGATGCAGTTTTGTTCTGAGTTAAAGTCACTCAGAGCTTCAATAGGACAGATAAAGAGAGCTGTAGAGAGCAAAGAGGTCTGCCCTCAGCCTCCTCTTCTCCATGCTGAACACCCCTGGGGTGCCTCAGCTGCTCCTCACCAGCCCTGTTCTCCAGACCCTTCCCCAGCTTCCCACACTCCAGCACCCTCACAGTAAATGGCAGCAGTCACCAGAGTTTGGGCCCCTGAGTGTCTCCTCTGATGCCTCCTTGTGCTTGCAGCACTTCCAGCTCGCAACAGAAAGAGGCAACATCTGCTGGCTTCTCCAGGCTTGTTCCAGCAGATCACTTCCAGAGCTCCATGAGCTGTTGGCCTTGCAGCTTGCACAGATTTCTCTACTTTTTAAATGTTTTGGTTGGGGAGAAGTCAGGATTCTGTGCCTAGAGTCAATCCAGCATTCCTGGGTTGGAAAGTTAAGTTCCATTTGAAGGAGCCTAGCTGCTCCACCTCACTGGCCACCGTGCCCACTGTGCCACACACTTTGAAAGAGTGTTGGTCTTGGCAGTGTGGTTGGGGAGTTACAGGAATCCAGTCAAGCATCATAGAGCCCTAAAATCATAGTCCATGAAATCACAGAGCAGGGAGTCAGAGAACTGCGACCCTCAAAGCTCATCCAGTCCAACCCCCAGCAGTCAGCAGAGTCATCTTCAGCTAGGTCATGTTGCTCAGAGCCCCGAGCAGTCTGACCTGGAATGTTTCTAGAGATGGAGCTTTTACCACCTCCCTGGGCAACCTGGGCCAGGGTCTCACCACCCTTGTTTAAAAAAGTCTTTGCACCTGTTCTGAATATCCCTCTTTTAGTTTCAAACCATTACCCCTTGTCCTGTCACAACAGGTTCTGCTAGGAAGATTGTCCTCACCTTTCTTATCACCCCTTTAAGTACAGCAAGACCACAGTAAGGTGGTCTCAGAGCTTTCTCTTCAGGCTGAACAACCCTGACTCTCTCAGCCTGTCTTGACAGAACAGGTGTTCTGGCCTCTGGCTATCTCCAGGGCCTACTCTGGATGCTCTCTAACAAATCCATGTCTTTGGTGTGCTGAGGGCTGCAGAGGCTGCAGGCACACACTGCTGGTTCTTGCTCAGCTTTTCATCACCAGCATCCTCCAACCCTTCTCCTCAGGACTCTTGAACCTTTAATCCCTGAGCCTGTGTTGATACCAGGGATTGCCCCAGGTGCAGGACCTCGCACTTGGCCTTGTTGAACCTCAGAAGGTTCACACAGGCCCACATCTCAAGCTTGTCCAGGTGCCTCTGGATGGCATCCTGCCCCTCAGGTGTGTCAGCCATGCCACTCAGCAGGGTGCAATTGCAAGTTCACCTGGAACAGGCTGTGCAGGAACACAATGACCAGGTGAGTTTTGACAGTCTTCAGAGAAGGAGACTCCACCACCTTTCTGGGCAGCCTGGCCCAGTGTTCCAGCACCTTCTCAGGAAAGAAGGTTCTCCAGAAACTCAAGTGAAACCTCCTGGGTTCCAGTTTGTGCCCATTGCCTGTGGTCCTGTCACTGTGCTCATCCTCTTGCCCCCCACCACTTAGCTGTTGATCAGCACTGAGAAGATCCCCTCAAGCTGCTCTTCTCCAGGTTAAACAGATGAAGGTCTCTCATCTCACAGAGATGCTTCAGGTCCCTGAGCATCTCTGTGGCCTCCACTGGACTCTCTCCAGTATTTCCCTCTTGAATTGGTCTCAGGAGACAACTGGCATTCTTGGCCCTGAGGGCACTTTGTGGCCTTGTGCCAAACCATTGGCTGTTTGGGGCAATTTGGCCCTAAAGCCTGGAGCTACAGTCAGGTGTGTTCATTGTGTGCATCCAGCCAAGGTGTACATTGTCTGGGAGCCTTCTTGATGATCTTTGAGGTCTTTTCCAACCTTACTGATTCTATGATTCCATAAGCCTCCGGTTTCAGTCCGTGAAGCTAGAAACTACCAGAGCTCATGACTGACTTTTGTCAATGAGTAGGTTTACATAAAGACAAAGTCTTCTGGCCTTGCTTGGGCTGCCCCAGGCTATGGCTTCAGAAGGAGTGACAGGCTGAGCAGTCAGCAGAGCCACGATGCCATCAGCACGAGACAGACTCTGCTGCTCTCTGTGCCATGGACCCTGTCCCATGCTGCTCCACCTCACCCAGCTCTCACCCAGCCTCTGCTCTGTCTGTGTGCAGCCTGGCTGCTGCTCCTGCTAACATCAGTGTCTTCTGCTTGCTTGTAGATCCGATTGTGCCCAGATGTGTAACTGGAGCTGTTTGTAGATACAACACTGAGGATAAAGGGTCTGTGACCAAACCTTTCTCTGAGCAAAAGTCACTTCACACATTTCTGCATTACAAAATAGCCCACAGTGAGAGCTCACTGGAAACAGATGTTCAGAGTGGCAAACATGTGGCTAGAGGATGGAGAGCCATTTTTCTTACAGCCTGTTGCAAGGTCATTGTATCATAGCCTGAATCCTGCTGAAATTATTGCTTATAATCCCCAAAGCCTTTCCCCAGTGAAAAAACCCCAACCCTCCACATGTCTCTGTTTTCATTGCTTGTGAATCACTCCCACATCCACTGATTCCCAGAGGTTTGCAAAGCAAGCAGCTGAGCAGGATTTGTCCTGCAGCACACAGTGAGGTGCAGGTGAGTGGAGCATGTGTGATGTGCTGCTCAATGAGTGACAATGGCCAAGGGACAGGCAGCCTGGCACAGGATCACAGAACTGATTGGGTTGGAAAAAACCTCTCAGGCCATCAAGTTCAAATGTCAACTCAACCCCCCCATGGCCACTAAACCCTCAAGCGCCATGGCCACACTTTCCTGGAACAGCTGCAGGGATGGGGGCACCACCACCTCCCTGGGCAGCCTGTGCCAGTCCCTGACCACTCTTGCAGCAAGAATTTTTTTTCCTAATGTCCAATCTAAAGCTCTCCTGGTGACATTTGAGGGCATTTCCTCTCATCCTGTCACCTGATACCGGGGAGCAGAGCCGAACCCCAGTTGGCTGCAGCCTCCTCTCAGGGAGCTGCAGAGAGCAATGAGCTCTGCCCTCAGCCTCCTCTTCTCCACACTAAACACCCCCAGGGCCCTCAGCTGCTCCTCCCCAGCCCTGTTCTCCAGTCCCTTCCCCAGCTTCCTTGTCCTTCTATTCCATTTCTCTCAGTGAAGACACATCATAAACATGATCAAGGCCTCTACCCCTTGTTGGCCTCTTTGTTTCTGCCTGGCTTTGGGCCTCCAGATGATCCTGAGAAGCAGCAGTTTCCATGATCTGGGAAGCTGACAAAGTAAGGTACTGAAAGAGAGGGATGGAGCTGAGAGAAATGCTCCAAGGAAATAAATACCCCCAAGATTATTTATTTCTCTTTCTTCTGGCTTCAAGGAGTTTCTGTTCTGCAGTCCAGGCCTGAGAAGCTGAACTCCCCTCGGGATCCTGCAACAACCTTCTCATGTCATTGGATATTTATGGCTCTGCCCTGTAACTGCTGATACCCCCTCTTTATCTCCAGAGTTTTGAAATGGTTTACATTCTGGAGATGTTAAAACAAACAAGACTTTGGGATTTTTGGACCAGGAATGCAGAGGCCAAGGACCATGGTGGAAAGTAGTGTTTGATTAAAACTTTACTTTGCCACATGCTCCCCAGTGGCAGAGTCACAGGGAGTGAAATACCTGCAGTCTTGGAGGCAGAACCCAGCATTCCTTCGCTCCATGACCTGAGCAGCAGGGCTGGGCAGTCAGGGAAGGCAGAGCTCAGCTCTCAGGACCAGCTGAGTGTCTCTGATGTATATGGACACATTTAAAGAAGCTCAAGAGGCAAAGAGGTGCCTAGGTGCTTCAAATAACTTGGGCTCACAGTATCTCTAAAAATTCCATTAGGCAGACCCATCAAATCCTGGAATGGTTGGGGCTGGAAGCGACCATTCCAAGCCCACCTGGCTGTGATCCTGTGGGATTTGCTCTGGGAGATCCTGCTCTAGCAGGGAGTTGGACTGGATGATGCCCAGAGGTCCATTCCAACCCCCACCTGTCTGTGATTCTGTGTGTGTGTGATTTCACATTTAATAATTCATGATGATGACCACAGATGCCATACAGACACATGTGGTAGTGCTCCTCTGGCCCACAGCAGCCCTCACAGCCCTCTGACCCATCAGGTTGTTTGCAGAACAAATGTTCCCTCTGTGTGTGTGGCAGAGAAGGAGAGTGTGCAGAAAGTCCAGGCAGGCAGGGCAAAGCACACTGTTACACCCTCTGCCCACAGGGGACAGCCACACTTTGTGGCCTGCTCTTCTCAAAGGTGTAGGATTAAAGTCTTGAGAACTGGCACCAACTGTCTGCTCCAGGGTCCCTTGTGCTAGGTATAGAGCATCCCTCCTGCACCAGAACCATCCCCAGTGGGGGGCTGTGAACAAACTGCAAATTCGACTTCTACAGGTAACCTGAAGCTGTTAGAGTAAGTGAAGGGTTGCAAAAGCCTTCCTCAGAGCTTTCTGCAGGGTGTTTGGGAGGAGGTCCCAGCACAGCAGTGTGTCTGCAGCAGAGGTTCAGGTGGGTGTCCTGCTACTCTGCAGTAGCTCTGTCACTGCAGTGCGTGCCTGGGTGCACTTTTACCTGCTTATAGGCAATCAAAATCAAAGCTGATTTTATGTTGCTGGCTCCCAGAGGAATTCTGACTGTGCCTGCACAAGTGCTTGGGGAGCATGAGCCCTCAGCACAGCTGGAGCAGTGGAGGGCAGCCTGTTTCCATGGCTCCTCACACTCCCATAGCTGGGTGCTGGCTGTGGGCTCGCTTCCATTCTGATCTCCTGTGAGGCTCTGCACACTCCTGCCTTGCATTTGAAAACATAATCAAGTGAAAAATCCCTCAGAGCAGTGTTTGCAGACACTGTTGCTAGGTGATCCTCCAAAGCTGAATGAATTCTTAAACTCCTTGGGCTTCAGGTGCCCAACTAATAACCAGCAACCACATGTTCAGGTGTGGAGCATCACCACTTTTCTGGCTGCTTCCTGGCTTTGCATCCTTACACAGGCTAAGGTGGGCACCAGCTGTCCTGCTTTAAGCTTCTTCCTTGGAACCTGGGCAAAGCATTTACAGATGCTGCTGAGATTACATTAATTAGCTGGACAGAAAATCAACAGACTTAAAGCAGGTTGTAGGACCACAGAGTTGTAGAATCAGCTCAGCTGGACTCCTGCTCTGCCAAGGCTGGGGCTAAGCCATGGGCCTCAGCCCCACATCTCTGCCTCTTGGAAACACCTCCAGGGATGGGGATTCAGCCACCTCCCTGGGCAGCCTGTGCCAGGCTTTGAGAATCCTTTCTGTCAAGAGCAGTAGCTGAGGGCCCTAAGGGTATTTAGCCTGGAGAAGAGGAGGCTGAGGGCAGACCTCATTGCTCTTTACAGCTCCCTCAGAGGATGCTGGAGCCAGGTGGGAGTTAGGCTCTGCTTCCTAGGAACAAGTGACAGGAGGAGAGGAAATGGCCTCAACTGTCACCAGGGGAGGTTTAGATTGGACATGAGATGAAATTTCTTGACTGAAAGGGTTCTCAAAGCCTGGGACAGGCTGCCCAGGGAGGTGGCTGAGTGCCCATCCCTGCAGACATTTAGACACGGGATTTTAGAATGTGGTTTAGTGGCCATGGTGGTGTTGGGTCGATGGTTGGACTTGATGATCTTAGAGGTCTTTTCCATCCTTAATGTTCTGTCCAATTAAATCTGTATGTGGATGAAATATACAATCACCAAGAATTAAATGGTTGTTCTGCTCCCTAGTCAAACAAACTGTGCTCTCTTCCTGCCTCGCGCATGGAAAGCAACCAAAGGGAAACTTGCTGGCAGTCTGAGGCCAGAAATCCCATCCCTGCTCCTGCAGAGGGCAGGAAGCCTGCCTTCAAGGCTGGGTGTGTTTCAGAAGGACCTGCTGCCCTGTGTGGAAGCTGAGTGGTGACCATAGGGAGCTGCCTGCTGCCTGGGGCTGAGCCCTCCTTTGAGTGATTCACCTGTGGATCTCATCAGGCTTGCTCTGCGCTGCTTGCTTGTGCTTCCTCCTGTAGCTGCTGCCTACTCAGCAGCTCAGAGGTGCACTGCTGTCTCAGATGAGTCCCATACACAGAGGCAATGCCCTCACCTCTCCACTTGCAGGTGTATGGCATGAGTGATTGTGGCTGTCTGCTGGGTGAAGGCACAAGCAGACCCCCTTGCTGGGAGCGAAGTGCCTTCAGACGGAGGCAGCATGCTCTGCACGATTCAGGGTCCTCCAGCATGCCCATCACCATGGATGAGCCTCTTTCAGAGCAAAACCAGCACCAACACATGAAATGTCAGCCATGGCATGTGCTTGCAGTAAATACTGAGGGATTAGGAGCTGCCTCTTGGGACATGAAGACAAAGAAGAAAACACTGAATGGAGATTTGAAAGAGACAGAACTTGCCTGAAAGCAAAGCTGCTTCAAATGTCTCGATGTAGGTGCAAAGGAATCTGCTTCCTACATAGAATCACAGAATTGTCTGGGTTGGAAAAGTCCTCTGAGATCATCCAGTTCAGCCAGAAATTCAGCCCCACCATGGCCACCAAACCATGGCCCCAAGTGCCATGGCCACACCTTTCTGGAACAGCTCCAGGAATGGGCACTCTACCACCTCTCTGGGCAGCCTGTGCCAACCCCTGACTACTCTTGCAGCGAAGAAATTCTGATCTCCAACCTGAACCTGCCCTGGCACAATTTCAGGCCATTTCCTCTTGTCCTATCATTTGTTACCCGGAAGGAGAGCCCAACCCCCACCTCACTGCAGCCTCCTGTAGCTGTGCAGCTCAGGTCGTTGGAGCCAGGGCTTGCCCTGCCGTGCAGCTCACCGCTCCTCTGTCCTCGGGGAGAGCTCGACTCAATTGTGTGTTTTAACAGCTGCTCAGTATTAGCCAGCTCTTCCCCTCACCCCTACTGTCAGACACCTTTCTGCAGAATGTGGCTTTAATTAAGGCTCTGTTCACAGCTTCTCACAGGCTGTTGGAGAATTCATGTGCTGTGAGAGAAGTGATGATGCAGGTGATGCTGCTGGGGCAGAGAGCAGCACTACGGGATGAGCGTTGAGCCCTGTGAACCCATGGCACTGGAGAGCACATGTGGGTCCCAAAGGAAAGATGGAATCCATTTAACAGCTGCAGGAACATAAAGGATTTAAAGTGCTGATGCCAGTGAAGTTGTCCTCACAGTGGTGGTAGGCTGCAGTCAGCTGCAGAGCACCACAGCACTGTCCAGATCTCCACCTGCTTGGGCAGAAGCAAGCTGCTGGAAGTGTTGGGCTGCAGCAGAGCACAGCACTGCTTCCCCTTACAGCCTGGAGCCTTAATGCACAAGGGAAAACTGAATGAGCAAAGTCACACATTCAGGAATGTCACAGGACATGGAAGCAGCCTGCAATACTCACTGCAGCAGAAGGAATCTCTTGCAGAACCATGTGTGCACCAGCTGGGTAACTGTGTGGGAAGACACCATTAAGATCACCCAATCCAACCTTCTACCCAACACCACCATGGCCACTAAACCATGTCCCCACACATTTCTTGGACACCTCCAGGGATGGGGACTCCACCACCTCCCTGGGCAGCCTGTTCCAACCCCTGATTACTCTTGCAGGAAATAATTTTTTCCTAATGTTCAACCTAAACCTCCCCTGGTGCAACCTGAGGCCATTTCACAAGGGCTGTTGGAATTCTGACCCCTCTGTAACAAGGCACTGCTGTTACACTGACAGCTCTCTCCAGATGCCCCAAATAATTTCTTGGTAACTGAAAAAAAAAAAAAAAAAAAAGTGCTGGGGAATTGCCTTCTGAGCAGGAGTCCCTTTCATCTGGAGCAGATGTCCTGTGTCCTTAGCTTGGCTGCATGCAGCCATGGAGAGCATGACACTTAGGCCATTACACATGGGCTGGGCCTGGGGCTGTGCAGGCTGTGGAGCTGCAGACATTGCAGGCATTTCAGAAGCAGCCTCAGCAGCCTCTGCTCGTTTTTGTTGTCCAGAAGCATGCATTTTATCAAATCCTGTCCTGCTGCTCTGCCCATAAACTGCCCAACACTGCCCTAGCAACAATGCTGAGCTGTGATGCAGATGGCCTTGGCAAGCCCCTGGGTGCCCTCAGCCCTTCACAGAATCAGAGAATCAGAGAATAATAAAGTTGGAAGGGACCTCAAGGATCATCTAGTTCCAACTCCCTGCCATAGAGGGTGAGGCACTGGCACAGGTTGCCTATGGCAGGGGGTTGGAACTGGATGATCCTTGAGGTCCCTTCCAACCTTACCATTCTATGATTCTATGATTCTGTGACAGGCAGGGACACCTCCCACTAGCACAGGTCACTCAAGGCCTCTTCCAACCTGGCCTTGAACACCTCCAGGGAGGGAGCAGCCACAACCTCCCTGGGCAACCTGTGCCAGTGTCTCACCACCCTCACTGCAAACAACTTCCTCCTGACATCCAGTCAAAATCTCTCCTCTGCCAGTTCAAACCCATTCCCCTTGTCCTGTCATTACAAGCCCTTGTCAATAGTCCCTCCCCAGCCTTCCTGTAGCCCACTTCAGACCCTGGAAGGCTACTCTAAGGTCTCTCCTGGAAGCCTTCTCTTCTCCAGGCTGCAGAGCCCCAATTCTCTCAGCCTGTCCTCATAGCAGAGCTGCTGCAGCCCTCTGATCATCTTCGTGGCCTCCTCTGGACCTGCTCCAACAGTTCCATGTCCTTCCTGTGCTAGAGGCTCCAGAACTGCACACAGCCAGCCTCTTTCCACTTCAGTGGTGTATTTTGCAGGGAGCAGGGAAGCAGGGTGGAGCAGCACATACAGCCCCCACAGTATTCAGCCCTTTGGTGTGTAGGAAGGTGGGACCTCAGGTCATGGCTGTGGCACAGTCTTTTGAGTTGTTTTATTTTGGTGTTCATGTGGGTTTGCTTCCAGGCAGCTTCCCAATTTAGGAAATGAATGATCACAGAATCATAGAATGGTTTGAGCTGGAAGGGACCTTCAAGATCATCCAGTGCCAACCCCTTGCCATGGGCAGGGACACCTCCCACCAGCACAGCTTGCTCAAGGCTTTCATCCAACCTGGCCTTGAACACCTCCAGGGAGGGGGCAGCCACAGCCTCCCTGAGCAACCTGTGCCACTGTCTGCCCACCTTCACTGTCAACTTTTTCCTAATCTCCAGTGCAGATCTGCCCTCCTGAATCTCAAAACCATTCCCTCTTGTTGTATCACAAGGCCTCTCAGAGTGTTTAACACATTGTGAACTTGGTGGAAATAAACAGAACAAATCTCATTCTCACAGGAAGTGAGGCTGCAGACTAAGCCACCCTGTGCCCTTGGACAGCAACCACCCAAGAGTGCCCCCTCAGCCCAGCACACCAAAGTGGTTCCCTCAGGGAGCAGAAGAATTTGCTGGCTGTAAGAAGTGGAGGTTCTGTACATAGCCTACTTTCTGAACTGGTTTTCCCAAATATTCCCAGAGCAATCTTTTATCAGAATGGTCTTTCTTGATTCCCAGACAATCAAGATCACAGGTTCAGCACAGAAGAGATTGTTCTGCTGGAAATCCTCAGAGGATTCAGTAGGATTTTTATAGCACTTTCACACAGCTGAAGGGGAAGCAGTTGCTGTGCTAATGACCCTGCTGAGTGTCAGGAGGAAAGGAGCTGACTGCCCAGCCACTGCAAAAGACTGGGACATCTGAAAGTCCTCAGCTACATCCAAAGCAGCAGCTTGAGTCCCTTCTTTGGGCATGTGCCCGTGCTGGGGCATTGTCTTTGTTGTGTTTCAGTGTCTCTGACCAGAGCTGTGAGTGGTGGAGCCTACTGCAGTGGGGTACCTGCTGCTGCTCCTGCTTGTTGAGAAAGGAGCCCAAAATGCACAGTGTGGGGTCAGAGCTGCATCCAGAATTCAAATGGTGGAGAGCATCAGGATGTTTGAACCTGGGTTCTTGGTCTCAGTGCTGTAAATGGAGGCACAGCTTGAAGCAGCCATTTCAAAAAGCCAGCTGGATGCTGTCCTGTGCAACCTGCTTTAGATAAACCTCCTCCAGCAGGGGCTGGACTAAAACCGTGTGGACACGGCACTTCGGAACGTGTTTAATGGCCATGGTGGTCTTAGGTTGATGGTGAGACTCAATGATCTCAGAGGCCTTTTCCAGCTGAAGCAGTTCTTTGATTTGCAGTGCTACCCAAACATCTGGGCTGCACCACATCTGGATTTCCAGTTGGGTCTGATACAGGGCATGGATTCCTGGCAACAAAGTCTGGACAGCTTCTCCCAGGGACACTTTTTCGCATAGAGCCTACGCTTCAGCATCATTTTGTATCACATATCTACAGCCTGCATCTGTACTTTACTAATCTAATTAATCTTAATTAATTAATCTTACCAATTAATAAGCTAATGGAGACATTCCAGCAATGCTAGGAACCTAATCCTGTTGCATGTGGGGCCATGGGCAGATGCTGGCTGTGCCCAGAGGAGTGTAGGAGGTGCAGTGAGGCACAGCAGTGCACAGCCGGAGCTGCTATCTGACAGCAGAGCTGCTGTCACTAATTGCATGGCAGCTGATGGGAATGAACCAGGACCCTATCAGCCCACGTTTGCTGTGCACAGCAAGGACTCCTCTAGCAACTTCTTTGTGCTTTTTTGTTGGAATGAGCACTCAGGCTGAATCCTCACTTTGTAGTTTTATTAGAGTCAATTATTTATTAATACAATTAGTGGGTTTTTTAATTGCCCCAGGAGAGTAGTAGGAGAGGTAACTGGAGAGCACTTAGCTAGCCAGGGGAGGGTTAGGGTGGAGATCAGGAAGTTTCTTTGCTGCAAGAGTGGTCAGGGGTTGGCACAGGCTGCCCAGGGAGGTGGTGGAGTCCCCGTGCCTGGAGGCGCTCCAGAAAGCTGTGGCCATGGCACTTGGAGCCATGGTTTGGTGGCCATGGTGGGGCTGGGCTGCTGGCTGGGCTGGATGGTCTCAGAGGGCTTCTCCAGACAAAACAATTCTTGGATTCTGTACTGTGATAGATGAACAGATTCCTGAGGGTTAGGTTCCAGGGAGAAACTCTGCAGCAAAGAGCTGCTCAGGGTACAGCCATGGATGTGCTGCCTCCTGTGATGCTCTGTGCCTCAGCATCCCCAACCTGATTTATTTGGGGATGTTCTGCTTCCTGCAGGGGGTTGGACTAGGTGACCTTTAAAGTTCATTCTACAATTCAGTGCTTCTATAAACACTGACTCCAGCCAAAACACACAGGAAAGTTTCATATAATGATGGAATTGTTTTAGTCAGAGGAGACCTCCAAGATTATGGAGTCCAACTATCAACCCAACCCCACTATGGCCACACCTTTCTGGAACCCATCCAGGCATGGGGACTCCACCACCTCCCTGGGCAGCCTGTGCCAATCCCTGACCACTCTTGCAGCAAGGAAAATTTTCCTCATCTCCAACCTAACCTTCCCCTGGCACAATTTCAGGCCATTTCCTCTCCTCCTATCACCTGATACTAGTGAGAAGAGACCAACCCCCACCTGGGTGCAGCCTCCTTTTCCACCAAGCTGTGTACACTGTCCATCCCCTTCTAGGAGGTGAATGCAGTCTTGGCAACGAGCCCATCCTGCTGGGTGGAAGATGCCAGGCAGCTTTATATGCCTAATAATTTATGCTCTGAACAGAGAGTTTTTATATCCTTGATTTCATGAACATTTTCAAACTCTTATCTTCGTTATTCCCAGCATAATCCTATGGTGCAAAGTTAAAGGAGCCTTCTAACACAGCTTGGGGTTCCTCCTGCTGGCAGCTACCAGCCTGTCTTTAATGTTCTCCTCAGGATATCCTTCTTTCCTTTCTTCTTCCAGAGTGCTCACAAGGCAGCATTTCTACAGCAGTTTGCTTCAGTGCTTACAGAAAATCAGCTTTTCTGTGATGACACAGAGTGTGGATGCTGATCTTTGTCTGGAGTCAGGGAACACAGCCTAGGTGAGGTGTTCAGCTGACTCTCTGCTGTAGGATTCCCTGGCCTTCATCTTAGGCCTCTGAGGTCAGGTGTTTATTCTGTGTCAAGGGTCAGGGCTGGGTTGCCTACTGGGTGAGTGCCAGAGGCTGTCCCTGAACCCTTCTGCTTCCCAAAGGGAAGAGAAAGGGAAGAAGGGAGAGAGACTGATAGGGTGGGAAAGAAACTAAACCATCTGGGGTGGACATGAGAACAATAAAACTAAATGAAGTCTATAAATAGACACAAAGCAAATCATCCCTCCACACACAGACATGCCATGGCAAGGCTGCCACCATCACCACTGACATTGGGGCACAAGTCCCAGGCTGGACCTAGAGCAGGTAGGAACCAGATTCAGGAGCTGGAGTCTGGAGCTGGATGCAGGAATGCACAGACTGAGATGGAAGGCAGAAGACAGAGTCCTTGGATGCTGGCCACTGAAGAAGTTTGAGTGGTGATGCCTCAGCCTTATACTGCATATGGTTTAATGGCCATGCTGGTCTTAGGCTGATGGTTGGACTTGGTGATCTTAGAGGGCTTTTCCAGCTGAAACAATTCTGTGATTCTGTGATGGAATCCCTTGCTGGTCAGTTTAGGGTCACCTAACTGTCTGCTCTTCCCTGCAAGTGCCACCTCTTGCTTACTGCACCCCAACATCATACAGAAGGTTTATCAGTGGCCTTGGTTTCCATAGGAGGAAGTACAAAGAAGAGCCTTTCTGCATCCCAGCCCTTGGTACTAAGTACAAACATCACTTGTTGCAGCCACTCTCTGTGCAAATGTGCTCTGAACTTGGAAAGCTCTGGCACTGAGCAGAGACTGGGCTGAAGAGTAAAGTCCCTGAACAGGATTAGTTCTGTCCTAGCTCAGACCAGGACACTGCCAGTCAGCAGGGTCCCTTAGTAGTCAATGGGAAGAGACAGGCACCTCCAGAGGGTGATTTATTCCATCCTACACCATGTGTGTAAGATAGGGAAGATGAATTGCCCTGTGGAGGTCCTCTCTCTCCTGGATGGCTAGAGCAGTCTGAAGTCATTTGTTCCTAGGATCTGTACTACAGGACCACAAAGGGCTCTGTCATTAATGCCAGAATAAGGGAGTCATTAAAAAATGCTGTGGCTGGGGTGAGCAGAAAGTGTAGCCAGGCTTTTCAAATCATACACAAGGAAAACTGGAGCTGTAGTCAATGAGGAACTTCAGAAGGCAGCAACTGGAATCTGATTCTGAGGGCAGACAATGGTGCAGAGAGCTCAGCACTAAGCTGACAGAAGTTGAGCCTTTGGCTGTCTCTCCTTTCTGATGGCTCTAATTTGACACCTTATACCCTGAAGAGAGGTAGTTCATTTTGTACTCCCTTCAGCTGCAGCTCATTTAGGGAAACCTCCACGGAAGTGCAGTAGAGAATGCAGAGAGTGCTCTGAGGGACTGAAGCCCTCCCCTGTCCTCTGTGTGCAGCACTATCACCATCCTTCAGCTCCATTTCCAGGGCAGCATGGAGCAAGGGATGACTGCCAAGGCTGATGTCCCCTTCTGTGCTCTCTTTACATGACCTTCATTTGTCTTTCTTGGAGCAAGGCTCCCACAACTGAACCCAGGATTTGAGAAATACCAGGATCCTGCTTTTAATATTGGGGTGCCACGGTTGAAACTCATGGTGTTGGTACCCAAGAAAGCCTTGTGGTGACAGTGGAGATCTGCAAACCCAAGGAGCAGGAATGAGTCAAATGCTGAAAACTCTCCCCAAAAGTGTCATTTCTAACCCAGTACCCCTGGGGTTTAACCTCTGCCCATTTGCCAGTATGAAAACACCACTTGATCTCCACAGGCACAGGAACAGCCCCTACAGCAATCTCTGGATCCGAATGAAAACAGCCCTGAAGCATATCAGCTTCAGGCCCAGTGCAAGGCCAGTGCAGGGCATCTGATAACAGCAGTTGTGTTTGCAGAGCCCCTTGATTTCCTGTGCTGCAAACTTTCCACTCTTGACAGCCCTCCTTCCTTGTTTCCCATTCTGGAAGTCTCCAAATGGGGTTTCCTTCTGTTTTTTCTTCTGGTCAGAAAGGAATTTCCTTAGTACATTCAAGTTTCTTTTCAGTGCTCCACGTGCAGATTGGAATCTGAAAGCTCCCAGCTTGCTCCCAGTTCGTGTTCCAGAGTCCACAGCTGGGGCACAGAATGCCTGGAAGCCTTCAGGAGTGCTTAACCAGCCCTAGTGCCCCACGCTGCTATGGCAGGGCAGGACAGAGCTAACCCCCACGGCAAGGGGACAGCTCTTGGAAACACAGCAGCTCCCCCTCTGGGTTCTGACTGCCATCAGGTTCAGTTCCATTCCTGTTCTCCTTTCCACTGGAGCCTGCAGACACATCTGAAATCAGTTTGCATCCCACCGTGCCACAGCCTGCTGGTATTTGAGTCTGATCTGTATATAAAGCGTGGTGCATGTGCAACCCATCTACTGCAGTGTGAGAGGCTGGCTTGGCACCTCCTGCTACAGAACCCCAGGAGATGAAGTATGGTTGAAGCCAAACTAGCAGGCAGACTGCCTTTACAGGATTCACTGCAGAGTTCAAACATCTCTGGACTGGATCTGGGCTTGCCACTAAGCTGCAGCACTGCCTTGTGTGTCACAGAATCACAGGATGGCAGGGCTTGCAAGGGGCCTCTGGAGATCATGTCCAACCCTCCTGACAAGGCAGAATCACCTAGAGAAGGTCACACAGGAACAGATCCAGGTGGATTTGGAGTGTCTCCAGAGATGGAAACTCCACCATCTCTCTGAGCAGCTGCTCCAGGGCTCCAGCAGCCTTACATTACAGAAGTTCAGATGAACTTCTGATGTGCCAGTTTGTGCCCCTTACCCCTTGTCCTGGCACTGGCAGCACTGAACAAAGCCTGGTCCCATCCTCCTGCTATACACCCTTGCATTGATCAGCATTGATCAGATCCCCCTCAGGCTGCTCTTCTCCAGGCTAAGCAGCGCCAGGGCTCTCACCTGGCCCCATCACAGAGCTTCTCCAGGCCTCTCAGCAGCTCTGTAGTCCTTTGCTGTCCCTCTCCAGCAGTTTCCTGTTCTTCCTGAACTGGGGAGCCCAAAACTGGACACAATACTCCAGATATGGCCTCACCAGGGCAGAGCAGAGGTTCTTTCCAACCTTAGCATTCTATGATTCTATGAAGTACCCTAGATGAGATCACCTTCTCACAGCCTTGCTGGCTGCTAGAGCAGGACAAGTTGATTCCCCATGCACACATTTTTTTTATACTCTTCTCATTCCCTTTGTGTGCCTAATGGTGCAAATAGTTCTCAGAGGAACAGGGAGAATCATAGAATGGTAAAGTTGGAAGGGACCTCAAGGATCATCCAGTTCCAAACCCCTGCCATAGCCAGGGACACCTCCCACTAGCACAGCTCACTCAAGGCCTCATCCAACCTGGCCTTGAACACCTCCAGGGAGGGAGCAGCCACAACCTCCCTGGGCAACCTGTGCCAGTGTCTCACCACCCTCACTGCAAACAACTTCCTCCTAACATCCAGTCTAAATCTCCCCTCTGCCAGTTCAAACCCATTGCCCCTTGTCCTGTCATTACAAGACCTTGTCAATAGTCCCTCCCCAGCCTTCCTGTAGGAAGCAAACCCTTCAGCGACAGCCTGCTCCCCACTGGGAGGAAACACACCATGGTGTCAGAGGTGTCTGCTTCCGAGCAGCTGCGATGGGGCAGGGCTGCTGTCACTCTTTACTTATTTATCTGCTTCTCGCTACGCTTTGTGTGTTGCTGGTGCCCCTGACACTGGCTGCTCCTGCGGCAGACATGCTGCCAGCGTCGTTTCTTTTCTGCATCTGTCCTTTTCTTTCCCCTTCCTTTGTGTGGAGGACGCGTCCCGGCTTTGTGCCGTGCCTGTAGCAGGCTGTGAATGATGCATGAAGGGGAGCGCCTCTGCCAGCACCCAGCAGGAGCACAGCTGGCGCTACGCTCTCCTCTGCTGCCTCTCCAGACACACCGCAGCCTTCTCCACTCCTTCTGTCCAGACAAGGTCTTGCCATGCCAGGACAAGGGGTAGTGGGTTTGAACTGGCAGAGGGGAGATTGAAATTGGGTGTTAGGAAGAAGTTCTTTGCAGGGAGGGTGGTGAGACACTGGCACAGGTTGAGGGTTGTGAGACACTGGCACAGGTTGAGGGTTGTGAGACACTGGCACAGGTTGCCCAGGGAGGTTGTGGAGCACAGAAGCACCGAATGTGATCAAAGATCACATTCGGTGCTTCTGTGCTCCACAACCTCCCTGAAGGTGTTCAGGACCAGGTTGGATGAGGACCTGAGTGACCTGTACTAGTGGGAGGTGTCCCTGCCTATGGCAGGGGGTTGGAACTGGATGAGCTTTGAGGTCCCTTCCAACCTTACCATTCTATGATTCTATGACTCTATGGCTCCAGCTCCACTGGCCTGCTCTGGAACACATGACAGGGAGGTTTGTTCCCTGGCTACACTCAGAAGGAACTGGGGTCTCCAGCTTTTGCCAGTACACCAGCTAGAGGTTCCCCCTCAGTTTTGTTCCAGGCTAGAGCAAACCTGGGGAGCACTCCCAGGATGTCTGGAGTTGGCAAATGTCTGCTCAGGTGTAGACTTGAACCCTAGACACTGAGCTATGAACCTGAGGACATGCTCAGTTTTCACTGGCACAAACCCTACCTAGTGCAGCAGGGGAGGTTTGAGAACAGGTATGAGGAAAAGTCTCTTTGCTGCAAGAGTGGTCAGGGATTGGCACAGGCTGCCCAGGGAGGTGGTGGAGTCCCCACGCCTAGAGGGGTTCCAGAAAGGTGTGGCCATGGCAGTCAGGGTCATGGTTTGGTGGCCATGGCGGGGTTGGGTTGATGCCTGAAGTTGATGATCTTAGGAGGGCTTTAACACCCCAAACAATTCATGGTTCCATGATTCCAGGACTATGTTCCCCACTTACAACTTTGGTGGGCTCATTGGTTTGCTTGGGACATTCAGCGCAGCTTAGCTTAGTGGAAAGGACACAGAACACCCAGGAGGAATGCAAGCCAGAGAGGATTTTCCCTTCTGGTTTACTGGCTACAAGGTTCCTTCTGCTCATCAGACACCTCTTGCTAACTTCCATCTTTGCTTTTCCATGCTCCCAGACCTGGGAGAGTCTGCTTTGCACTCTTCCTGCAGGCTACCGAGGGCAGTCTGAATTGATTTCTCCCCATTATCCAGGGGTCTCTTTGGGTGCCTGGCTGCCTTGCCTCTGGTCACACAGCACACTTGTGGTTGCCTGGAATTGTCATTTTATTCCCCCTGAATGCAGAGATTTCATTTTTATGAGCATTGGCCAGGAGACTCCAAGCTAATTTTTATCCCTTTCCTAAGTGCACGTTTCTCATCAATGATGGATATTGGAGTCAAAGCAAAGGCTCAGTTTATTAAAACCTGGAGAGCCTGGGGAGAAGCAGAAGTGACTAATCCAGGGAACTGCTGGAGAGGGTCCAACAGAGACCACAAAGATGCTGAGGGTCCTGGAGCATCTCTGGGAGGAGCAAAGGCTGAGAGCCCTGGGCTTGAGAGCCTGGGGCAGGGCAGCCCCAGAGGGGATCTGAGCAATGTGCAGCAAGAGCTAAAGGCTGGGGGGCAAGAGGCTGGGGCTGGGCTCGCCAGTGGTGTCCAGGGACAGGATAAAGGACAATGGGCACAAACTGGAACCCAGGAGATGTCACTTGAGCTTAAGGAGAAGCTTCTTTGGTGTGAGGGTGCTGGAGCCTGAAGCAGGCTGCCCAGAGAGGCTGTGGAGTCTCCTTCCCTGGGGACTTTGAAAACCTGCCTGGAGGCAGCAGTGCTGAGCAAGCTGCATTAGCAAGGAGATTGGATTAGAAGATCTCCAGAGGTTCCTTCCAGCTCCACCATTCTGTAAGCCTGTGATGGAATGAACAGGCTCTCCAGAGATGTCATTGAGGCCCCATCACTGGAGACATTCAAGGTCAAACTTAGGGGCCCTGAGTAACCTGATCAAGTCTGAGATGTCCTTGCGGTCTGCAGGAGGGATGGACAAGACCTTTGAAGGTCCCTTGAAGGTCTTGTAAGGAGTGCTTGAGTGAGCTGGCCTTGTTTGACCTGGAGAAAAGGAGGCTGAGGGAAGACTTTCTGGCTCTCTACAGCTGCCTGAAAGAAACCTGGAGCCAGGTGGGAGTTGGTCTCTTCTCCCTAGGAACAAGTGACAGGAGGAGAGGAAATGGCCTCAACTTGGGAGCAACCTTGGCAACATTTCTTTCCTTTTCTTAGCAATCAGCTGCTGAACCCCACCCCAGAGCCTGTCCTATCTGCTGTTGTCCCATTATTCATGTCTGGACAAGCCAAGCTGATTCCTGAGCCTGTGAAGACACTGGAAGTGTTGCCAAATTCCCTGGCAGAAGCTAATTGGACCAAGGTGGTACTGACCATGCTTTCAGCAGAAGCCTTCTTTTCACTACAGAACCCTGATGTGGTCCTGACCTTTCTTTGAGTCCTTTCTCCTGCTGGGGGAGTTAAACAGCAAAGGAGAAGGTTTCTGCACTTGCTTGGATTCAGCAGAGAGCAGCTAATGAGCCCTTCTGATCCTCTGTGCCTTGGGGCACATGGACACTCTGCCTGAGCCACAGAGACCCAAAGCTGCCCTGCACCCAGTGCTTCCTGCTGGGGTGCATGCTGGCATGAGTGGCCAAGGACTCCCCTGTGTCAGATACAGCCAGCAAATTCCTCCCTGCAACCCACAGAGGGGTCAGCTACCTGCTTCCCAGGGATGAGCATCCACCTGCCTTCCCAGACAGACAAACCCCTGCTCAGCCTCCAGATACTGTGGCCATGACAGAAAGGAGCTTTTCTTATCATTCTGCTTTTTAAGAGTTTCAAACTATCACATCTGAGTCTCTACCACTCGATTTTTATTCATAGACTGAAAGAAGAAAGTAAATGTTCCTGTTTGTTCAGTACCAGTTTCTCAGCTGGAATGAGTGACTTGAAGAAGCAGAACTGCAGGAAGAAACCCCCAACCTCTGCACCTGGGGAGAAGCTGCAGCTGGCAAAAGCAAATGTTGCTTTTGCAGGTCTGCAGTCACCAAATTCCTGCTCTCAACACTGAGACTTCAAATTTCCAGACTAAATGGGCTTAACTCAAGGCTTATTTTTAATTTAACATGAAATGGCCTGAGGTTGTCTCAGTAACCACAGGCTGCAGTGTATGTTAGGCTGGCTTCAGGGCCACAGGAGCATTTCAGCCCAAAGGGATCTCTGCTACCTGGAAGGAGGCTGGAGCAGGGTGGGGTTGAGCTCTTCTCACTAGTATTGGGTGATAGAGGGAGAGGAAATGGCCTGAAATTGTGCCAGGGGAGGCTCAGGTTGGAGACAAGGAAAGATTTATTTGCTGCAGGAGTGGTGAGGGACTGGCAAAGGCTGCCCAGGAAGGTGGTGGAGTCCCCATGCCTGAAGGTGTTCCAGAAAGGTGTGGGCATGGCATTTGGGGCCATGGTTTGGTGGCCATGGTGAAGCTGGGCTGCTGGCTGGGCTGGATGGTCTCAGAGGGCTCTTCCAGCCAGAAGCATTCTGTGATCTATGAAAAGGGATGCTCTGAGGCCATGTGTAGGGTTGCTGTGGGGTAACTTGGGCCCGCTGGCAGCAGGATGTTTTGTGTGCACAGAACTGATTAGCAGAGTCTTGAGAGTGAGCTGTGCCACTCAGGTCATGGAATGACAGAATGGTTTGAGTTGGAAGCAACCTTCAAGATCATCCAGTTCCAACCCCCTGCTGTGGGCAGGGACACCTCCTGCTAGCCCAGCTTGCTCCAGGACTCATCCAGCCTGATTTTAAATACTTGAAGGGATAAGGAAATCTCCTGGACTTCAGCAAGGTCTTTGACACTGTCTGCCATAGCAAACTCCTGGCCAAGCTGGCAGGCCAGGGCTTGAACAGGGGCACTCTGTGCTGGGTTAAGAACTGGCTGGATGGTCAGGCCCAGACAGTGGTGGTGAATGGAGCCACATCCAGTTGGCAGCCACTCACTAATGGTGTGCCCCAGGGACCAGTGCTGGGCCCAGTCCTCGCTCTGATGTCTTCACTCATGATCTGGATGAGGGGATTGAGTCCTCCATCAGTGAGTTTGCAGACACCACCAAGCTGGGAGCAAGTGTGGACCTGTTAGAGGGCAGAAGGGCTCTGCAGAGGGACCTGGACAGGCTGAATGGATGGACACAGTCCAATGTCAGGAGTTTTAATAAGTCCAAGTGCCAGGTTCTACACTTTGGCCACAACAANTGGAGCCACATCCAGTTGGCAGCCACTCACTAATGGTGTGCCCCAGGGACCAGTGCTGGGCCCAGTCCTCGCTCTGATGTCTTCACTCATGATCTGGATGAGGGGATTGAGTCCTCCATCAGTGAGTTTGCAGACACCACCAAGCTGGGAGCAAGTGTGGACCTGTTAGAGGGCAGAAGGGCTCTGCAGAGGGACCTGGACAGGCTGAATGGATGGACACAGTCCAATGTCAGGAGTTTTAATAAGTCCAAGTGCCAGGTTCTACACTTTGGCCACAACAACCCCATGCAGTGCTACAGGCTGGACACAGAGTGGCTGGAGAGCAACCAGGAAGAAATGGACCTGGGGGTGCTGGTTGGCAGCTGTACATGAGCCAGCAGTGTGCCAGGTGGCCAAGAAGGCCAATGGCATCCTGGCATGGATCAGGAACAGTGTGGCCAGCAGGACCAGGGCAGTCCTTCTGCCCCTGTGCTCAGCACTGGTGAGGTCACAGCTTGAGTGTTGTGTCCAGTTCTGGGCCCCTCAATTTAAGAAAGATGTTGAGATGCTGCAAAGTGTCCAGAGAAAGGCACCAAGGCTGAGGGAGCTGGGGGTGTGCAGCCTGCAGAAGAGGAGGCTCAGGGCAGAGCTCATTGCTCTCTGCAGCTGCCTGAAGGGAGGTTGTAGCCAGGTGGGGTTGGGCTCTGCTGCCAGGCAACCAGCAACAGAACGAGGGGACACAGCCTAAAGCTGTGCCAGGGCAGCTTCAGGCTGGATGTTAGGAAGAAGTTCTTCACAGCAAGAGTGATTGGCATTGGAATGGGCTGCCCGGGGAGCTGGTGGAGTGCCCATCCCTGGAGGTGTTCAAGAGGAGGCTGCATGAGGCACTTGGTGCCATGGGTTAGTTAATTAGAAGGGTTAGGTGATAGGCTGGACTGGATGATCTCAGAGGTCTTTTCCATCCTGGTTAATTCTGTGATTCTGTGAAGGCATCCACAACTTCTCTGGGCCACCTGCTCCAGGGTCTGAGCACCCTCAGAGTGAGGAACTTCTCCCTCATGTCTCATCCTCATGCTGTCCCTGCTGCTGCCTGCAGCAGGTGTCCCCCGCAGCGCCTGCCGGGCCCTCGCACCCCGCTCTGCAGTGATTGCCTGCAGATACTCCCTTGAGCACATGGCACGCAGGACATTCAAAGGATTTGGGAAATCTCTCAGTTTTTCAACTTCTGAAGGGTGATTAACTTCAAAGTCTGGAGAAATGTCGGCCTGCTCTGCCTGGAAATGCCAGCAGCCTTTGCATATCCCCACCACAGCACCACGCAGCCCCCAGCAGAGAGGAGCACTCGCTGCCCGTGTGCTGCAAGGGTGGCTTTTGATCTCCTCACATACTGGAAGTGACTTAAAGGTGAGCCATCTGCTAGCTGAGGAACAGGGCTAGATTACATCACACCCTGCCAGACAGCCCCTGTTCCATCCTGGGTATCAAGGGTTTTAATAACTCTAAATTAAGGCAGCTAATAGGATTAGGGACACATTTTCCTGCTTCTTCCACCAACTATGCACAAAACCCTTTTTTTTCCCCTTTCTGGTAGAGATCTCTAAAATTCAGGTGTGTGCCACTGTGAACAAAGAGTCCTTTCAAGGCAGACACAATTCAGATGGCAATTGCTTCCCCAAACTGCTGAGCAGTAGGAGAGCAGGTCAGTGTGGGGACAGTGTGAGGAACTCGGCCCCTTTAGGTTTTGTTAATAGAGCAGAGTCACAGAATGGATTGAGCTGGAAGGGACCTCTGGAGACCATTCAGTCCACCCCCCTGCCAAGGCAGGGTCCCCCAGAGAGGGTCACTGAGGATCCATATGGGTTTTGAAAGGAGACTCCACAACCTCTCTGGGCAGCCTGCTCCAGGGCTCCAGCACCCACACATTAAAGTTGCTCCACAGTTAGTGGCTTTTACACTGTCCAGAAAGGGTTGTAAAGATGCTGAGGGATTGGAGAATCTCTCTGATGAGGAGAGGCCTGAGATTGTGCCAGGGGAGCTTTAGGTTGGAGATCAGGAAAAAAATTTTAACTTCAAGAGTGGTCAGGGGATCTGATCAATGCTGATCAATACTGCAAGTGTGGCAGCAGGATGAGACCAGGTTTTGTTCAGTGCTGCCAGTGCCAGGACAAGGGGCAAGGGGCACAAACTGGCACATCAGAAGTTCATCTGAACAGGAGGAGGAACTTCTGTAATGTAAGGCTGCTGGAGCCCTGGAGCAGCTGCCCAGAGAGGTGGTGGAGTCTCCATCTCTGGAGACACTCCAAACCCACCTGGACCTGTTCCTGTGTGACCTGGTTTAGATTGGACTCGATGCTCTCCAGGGGTCCCTTCCAACCTCTCCCATTCTGTGGTTCTGTGTTTTTGCATTATTTGCCCCAAGCCCCCCTGCAGGAGCAGTTCCTCTGTGGGTGGCAGCAGTGCTGTTAACTGGGCGTCTCTGCAGCTCTCTCTAGTGACAGGAGCTCACAGGCAGCGTGGCTCAGGGCAGCCAGGAGCTGTAACTGTACATAGTGCAGGTCACTTGCTTTTCTCCCGGGAGCCCTCCTCTTTCACACACACCTACAGAGCTATGGCCAGAACATGCTGCACTGCCTCCTTGCACGTTCAGTACTTCCAGTGCCACCAGAGGTGTGGACAGAAAGAAGCACTGCAGGTTTGTCTCCCATCAGGGAATATTGCTGGGTCACTTAACTGGTTACCACAGCTCATTTTTCCTTCTGCCACAAGCAGCCGCCCACAAGGTCTTCTCCACAGCAATGAGCCTTACTTGCAGCCTGTACAACAGGGTGTGGGTACAGCCTGTGCTCCACAGCTCACAACAGGGTCTGTATCCCACCCTGCAAGGCTCTAGTGCTGGAGGTGCAGCCAGGCTTTGCAAGAATAAAAGACTTCCATGAAGTGGATTCTCACCTGGCCTGCGAGCTGCTGCTGCTGCTGCAGACTTAGCTTTATTCCCTCGT
Source organism: Eubucco bourcierii (assembly GCA_013396675.1). Classification (NCBI taxonomy): domain Eukaryota; kingdom Metazoa; phylum Chordata; class Aves; order Piciformes; family Ramphastidae; genus Eubucco; species Eubucco bourcierii. The sequence continues at coordinate 223,574 of VWZE01005357.1, forward strand.
GCCCTGACACAAATTTCCTAATGCAGCCTCTGAGGCCCTTATCCAAAACTTAAACTACTTTGCAGAGCTGTTGACTTCTTTAAAACTCCAGTGTCAGCTCTTGGAGGGTGGCAGAGCCCTGGAGCAGGCTGCCCAGGGAAGTGCTGGAGTCTTCTTCTCTGGAAGCATTACAACCCACCTGGTTGTGTTCCTGTGGGATTTACTCTGAGTGACCCTGCTCTGGCAGGGGGGTTGGACTGGATCTCCAGAGGTCACTTTCAACCCCCACCACTATGTGATTCTGTGTCTTGTGTGTTCCTTTCACATCTACTCATGCCAGCACTTCCAAGAGTGCCTCCAGAGGAGCCTGTGGCTCTGTGGTGGGTGACTGACTCCATCCCCAGGCCATGGCCTCTGCACAGCTCTTGCAGGGTTGTGGCTCTGCTGCCCCTTCTCAGATTCCTTTGCTTTAGGCTGCTTTGCTTTTTCTGCCCCAGGACAGCCCAGCACAGGCTGCTGAAGCTCCCATGCCCATTGAGCTTGCCAGGCTTTGTCAGGGCATCTCCACAGAGTGCCCACAAGCATGGCAAGACACTGGGCTCAGTGGAGCAGAAGCTTGGTGCAGTCCCGAGTGGCAGCAGCAGGAGCTAAGGAGATGTGACAGACATTTCCATATCAAAACCAGCAAACCCTTTCTTTCCCCTCCTCACCACCACCACATCCCAAAAGGCAAGAATGGCCTTCAGCTAACACAGATCAATTTTCTTTCAGCTTCAGTCACCAGTTAATTACTGTTGACTTCTTTAACCTTTTTCTCTTCCTTTATGGATTAGATTCCTTTCTACTCGACTGCCATTTGCTTTCTCTCTGACGTAACCAAACTTACATGGTAGCACAGCATTCCACATTTTTTCTTCTTCCTTCCTACTCTTTATGTTGAGTTCAATTTAAAAAAAAACAACAAAAAAACCCACCAAAAACCCCAAAATTCCCAAATTGTTTCTTGAGGAGAAAAATCACTTTAATGAACTGACTTTCAACTTGATCTTCCTGCAGTATCTAGGCCTCATTTGCTTGGAGCACAGCATTGCTCAGAAGCCTGATGGCAGGATGGAGAAAAGGAGATGCAGAGATTCACAGAATGGCTTGGAAGAGACCTTGAAGACCATCCAGCCCCAACCCCCTGCCATGGGCAGGGACACCTCCCACCAGCCCAGCTTGCTCCAGGCCTCATCCACTATGACCATGAACATCTCCTAGGCAACCTGTTCCAGTGTCTCCCCATCCTCACCATCAAGAATTTCTTCCTCATCTCCAGACTCAGTCTCCTCTCTCCAGCTCAAAGCCATTGTCCCTTATCCTGTCACTCCCAGCCCTTGTCCAAAGTCCCTGCTGCCCCTTCAGATACTGGCAGGCTGCTCTGAGGTCTCTCTGCAGCCTTCTCTTCTCCAGGCTGAACAAACCCAACTCTCCCAGCCTGTCCCCATAGCAGAGGTGCTCCAGCCTCCTGATCATCTCGGTGACCTCCTCTGGACCTGCTCTAGCAGCAGCAGTAGCTTTTCTGCCCTCCATGTGTCAGGAATAAAGCAGCCACTCCCATGGGTTTCTCTGTGGGATGCAGTGAGCTTTGCTGACACAGTTTCATCTTCAGTAAATAGCAGGGACTGCAGTGAGGCTGAGCCCAAACAGCAGCTCACTTCTGGGGAGAAGGCAGCAGATGAAAAAGAGAAAAGTCTCTACTCATGGTTGCAAAACGAGCAGAACACTGAGCAGGGATGCTCCTGGACAAACTGGAGTGTTTAGTCTTTGTCACTCCTGCTGGATGAGATCCACATAGGTGGGCAGCACAGGGCACGATCCGGTATGGAATCGTAGGATCACAGGCTCAGAGAGGCACAGCATCATTCTGGGTGGAAATACCTTCTTAAGATCTCAGGTCCAACCATCACCCCAACAGCACCATAGCCAACCCCTTCTGGAACCCCTCCTCACCTCCCTGGGCAGCCTGTGCCAGTGCCTGACCAGTTGTGTTTGTGTTGCAGATCAAAAGCAATCCTGACCTTAGAACTTGGCAGTTGTATCCATTTGCCATCATGAAAAAGAGCTCTTCTTTTCCCAAAAACATTTCACCACTGGCTTCTAACTAAACGTGGCCAGAACCAGACATGGTTCAGGAGGATGTGCCACGTTCAGCCAATGGGGTTGGTGTCTATACATGGATAGGGATAGGGAAGATGTGTGAAGGGTCTGGAGAACAGGGCTGGGGAGGAGCAGCTGAGGGCCCTTGGGGGTGTTCACTGTGGAGAAGAGGAGGCTGAAGGCAGAGCTCATTGCTGTCTGCAGCTCCCTGAAAGGAGGCTGCAGCCAGCTGGGGTTGGGCTCTGCTTCCTAGGAACAAGTGACAGGAGGAGAAGAAATTGCCTCAAGTTGCCCCAGGGGAGGTTTAGGTTGGACATGAGAAGAAAATGCTTGGCTGAAAAGGTTCTCAAAGCCTGGCACAGGCTGCCCAGGGAGGTGGCTGAATGCCCATCTCTGGAGGTGTTTCCCAGAGGCAGAGCTGTGGTGCTGGGGGCCATGGCTTAGCCCCAGCCTTGGCAGAGTCAGAGAATGGTTGGGTTGGGTGAGCTTGAAGGACTTTTCCAACCCAACCCATTCCATGATTTCATGATTCTGTGGCACTGTTAAGGCATGACAGCAGCTTTGCTGGTCAGGGACAGAAGCGTTACTCAGATTGAGGTCAGGATTCATTCCCTGCCCTGAGTCAGGGAGCTGCAGAGAGCAATGAGGGCTCCTCTCAGCCTCCTCCAGGCTAAACACCCCTAGTTCCCTCAGCTGCTCCCCAGCAGACCTGTTCCAAGTTTCAATGACTCAAGCACTCTCTTTTACTTCATTAAATATTTTAACCCCTCTCCACACAGCCCTCAGCGTGATGCACAAAAGCAATTAATAAATTATTCAACTCAATCCCATGACTTTGTGCATTAATACTTGGAGCCCCTGACCCCCTACAACAGGAATGTTTTAGTGATTAAAGAGGAATTCTGGCAGAAATAGGTCAAATGCAGAACTCTGGAGCTTCCTCCACCATCTGAATCCGAGCTGGTCTCTCCTTAATTATAAAATCCCAGGAATTGAGGCAAAGAGAAGCCTGAAAGCCTATAAATAACACATAGCAAAGCCTGGCTTCTGGGGGGTTTCTCAGGTGTTGTCATGTTCTGAACCATGAAGCCAGCATCCCTCATGCATTAATAATCAAGAGGAGAGACATTAAAGAGGAGGAAGTGTGTGAATAATCCAAGAGACAAGGGAAGATAATGAAAGCAGATGTCCTTCAGCTGGCATTGGGCAGCAGCACTCTGTCCCCCTGCACACGCAGTGCTGGCTGCAGCTTCGGTGAGGGGGCAGGAAGATGCTTCTGAAGGCAGATAAAGGCAGCTGTGCTTCCACAGAGCTGGAATTCTCCTCCCCAGAGTTCTGCAGAATGAAGTCCTTTAAGATGGCAGATAACCACTGTAAGGGCCTCTTGGCTCCCCTGTGTTCTGTGGGGTCCCTGGCACTTCTGGACCTTTGGAAAAGATGCCGTAAATTAGGCTGCTGGAGGGCAGGGAGGCTCTGCAGGCAGCCTGGGTCAACAGGCTGAGAGATTCAACAAGGCCAAGTGCTGGGTCCTGCCCTTGGGTCACAACAACCCCATGAACTTTTGGGACATGGTTTGCACGAGAGGAAATGGCCTCAAGTTGCACCAGGGGATGTTTAGGTTGGACATGAGAAGAAACCTCTTGACTGAAAAGGTTCTCAGCCACTAGAACAGGCTGCCCTGGAAGGATTTCAAAAGCCATTAGGGACATGGTTTAGTGATGGACTTGGTAGTGTTATGTTTATGGTTGGTACCTGATGATCTCAAAGGTCTTTTCCAACTAAAATGATTCTGTGGTTTAAGGCTGAAAAGACAAAAGAAAAATGATTCCTTCAGTGATTTCCAGGCTTCAAACTTGGAACTGCTGCTTAGCAGCAATAGCATAGAGCCCCTCCTTTAGTTGTCCAACTTCAGCATGATGCCTCAGGTGTGCCTGTGCAAACCTGCCCTGAGCTGCAGGAGGTGCCTCACTGGGCAGAGCCTGAGCTGGGCAGTGACAGCAGTGAGCTGAGAACAGGCCAAACGCGCTTGCCTCAGGCAGCAGCCTGTGGGGCTGGCACTCAGGAGAAGGTGGCTGTCTTCACCACTCAGGCCTGAGCAGGGCAGGCTCTGGCCCTCAGCTCTTTGGGTTTGTTTGAGGCTTTGGTTGGTTGGTTTTGTGCAGAACTGAAGGAGAAGGGGAAGGGAATTCTCCACACTGGGAAGTGTTCTGAAATCTCTGGATGAATGAGGCTGCACAAGCAGCATTTAACTCGGGCTGCACAGCCAGACAGATGCTGCCCATCTCACAGGACCTGTCAGGGGCTTCCAGCTGGCCTGAGGCTTGGACTCGATGATCTTGGAGGTGTTTTCCAAGCCAGGCAATTCGACGATCCTATGAAACACTCACAGCTCTCCACCCGTGGCTGTCAGCAGTGACCTTCAGAGGGATGAGCACTTTGCTTGGGAGGACTTTTCCACAGGCATTTCCCCACTGTCTGGACCCAGCTGGCCACCTGGGGCCATTTGGGGAACAGTTTGTTCCTTTATAGCTGCTAGAGAAGAGCAGAGCAGCTGAGAGACTGCAACCATTGCCCAGGGCCTGGCTATTTTCCTGCCTTTAGCGACTGCAAAGGATACTTTCTTATGGAATACCTGTAACCCTGAAATAATTTCCATTTTGTGTTTACTGAGAAAACAGGAACTCCACTTTTGACTGGCTCAGAGCTCCCTGCAGCCAGGTGTTTGGAAAATATGGTTGTTGTCATCTCTTTCTCTTAGGTACTGCCCTGAGCAAGTGCCAGCGCATGGCAAACGTCTCTCCAGGGCTGTGGCTGCTGCCAGGCCTCTTTCAACTGGAGAAACTCTGCCTGCTGGAGCTCTACAAATGGTGTCAGGGTGTCTGCATTACCAAAGTATAGTCAACAGGGAAGCTCCCCCTCTACTCTGCCCTGCTCAGACCACACCTGAGTAACTGGTTTGTACTTACAGAACTGGTTTGTACTGGGTAAAAATCCAGGCAAATAGAAAACTGAGTGAACACTGTGACTGACTGGCACTCTGGGCTAAAAGCTGTTAGAAGGCTTTCAATAAACAACCTCTGCAACAAAAACTAATCTTAAAACACTGCAAGAAGAATTAAGAGCCAAGAGAAAGATTGCAGAGGCTCTCTCAGCATAAAACCTGTCCCTATTTTACACAGCCAGCAGGAAGTTCTGGCTTTAAGCTGAATGGAAGACTACTCAGAAGTGCTTTTTAATCACTTTTTCTTTGGTTGTGTCTTTTCACAGAATCACAGAATGGAGGGGTTGGAAATGACCTCTGAAGATCATCCAGCCCAACCTCCCTGCCAGAGCAGAGTGACCCAGGGCAGGGCACACAGGAACACATCCAGATAGGGCTTGAAAGTCTCCTCTGCAGGTTCTCAGCTCCAGGGCTTTCAGTCTTTGCTCCTCACACAGATATCCCAGGCCCTCCAGTATCCTCCTAGCCTCCCTTGGACACTCTCCAGTAGATCTCTGTGCCTCTTGAACTGGGAGCCAGACAGCTCCATTAAGAGTGCTGGGCTCTGAGACAGGCAGCTGTTGGGGTCTTGCCCAAACACACTGGGGTGCAGGCTGATGGGCTCAGCCTCAGCTCTGATCCAGTTTAGATGTAAACCTCTGAGTCACAGCCAGAACCTTTTGATTTCCCCTAAAAACAAGTGACTGCCTCATATGAACCAAGCCCATTTCTGTCCCTCCAAGGTGAGAGGTGTACCATGATGAGTGACAAGACATAAGGAGAACTCAAAGTGGCTCTGTGCAGAGAGGTGCTGCAGCCAGTGTGAGACAGCTCAGGTTGACCAATTCAGTTCACTCAAGAATCTGTAAACATTGATATTGGCCCAGATTCATCTGACTCTTACTGGCAGTGAAGGCTTGGAAAGGCATCAGTGTGTTACTGGAAATCTCTTGGAAAGCATTCCAGTGCTCCTGATTCAATCCCTAACCAGGAAGCAGAGAAGGAACAGGATAAAAAATGAATATTAAAAGGTAGTTTAAGTCCCATTAAAGCATCTGCAACACCAGGTCTGCTGCTGCTGAACAGGGAAGAACCAAGGGTGACTCTGGAGGGAGCAAGGGGATGATACAAGAGCACCACATTTTTCTCCTCCTTTTCTTCCTTCCCCTGCTTTTCTTTCCCTTTGGCTTGCTGGGGCTCAGCATCAGAAGTCTTGACAATAATCCCTGATTCATGAGCTGACAGCTCGAGCTGGAGCAGACAGCAGTGAACAGACTTAGGTTGTGCCAGAGGAGGTTTGGGCTGGGCGTTAAGAAAGATTTCTTTACAGAGAGTGGCCAGGGATGGGCACAGGCTGCCCAGGGAGGTGGGGGAGTCTCCATCTCTGGAGATGTTCAAGAAACTTGTGGCCATGGCCCCCGGGGCCATGATTTAGTGGCCATGGTGAGGCTGGGTTGATGGTTGGGCTGGATGCCCTTAGAGGGCTTGAGCACTCTAAACAATTCTGTGTGTCTAAGGAATCCCCTATGGGTATTTAATTTGGCCTTATCCTGAATATCCTGTTCTTGGTATTCTGGATTTCACCCCCAGTTTAGGGAAAAAAAAAAACCTGTCAAAGCTGTTTTCTGCAAAGGTTTTGTTACAGCTGGACTGGATGACCCTGAAAGGTATTTCCCAACCAAAACAATGCTCTGGTGCTGTGTTTCGTAGCCTGCTTGGTAGCCAGTGAACAGCTGTCACTGTCAGCTGGAACAAAGGCAGAGGACCTGCAGCTCAGCACTCCCCACATCTGATGACAGCCTAGCTGAGAGAAAGGGCATGTCCTCATGGCTCAGAGCTTCCTCTCCACATCAGGCTCCTCATAATAAACCCCTTAGAATCCACTTGCTAAAGCCTTTGGTCTAAGGAGCATGCTTATAAAAACCTCTGACTTTGAGGTCTGCTTTCTGGGACTAAATCATATTATTTCATCCTCTAAAGGCAAGCTGACGTCAGTGGGACTTGGTGGTGCATTAAAGGACAGTGTTTGACCCACTGGCTTAAGGAGGTAAAAATAAAAGAGAGAGGACTTGGAGGTTCAAGCCCACGTTAGTGCCTGGCAGATGGACAGGAACGAAGCAGGAGAATCAAGCTGAGAACCCCCTGCCTGCAAGAGCTGTAGATCCATGTCCATGAGTGTGTGCTTCATGTGGAGGACCTGGGAGCAGCCCCGGAGTCAGTCAGTACCTGGCAGCCTGGACAGGTCAGAAGAGAGGTGCCCTCACTTTCCAACTTGTGAGCAACAGCAGAACTCCCTTAGAACTTTTACCTCTGAACCACCTTAAGCACTGAAGAAAACCATGCTGGGTGTCTGGCTCTGGCTGATCTTCCAGGAGATCTTTCAGCAAAACATGAATTCTTTTGGCTCCAAGAAAGAGCTCTGTTTTGTCCATGTGGGCCCTGGAGGAGCTAATTCAGGTGGAGACTGGGAGGTTCAGCAATGCAAACTGCTCCAACTGCCAGCTCTCCAACTTTAAAACCCAGCGTGTGAGAGCATACTGGGTAAAGAAGTCCTCCCCATGACTCCAGCTGCTGGCTGTATCACTTCTAACTAATGAGAGGCAGAAGCTGAAGAGGAAGAAGACAAGTGGCAGGGGATGGGAGCAAAGGTGCCATAGATAAGTGGGGTGAAGGATGAAAGAGGAGCACTAGTCTGTAAGACACTTCCATCAGCACAGGACCCGAGACCTGAGCCTCACCGGTCTGCTGCCAGCAGAGAGCTGTGAAAGCAGTGATGAAACCAGCAGGGCAGCCCTTGCAGCAGATGGCTCTAACAGCTTCAGGTCACCCACTAGCACCAGCCTGGAGGGTTTGTCTCTCTTGAGATGGCCAGGAAAGTAAGCTGGACATTTTCAGCTTTGCATTTCTCAAAAAGGGAGGAAATTCATTTGGGCTCCTATTAAACCACCAAGACTGCAAAGTCAAGCACTGAAAAGATGGGAAATGGCAGATCAGGTTGGTGGTGCACCTGCCTTTGGTATCCTGGCACCAGTGTCAGAGGACAGAGCTCCTAAAGGAGTGATCACACATCTCTCACCCTTCCCACTCACACTAAAGGCCTGGTGGCTGCACTTTGAGGCTTGCCTTCACCTGCATCCACTGACAGAGGCTTGCCAGTATTTGCTGTGGCTGCAGGTAGATGCCAACAAGATAGAGACATCTTAATGACTCTTTACAATCCATCAGAGAAAATTGCCATTGTTCTGCACCAGCTGTGCCCAGCACTGGCTCTTCAGCAAGCTGCATTTAATGAGATGTTATCTTCCTGCTCCCTTCCTCTGTTCCTCTGAAACTAATGAAAAGAAAAAAAACCAGATCTTTGCAATCAGGGAATTATGTAAATAGAGCAGCAGACCTTGATGAAGCAGCAATTATGCACCTCAGCAGCTGTGGGTGGCTGTTCAGGACAGAGGATTAACTAGCAAATTGTTTGCATATTTGGTGTGTGGAGCATTTGGGGATTTAATGATGAGCTATGAAGGTTTAGTCATTAAATTGCTTAGACTGGTAGAGACCTCAGCTGCTGCTGGTTGAGTCAACTTAAAAACCGTCAGCGTGCAAGAGCTACCTAAAAGGAAAGGACTACAGCCCTGATGGCCTCTCCATAAAGGACTACATCCATGAAGGCCTCTCCATAAAGGACTACATCCATGAAGGCCTGTCCATAAAGGACTACATCCCTGATGGCTCTCCATAAAGGACTACATCCATGAAGGCCTCTCCATAAAGGACTACATCCATGAAGGCCTGTCCATAAAGGACTACAGCCCTGATGGCCTCTCCATAAAGAACTACATCCCTGATTGCTCTCCATAAAGGACTACATCCATGAAGGCCTCTCCATAAAGAACTACATCCCTGATGGCTCTCCATAAAGAACTACATCCATGAAGGCCTCTCCATAAAGAACTACATCCTCAGCAGGATGTGCCTGCAGCATGAGTTTTCTTCTGCTCGGTGCTGAGGGCCATGGCATGGCCCCAGCCTTGGGCTGGGTGAGCTTAAAGGGCTTTGCCAACCCAAGCCATTCTGTGACTCTGTGACTGAATAGTTACCATGCTGGGCACCTAATCCACCCACTCAGTGGTTAGCTGGGTTTCAGAAAACCCAAGTTGTAGGCTTTTCTCCTGTTTGAGGGTGATTTGAGCCCTGACAGCTGTGCCACCACCTTACCATAGAATCATAGACTTGTTTTGATTGGAAAAGCCCCAGGTGGTGACTCTGTTGAGGCAAAATGGAGAACAGATGAGGATTAGATGCAGCCTGTGACAGGGTTCAGGCCTCTCCAGAGCTTTCTGTGATAGCAGCAGGTGAGATGTCCTGTGGTGGTGCTGGGGGCTTGGAAAGCACTGTGGGACACCCTGCCATGGCAGGTCACCTGAAACACCAAGAGAGCCAGCTTCAGCCTTTCCCACTTCCCATTTTCCCCCTTGTGATCCACAAGGTGATGGTGATTCCACCAGGAAAAATACAGAAGGAAAATCTGCCTAGAGAGTTGCCATCCTAAATTAAGCAGGATAAAGAGGTGACCTGAATTTGTTTGCTTGTCTTTAAACAAAGAACTCATGAAATCTTAAAAGGCAACTTTTGACTGTAAACAGTGACTCTGCCTATTTAATGCAGCTTAAAAGACTTCTGCCTCCCTCCACCTCCAGATGATGGGGAAATGTCCCAGGGAATGCAGCAGGCTCTGAGCTTGCAGTGGCTCAAGTGGAATTATGGAATTGTTTTGGTTGGAAGGAACCTCAAAGATCATCCAGTTCCAACTCCCTGCCACGGGCAGGGACACCTCCCACTAGACCCAGGCTTGCTTCCACTAGACCAAGGCTTGCTCCAGGCCCCATCCAGCCTGGCCTTGAACACCTCCAGGAAGGGGGCAGCCACAGCCTCCTTGGGCAACCTGTGCCAGGGTCTCCCCATCCTCACTATCAAGAATTTCTTCCTCATCTCCAGTCTCAATCTCCTCTCACCCAGCTCAAAGCCATTGTCCCTCATCCTGTTACTTCCAACCCTTGTCAAAAGTCCCTCCCCAGCTCTCTTGCAGCCGCTTCAGATACTGGCAGGTTGCTCTGAGGTCTCCCTGGAGCCTTCTCTTCTCCAGGATGAACACCACCAACTCTCCTGGCCTGTCCCTATTGGGGAAGTGCTCCAAGTCCTCTCATCACCTTCATGACCTCCTCTGGACCTGCTCTAACAGTTTGATGTTTCAAATAACCAGTTTCTAGCCTGGAAAAACAAACAAACAAACAAACCCAACATAAAAGCACAAAAGTGTTGCTGATGCATGAAGGCCATAAGAGGAGCTGGTGGTATTTAGGTGTTTCATGCCTATTTTGCCAGCTCCTTGGCTTCCACTGCTGGTCCCACCACTTGCTGTGTCTCTAACCCCTGTGTGTGGTGCTGCTTTGACAGATCCTACAATCACTGGCCCCAAGGATGTTGTGACCTGATTGACTGCTTTCTTGCTTCAAAATGGTGTGGGTTGGATGCTTTTACTTTGCCTTCTGGGTTTGAGTTTCCAGAGTCATGGCAGCAATTGCAGTCATGTTGCCCAGCATTTTCTGTCCCCAAGATGGGACAGGCTGCCATTAGTACCTCGTTTCCACAGGCTTCAAGAGCATGCAGCATTCGCAGACTACCAGCAAAACCCTGACAACTGCCAACATTGTATGTCACTGGCTCCCTTGCTGTCCTCACCTCCTCCTGCCTTGACAAGCTGATTCACTTCTGTCAGATAAGACAGCCAGGACACATCAAATCCATCCCAAATTGAGCACAGAAACACATTTTGCAGCACAGGCCAAGCTCACCTCAACATCTTTAGTAACAGTTCCTTTTTCCCCTAGCATAGGCTGCCCAGGGAGGTGGTGGAGTCCCCATGCCTGGAGGTGTTCCAGAAAGCTGTGGCCGTGGCACTTGGGGCCATGGTGTAGTGGCCATGGTGGGGTTGGGTTGATGGTTGGGCTGGATGATCTTGGGAGGCTTTTCCAACTGAAACTGAAGTTCTGTGATTGTGTGGAAGTATCTAAGTTCTCTGTGACAGATCCTGACTGACACAAAGCAGTTGTGATTCCATCGCCCACACTCGTGACATGAAGAAGCCTTGTCAGTGGTTCAGTTTGTGTGTGCACATCTGCATCCCTGAGACTGTTTGCTCTGAAAAATAACCAAAACAAAACAGCATTTTATTGTGTGCTGTGATGGGAATGCCACAGAAGTGAAAAATACAGCAGTAAGTCTGTTCCTGCTGCGGGACACACAGGCCTAGATGTCAGCTAAAGGAGAGAGAAATGAGTCAGGGTGATGAGGTCACATTAAAAAAAACCCCAGAATTTAGCAGAAAAAACAGGAGCCTCAGCCTGCCACAAGAGCTTTATTCAGGGTGATGTCATTCCAGTTAAATGCTTTGAAATGCTGTTATTGTCCAGCACTGCACATGCCACAGAATCACAGAATCACAGAACTGTTTGGGTAGGAAAAGCCCTCTAAGGGTTATCCAGTCCAGCCAGCAACCCAACACCACCACGGCCACTAAACCTTGCTGGAACACCTCCAGGGATGGGGACTGCACCACCTCCCTGGGCAGCCTATGCCAATCCCTGACCACCCCTGCAGGCAAGAAATTCTTCCTAACCTCCAACCTGAAGCTCCCCTATAGAAGAAATACTTGCATGGATGATGTGAGGTCGTTTCTCCCAACGAGAAGAATGATGGTGCCGCCTCAGTAAACTGTGACTGGTCCTGGTGGGTACAAGAGCTGTGGCTCCCAGGCTTTCAAAGATGACTCTCTGCAGCCCTCCTTTGCAGGCTGTCCTTGAGCACAGAAGACAGCCCCCTCATTTTCACAATTAATATCGTGCCGACGTCGCCAGAAAACTTTGAAAGGCTTGGGATCAACTTATGGCTTGACAAAGCTACGGCAGGATGGTAACCAATCCCCTGGCAATGGGAATTTGAAATTTAAAATCAGCTTTAACAAAGCCTTTGAACCTTCAAACACTTTATCCTTAAGAAATTAATGGGTCCCTGAAGAAGCCTTATTTCCCTCTCTGGCTCCCTTATCTATACTGCAATTACATTAATCAACAACACGACAGAACCGCTGAGCCAGACCAACCTCCTGGAGAAAAATCCTCCACTGGCCCTTCTGCCACTTCTTTCCCTTCTGGAATGAGAACTGCTCAGGCTTCAGCAGAGAAATGGTATTTTTTTCTTGGGGGGGGGGAGGAGAGGGAATTCCATCTCCTGACCTATTCCCCTTTCCAGCAATTTGTGTTGACTGCAGCAACACCTCCAGATGAAAGCAGCTTTCTGTGAGAGGTTTGCTTCTGCTCAACCTGGAACAGCACTGAGGAGTCCTTCAAATGTTTCTCTTTTAAAGGCAACTGAAACTTTATGGAACATTTTCTTTTTGCCTCTTAGGAACAATTACCATTGTGGTCCCCCAGCTGCCATGCCAGCCTCTGCCTTTGGGCAAAAACGAATACAGTTTTCAAGTTTCACTACATCAAAACCTCCTAGAAGTGACCTTCCTTGTTACAGGTATAGATTGTGGCTTTCTTTATTGTGTCTAACTCTTAAATCCCATCATAGTTAGAGTTTCAGTCTAGCTCTGCTCCTCCCACACATGAAAAGAGAGGCTGTTTGATGCTTTTTGCCCCTTTTGGCTCCTTTGCTCTCCTTAAAAAACAAGAGCCTGAAAACAAATGTCTCCTGGCCTCAGCCTGCTCTCTGCTATTTCCTTTGCAGGGGCTTTGCAAGGGGCTCAGATTGTGTTGAGCATCATTTTGTCACTGGGGTGCAAGAAGAGTGTAGCCAGCAGGACAAGGGAGGTTCTCCTCCCTGTCTACTCTGGCTGGTGAGGCCACATATGGAATATGTGTCCAGTTCTGGGCTCCTTAGCTCAAGAGGGACAGGGAACTGCTGGAGAGAGTCCAGTGGAAGGCCACGAAGAGGATGATGAGACTAGAAATCTCTTAGGAGTTGAGGCTGAGAGCTCTGGGGCTGTTTGGCCTGGAGCAGAGCAGTCCCAGAGGGGATCTGAGCAATGCTCAGCAAGAGATAAAGGGTGGGAGGCAAGAGGCTGGGGCTGGGCTCCTGTCAGTGGTGCCCAGGGACAGGACAAGGGGCAATGGGCACAAACAAACTCAGAAGGTTCCATCTAAACATGGTGTGAGGGTGCTGGAGCCCTGGAGCAGGCTGCCCAGAGAGGCCATGGAGTCTCCTCTGGAGATTTTCAAAACCCACCTGGACACATGTCCAACATGATGTAGGAGACTCTGCTTTAGCAGGGGGGGTGTCTCCAGAGGTCATTTCCAATCTCCACCATTCTGTGATTCCATGATTCCTGTGGTATTTAGCTGATCCTTCTTCTTTCAGCACCTGGAGTCAGCACTGCCTGGAAGCCACGTGTCTGTGAGTCTCTGTATCATAAATGGCCTACTTGGGGGGGTTGCATAACTCAGAGGTAAGAATTTGCTGCTGGCTCAGAGTCATTCCCTCCCAGACCAAAAGCAGGTTGTTGTTGGATTTGTTGTGCATCAATCTCATCTGCTCTGGCAATTCCATTCATACCAGGGACCAGCTTTTGTATTTATATCAGTTCATCCAGATCCCACATGAGGGCTGTGGTGCTGCCAGAACAGCCACAGTGCTGGGTCAGAATTCTCTAGTCTGAAGGAAGAGAACTTTACAGGTTAGCTAGTCCAACTGCAGTCTGCAGTGACACTCACAAATAGATCAGCATCACAGAGTGCATCAGGTTGGAAGGGACCCTTAAAGGTCATCTGGCAGTCAGCAGGGACACTTCCAACTAGATCAGGTTGCTCCGAGCTCCATCACTTGGCCTCAAACATCTGCAGGGATGAGGCCTCAACCACATCTGGGCAACTGCCCCTCACCATGCAAAGCTTCCTCCTGCTGTCCAACCTAACTCTGCCCTGCTCCAGCTCCAAACCACTGCCCTCAGCCTGTCCCCACAGGCCCTTCTGAAAGTCCCTTCCCAGTCTGCCTGCAGGTCTCCTGCAGGTACTGAAATGCAGCTCTGAGGTCTCCCTGGAGCTTCTCCAGGCCGAACAGCCACAGCTCTCCTAGCCTGTCCCCGCAGCAGAGCTGCTCGAGCCCTCTGAACATCTTCATGGCCTCCTCTGGACCCTCTCCATCAGGTCCATGTCTCTCTTGTGTTGGGAGCCTCATAGCTAGACACAGCACTCAGGTGAGGTCTCCCCAGAGCAGAGCAGAGGGGCAGGATCCCTTCTCTCATGTGCTTTGGATGCAGCCCAGGCTGCCATTTGCCTTCTGGGCTGCAAGTCCACAGAATGAGTGAGAAAATGGAGCCCAGAAAGCCTTTAGGAAGAGGCCACAGAAGGGAGAGCAGTGCAGGCTGTTCTCTGCCCCACAACAGAGAGTAGAGAACCGAGGGGTGAAGACAAATTGCTCTGCCTGTGGCCCTGTCTGGGCACTAACCTGTGCAGGAGGTGAATGAAGGCAACTCGAAAGCTCCATCCTGAGCACTGCAGGGGGATTTGCTAGACCTCACCACAGCCTCAAGACTGCACTCTTGACAGCTGCAGCTTCCTGGGATTTGGACACAGTCATTTCCAGGACAGACTTCCAGAGCAGCCAGCAGAGCCATTTAACCTCGATCTGGTCTGGAGGCAGCTCCTCCCTTCTCCAGTCCAGCCGGGGCTGGAGCCGTCACCGAGCGGTGCCTCTGTAAATCAGGAATGAGCTCAGAGCTTCCTCGGTATGGAAGTCTGCTTTGAGAGCTCCAGCAGTAACAGGGCTTATTAAGAGGTTTAACCCCAAAAGCTGATGTACAGAGCACAATAATATTGGGAGATACGGCTGTGGGATCTCACTTTGGTGGGTGACATTATCGAACCTAGCAGAGACGTAATAGCCTTAAAAGCAAGGACAATGGTGGCTTAAGCTGCTGTGACAGCTTCTCAGTTTCCGAGCACAAAGCACTGCAACTGGTCAAAGGCTGTGCCTCGACCTGCTTTCTTCTGTGTAAAGTATTTTCTTTTTGAAAGGAACAAACCCTGCTCTTCCTTCCACCCCCCAGACACCTCCTTCCTTCCGACCCGGCGGTGCCGCTGCTGGGCATTGCCACTCTGTCCCGGCAGGCTCCCAGCCTGGCTCGGCCATGCAGCGCAGGCAGGTCGGGGGCAGCGAGCTCTGCACTGTGGGTCTCATGGGCTGGTTTCGGCAGGGAGCGCTCATTGCGTCCCTCACAGAATGACAGTTTTGGAAGGGACCTCTGGAGATGCTCATCGAGTCGAACCGCGCTGCTGGAGCAGGGTCAGCCTCACCCCTCTCACCCCGCAGCTCTTGCCAGAGGCGGGCGCGGGCCGGGCGCGGCGCAGCCTCNGGCCGGGCAGGAGCGGCCCCGCCGAGCCCTGCGGGCGAGCCGCGACACTGCGCGGGGCCGAGCACACGGCAGCGGCAGCGGCGATGGCTGCGAGCCGGGCAGGAGCTGTCGGCAGTCGGGCGGCGGCCCCGGGCAGGGAGGGGAGGAGAGCCTGCGCTTGGCCTGGCGGTGCAGACACAGCCCCGGG
>VWZE01005357.1:239276-266509 GCA_013396675.1 Eubucco bourcierii
GACACAGCCCCGGGCTGGGCAGCGCTGGGAAAGGGCTTGGGCTGCCGGCAGGGCTGGGGCGGGAGCTCGGAAGGCTGACAGGCGGGATCGCGAAGAAATTCTTCACCGTGAGAGTGCGGAGGCACTGGGACTGGGACACTGTGGCGGCTCCAAACCTGCAGTGCTCAAGGCCAGGCTGGGTGAGACCCAGAGCAAACTGTTCTGGTGGGAGGTGTCCCTTCCCTTGGCAGGGGTTTGGGGCTGGGTGAGCTTGGAGCTCCCTTCCAACCCAACCCATTCCGTGAGTCTGTGATTCAACGTTACATAATTTTGCACAGCAGAAGCCCAGCTAAATCAGCTTTAAATAGCAACCATTTCCAATGGTGTCTTCACAGAGCCTTTCCCCAGTGTTATTTTCATGGAAATCAGGTCTGCATTCATAATTACAGCAGCAAGTTCAAGGCTGCTGGAAAATGAGAGTGCAAAAGATAGAATACAAGATTGCATGTGGGGAAATGAGATTGAGCACTGAAGTGCTAATATATTCTTCTATTAATCTGAATAATTTCCTCCTTCCTATCTCCATCTGTAGAACAGGGAATTCTGTCTCCCCAATGAGCTGATTTGGTCAGAAAGAATCACCCATGCTGCTTTATACAAAACACTGGAGCAGACAGAACCAATTTCCATTAGGCCCCACATTTTTTCCCCCCAAAGCATCTACTTACCATTAATGTAAGTGCTCAGTGCTGTCCTCTTATTGTCCTGGCCATGAATAAATCATCAGCCGTATTTTATTAATGAGGCCCAGCTAAGAATATTCCCAAATTGGCTGTGCACTCATATCCTGCAGTATCAGAGAGAGGTGCAGGCTGTACTTTTAGTCCTCTCCCAGGAAAGTCTGAAAGCTGCAGTGAGCTGATTAAAGAATCCTAGAATTTGGCTTGGATCATCAAGTCCAATCATCAACCCAACTCCACCATGGCCATGGTCAGTGTCTCCAGTTTCAGGTAATAGGAGGGCAGGAAATGGCCTTTTACTCACCAGAGAAGGTTTAAGTTGAAGATGAGGAAAAATTTCTTCGCTGCAAGAGTGGTCAGGGGTTGGCACAGGCTGCCCAGGGAGGTGGTGGAGTCCCCATGCTTGGAGGGGTTCCAGAAAGGTGTGGCCATGGCACTTGGGATTGATGGTTTTGGTGGCCATGGTGGGGTTGGATGGTCTTAGGGGGCTTTTCCAGCCTGAATCGTTTATGATTGTACTCTTTGATTCAAAGGAGACACCCATGGTGTGAAGGGAAACCAGAGAGGCAGATCTGAGTACTTCCAGTTTTCCTGCCTCCAGTTTCCAGGCACAGCATTTATTCTTTCCCTCAGCATGGTGAGCTTGGACTTGAGGATCTTGGAGGTCTTTTTCAGCCTTGATGATTCTGATTTCTCTCCAATTATTACTCCCAGCTCTTTGCATATTTTTGTGTCCCTTCTTGCCCTGAGAACAAAGAGCTTCCAGGGTGTTTCTTCTGCCTTTTCCCTGTGTTTTGGAAGTGATCCTTGCTGCTGTTTACTGGAGCTGCAGTGACACGCTCACAGGGGACTTCCCTGCCTGCCTCTCGTTACCCACCTTATTCCCAGAACAAACAAATGGTCCCCCTTGCATTCCTCACTCCACCACTGCAGATACTCTGGAGAACAGAGCTGTACAAATACCTAGACAGATAAAGCAGCCAGATCTTGCTTTCTTCTCCCATTTGGATGGGAAGGGATCTGGGGAGCGCTCAGCAGCCTCACTGTGCCTTCCTAAGGAAGTGTCTTTTCTCCAGCAGGAGATGAGAGGTGTCTGGTGCCCAGAGACTCTGGAGCTGGCTTCCAACGCTGCAGTGCTGTTGTTTGTGGTGTTTAAAGTTGCAGTGCTGCCGTGGAGCTAAGGAATTGCTTTTTCTGTTTAAATATTTCATGGCTTGCTGGAGTCCAAGGACAAGGATTTCTTTAGTGTGTTAGTGGCTCACTCTGACTGAAAAGTTTTTCCTTAACCCTTCAATGTGTTGAAATTGCTCCTTATTGCAAGAATTTGTTAAACATAATTTGATTTGTGGAGACCATGAAGGACTGGAAAGTTACTTTTGTGTAGCCCTGTGTTAACCTTTTGAATATGTTTTTTTGTGTTGGAGAAAATCTTTCATTGGAGATTGGAACTCTAGTTTAGTATTTTATAATGATGGCTTTTCAAAATATGTTTCCTTAAAAAACATTCCCTCACTGCAGACCTCACAACTGCTCAGTAACACAAATAAAGCTTCGTTGTGGGAACTGGCTGCGGGCAGGCGTGGCACATCAGGACATGGTTTGGTGGCTGTGGTGGTGTTAGGAGACCTTCTGTATCTCCACAGCTCCCTGCAAGGAGGTTGGAGCCAGGTGGGGGCCTGTCTCTTCTCCCTGGGAACAAGTGACAGGAGGAAAGGAAATGGCCTGATATTGTGCCAGGGGAGGGTTAGGTTGGAGATGAGGAAAGATTTCTTTGCTGCAAGAGTGGTCAGGGATTGGCAGAGGCTACCCAGGGAGGTGGTGGAGTCCTCATGCTTGGAGGGGTTCCAGAAGGGTGTTGCCGTGGCACTTGGGGACATGGTTTGGTGGCAATGGTGGGGTTGGGTTGCTGGTTGGACTGGATGGTCTCAGAGGACTCTTCCAACCTTAATGATTCTGTTCTGTGATTTGGGACACGGTTTAATGGCCACGGTGGCCTTAGGTTGATATTTGGACTGGATGATCTTAGAGGTCTTTTCCAACCTCAAGGATTCTAAGGATAACAGGGGAGCCACAGAGGAATCCCAGGTGCTTCCAGCTCTCCTTTGGAGGGTCTGGGCACCCAGCACAAGGATTCCTGCCTTCAGCTCACCACCAGGGGTTCAGCAGGCTCACCCTCCAGTGTGGGCCATCACATCCAATTTCCTCTGCTGCCCAAAGGGATGTGAAGCAAGGCCTGCACAAGCAACCTGGCCAACATCTTAGCCTGGGAGAAGTGTGTTGAAAATTGCTCTTGCTGCTCCACTCTACATGAAGAAATTCAAATCTCTTACAGCCTAGCAAGGCTCCTGGAGACTCCACACTCCCTGGCTTACAGTGGAGAGGGAATCTGGAGCTCACCACATTCCAGCAGATACTTGTAATGGAGTTCAAATACATTTAGATATACACTGGAAGATGGAGAACTGAAATTCCTCTGGGCTTTTGTCCCAGATAATGTCCCAGGTGACATACTTCAAAGCCAGGCTTTGCTCTCTTTAGCAGCTGGCTCTGCCTGGATTGATAGGCAATGATCCAGATGGATTTACAAAAGAGCATGGTGGTGTTAGGTTGACAGACACAGGACCTTATGGACAAACTGGCTTCACCTCACAGAAAAAATGGTGTCCAGCCCTGCAAACAAATCCCTGCTGCCCCTGTGAGCTGCATCTGCTGGGCATGGAAGGGGATACTGGGTGCTTGAGCATATGCCAGAGCACAGGACCCCTCTGGGCATGCCAGGACCAGGTGACCTCACCTGCTGCCTCTGGTAAAGCTTGGTGAGGGGTTTACCCAGTGCCTGGTATGACCAGGGTTGTGCTGTGGGGATCACTTGATAGAAGTGAAGCTCCTCAGAGGAAAAGGAGGGAAGTGAGAGGGAGGGGAAAGTGCAAGAAGTGACATGGAATCATTTTATCTGGAAAAGCCCTCGGAGCTCACCCAGCCCAACCATTCTCTGACTCTGCCAAGGCTGGGGCTAAGCTGTGGCCTCAGCACCACAGCTCTGCCTCTAGGAAACACCTACAGGAATGGACATCCAACCACCTCCCTGGGCAGCCTGTGAGAACCCTTTCAGTCAAGAAGTTTCCTCTAAGATCCAAGCTAACCCTCCTCTCTTCCTGTCACTTGTTCCCAGAGAGAAGAGACCAAGGCACTCACCTAGCTCCGGTGCTGCAGAAGCTGGGAGGAGCAGGCATGAGGGGTTGTGGGCCTAGGGCAGCATTAAGCAATTAAATGCCCTAGAAAAATGGGGTTAAGATGCACTCCTTCCTTCTGCTGCTTCCTGCCTCTTTGGGAGCTGCATGGGAGCCTGAGGCACTGCAGGCAGAGGGGCATGCACTGAGAAAGCATCCGTAGGGGTACTGCTGTGAAGTGGAGCAGGAGATCCTTGCTTGCACCAGGTTACAAAGTCCCCAGTGCAAAAGGCTGTGCCTTGAATTTCAGATGATGCCAGGAAAGCATGAGGCAAACATACACATCTGAGAGTAAGAGTTGGCCTGTTGTGCTTTGATCCTTCAGTGAATATTGAATTTTGACTATTAAAAATAGATGAAAAGTATTCAACAGCAATCAGACATCACCTTCACCACAAAATAAACCTTCCCCACATTTGTTGCTTTCTTCAAGCCATGAATATGTCAGACCATGTGCTGAATTCCAAGCTGCCTGAGAGCTGGGGTTCTGCTTTCTGCTAATCCTCCTCTGCACTGTAGAGACTACACAGCTCAGAGCACTTCGGCCAAGCTCTCTGCAACTCCAAGTCCAAAGGCATTTATCATAGAGAGAAATAGCTGAGGGCCCTGGGGTTGTTCAGCCTGGACAAGAGGAGGCTGAGGGCAGACCTTATTGCTCTCTACAGCTCCCAGAGAGGAGGCTGCAGCCAGCTGGGGTTTGTTCCTAGGGGCTCTGCTCCCTAGGAACAAGTGACAGGAGAGAGGACATCATAGAGTCATAGAGTGGCAGGAGTTGGAAGGGGCTTCTGGAGATCATCAAGTCCAACCTCCTTTCCCAAATCAGGATCACCTAGGGCAGGCCACACAGGAACACATCCAGTGGCCTCAGGTTGCCCCAGGAGAGGTTTATTTTGGGCCTGAGAAGAAATTTTCTTGACTGAAAGGATTCTCGAAGCCTGGCACAGGCTGCCCAAGGAAGCAGCTGAATGCCCATCCCTGGAGGTGCTTCCAAGCCATGTAGATGTGCTGCTTTTTTTTGGACGTGCTTTTGTGGTGACTTGGCACTCCTGGGTTAATGGTTTGCCTTGGTGATCTGAAAGGCCTCTTCCAAATAAATGGTTCTATGATTCTCTTATTAGTCTCTAGTTTGACCTTTTAGCCAAACTTTCAGTCTACAAAGCAAGGAGCAGTGGCCAGTGGTGCAGCCTGGCATGGAGTGGCAAATGACACACACCTGAAAACTTAATGAAGTGACAGCCACCGAGTGCCAGCTGCCAGTGCCCACCACAGCCTTCCTTCCTGACTGGCCTGTTTTGGTGATGCCAGCTGCCCAGATCTGGCAGCAGAGGTTCTGATGAGCCCAGCTAAAGCGGCTCGCTCAGGCAGGGCGCAGTGAGTCGCGGCAGGTCCATCTTCATCTGTCTTCTCTTGTTTCACTTGTGTTGAAGGACCCAGCTGTGCTCTTGGCCATCCGACACCAAAACAGTAGGACCACCATGACTGCTCCAGGGGAGAGGTTAAGCTGGAAATGCAAAGAGCTGAGGCAGAAAGGGTAAGTAGAAGATGCGAAAATTCCTGCTTGTTTAACTTGTGTTGTTGCTGGATGGCTCACTGGAGGAGTAACCTCTCTGCTCCCACAGCAGGGATTTGTTGTAGCAGTCTCTGAGGAGCACAACCTATCAAATTAGAAACAAGGGGCAATAGCCTGAGGCATTTTTCCAGATGAGATTGAATCATAGAATGGCTTGAGTGGGAAGAGATCTCCAACATCATCTAGTTTCAGCCCCTCTGCCATGGACAGGGACCACCCATTCCAGTGCCTCACCACCCTCATAATAAAGGACCTCTTCCTAACATCCAGCCTAGACCTGTCCTGCACTAGTCTCACACCACTGCCCCTTATCACTTATTGTTTAGGCCATGTCTGATACCTCCATGTCAGAAAGGCAAACGAATTTAATCTGTTCTACATTGATCTGGGTTTAAATACTTCTAAATACTCTGTTCCAGAAAGAGATAAAAGTTTGAAACTGGAATTGTACTGTCTCCTGATACCTGGAAATTCTTGGGTCAAAAGAGTGTGGGATCAGTAACAACATCTCTGTGTGAGGCATCCTCCCATAGGGTTTGAATTCATAGAGTCATAGAATTGTTTGAGTTGGCAGAGCCCTCTGAGACCATCCAGCCCAGCCAGCAACCCAACCCCACCGTGGCCCCAGGTGCCATGGCCTCACCTTTCTGGAGCACCTCCAGGCAGGGAGACTCCACCACCTCCCTGGGCAGCCTGTGTTAGTCCCTGACCACTCTTGCAGCAAAGAAATGTTTCCTCATCTCCAACCTGAAGCTCCCCTGATGCAACCAGAGGCCAGAAAATACTTTAGTTCTCCACTAACAACAAACTTTCCATGTTCCCCTTGACCCCACGCAGAGCTCTGTGCCTCTGTTTCTAAGTGACCATTTCTGATCTTTCTCGCCCATGGAGCTAAATGGTTTCCTAGAAGGAGAGCTTTGCTTTAGCTAGACCAAGGCTTGGGCAAAATGAGACTTACTGCCAAATTTCTGTAAAAGTGAAATAAGCAGAGCAACAGAGGAGGTCTGTGACAGCCTGGCAAGCAGACACTGCTGGGCTAAATGAGATTGGTTTGCAATGCGATCTGAAAGAGCCTGTGGGTGGGAATTTATCTTGAGGGACAAAGAGTGAAGTAGATCTTGAGCCACAGCACCTGCCAGGAATATCTAGCTTAAAAATCACAGTTTTACATCTGGAGGGAATAAAAATGGGTGGGAAACAAGCAGCAGACTGAGACAGCCCACACAGATCTTGGGTAATATTGGCTGAAAATCCTGGAGCTAGGACTCTGTGGAGATCCAAGCTCACTGCTGCTGGTGTCTGGGAGGAAAGCAGTGTAGGGAGGAGCTGAGTTTTTTCAACAGGCATGGTCACCACAGCCCTGCAGAGCTGTACCAAGGGAAAGCTTTTACCTCTGCCTCTCCATCAGGATTTTCAGCTGCTGGGACTTTTTGGTCATGAAATCATAGAGTCACAGAATGGGCTTGGAAAGGACCTCTGGAGATCAAGTCCAACCCCTCTGCTAAAGCAGGTTTCCAAGATCATGTTGCACAGCAACATGGCCAAACAGGTTTTGAAAGTCTCCAGAGCAGGAGACTCCACAGCCTCTCTGGGCAGCTTGCTCCAGGGTTCCAGCACTCTCACACCAAAGTTTCTCCTCATGTTTAGATGGAACCTTCTGAGTTTGTTTGTGCCCATTGCCCCTTGTCCTGTCCCTGGGCACCACTGACAAGAGCCCAGCCCCAACCTCTTGCCCCCCACCCTTTATCTCTTGCTGAGCATTGCTCAGATCCCCTCTGGGGCTGCTCTGCTCCAGGCTCAACAGCCCCAGGGGCCCTCAGCCTCAACTCCTAAGAGATTTCTAGTCCCATCACCCTCCTCGTGGCCATCCACTGGACTCTCTCCTAAAGCCTCCCCTGTTACTGCTTGGTGCACAGGTTGCCCTCTGGTGCTGCTCCCTGAGCTTTCCCGCTGTGGTGGTTAGGGAGTTTCCCCCACACACACTTGGAATCAGCAGGCTATCTCAGGTGGCTGGGAGTTAAAATGCAGCTATATTTGCAGCACTGCACATATTTTCCAGCATATGTACACAACATTTACCATTCTGTACAAATTGTAGACAGGTTAGAAGTAATACAGAAATTCAAAAACCCCTCCCAAACAGTGAGACTGCCCAGGAGGGTTCCCAACCAGGTCCCTTCTCCTTCCCACCCCTCGTTATCTCAGAAATAACCAGAAATAACCCTGGTTTAATTCATAGATAAGCAGGGGTGAGATGCCAGAGCCAGTAAGGGGTCAGAAGGAAATGTTTAGATCGGGTTGCAGAGGATTCATGCAGAGGAGTGGAGGCAAGATGCAGCCAGGCACACAGAGCAAAGAAATGACTTTGTTGTTGTTATGACTATTTATGTCTCTCAGCAAAACCAATGGGTGATACAGACATCACTGTTATTTTCTTTTCACAGCCAATGATCTAATTTCTCTCATTAAAACATTCCAATTAGCCTCAAACCAGCACACCCACTCTTCACCCAGGCTCCACCAAAGCAAACCAGCTGCTTGATGCCAGACAAAGCTTTGCCCAAACTCATTTGGGTGAAAGCTATCTCAGCATAGTTACTGCTGTGGTGGCCCAAAGCAGAAGGTGATGTTTGGTTGGCAAGTACCCATAGTCATCTGTAAGCCTTGCCTTTGAGGGCTAGGAGCAGTCATTGAGAAGGTACCAGGCTGTGCCACAGCACAGAGGTGCAGGCTGCCTCCATAGCACAGCAGCAGCAGTGACACAGTGCCTGCCTCTCCAGAGCAGCAGCATTTATGCATGCCAGGAAATGATGCTGGATAGCAGCAAGCAGCTGTTGTGGCTGTGACAGCAACTTGTTAGCACTGCCCCACAGCAGCCTTTGGGCTTCCAAGCACCAGGACTTCATGCATGCTGCTGCGAGGTGCACTAGAGCTGACAGAGACATGCAGGTGAAAACCTTCTTCAGCAGCTGGCACTTGGCCACCAAGCACAACACAACCAACTGAGTAAGAGGAGGAGAAGCCCTGAGGAAATTCTAAGTGGGCCCCTTGCTCCAGGAAGGACATTGAGGGGCTGGAGCAGGTCCAGAGAGGGGCAACAAGACTGATGAAGGGTCTGGAGAACAGGGCTGGGGAGGAGCAGCTCAGGGAGCTGGGGGTGTTTAGAGTGGAGAAAAGGAGGCTGAGGGCAGAGCTCATTGCTCTCTGCAGCTCCCTGAGAGGAGGCTGCAGCCAGCTGGGGTTGGGCTCTGCTCCCAAGGAACAAGTGACAGGAGGAGAGGAAATGGCCTCAGGCTGCACCAGGGGAGGCTTAGGTTGGATATTGGGAAAATCTTTGCTTCAAGAGTGGTCAGGGCTTGCCACATGCTGCCCAGGGAGGTGGTGGAGTCCCCATCCCTGGTCATGTTCATAAACATGGCCACGGCACCTGGGGACGTGGCTCACGCCGTGGTGTTGTCAGTTGCTGGATCCATAACACAGCACAGTCAGTTCAGGATTAAAACCCAGGGAAGGTTACATGTCCTGATGGATTGAAGTAGAGGTCTGGATGTGAGGCTGTCCATACAGACAGCCTGCAGCTCTTACTCTCTCTTCTTTGGATGAGTCTCAAACCAGTCTAAACTTGTGTCCCTGGGGACAGTGAGCGGTGTCTGTGCTTCTGGAGCAGAGGGGGCTGGGTGAAAAACAAGCTTGCAATCAGAATGATCCCTGGGGCTTCTTTCTGCAGAGTTAAAGCAGGATTAAATTTCCATAGTTTGGCTTGAAGCAGTTCAGTGCCACACCTGCCTTAATCGTTCCAGCTGAGCTAAGTTTTGATGGCACAGGAGAGCCCTCATGACACACAAGTTCCTTCCACTTTATTCATTCCCTCCCAATTCTCCTCGTGTTTTCCTCTGCCTCTCCTTGCCTTCAAAACAATTCCTTGTCTTCAGCAGCATCTTCTCTACTGCAGTACTCCCTCTCTTGCCATCATGGGACTCCATCATAATTTCTTTTCTACCTCTTCTCCTTGACTTTACTGCAGCATGATCACAGACTCATGGAAGGGTTTGGATTGGAAGGAACCTTCAAGACAATCCAGCCCCAAGCCCCTGCCATGAGCAAGGACACCTCCCACAGGCCCAGCTTGCTCAAGGCCTCATCCAGCCTGGCCTTGAACATCTCCAGGGAGGGGACAGCCACAGCCTCCCTGGGTAACCTCTGCCAGTGTCTGCCCACCCTCACTGGCAAGGATTTCTTCCTCATCTCCTCTCTCCTAGCTCAAAGCCATCCTTGTCCTGTCATTTCTCAGCCCTTGTGCAGAGTCCCTCCGCAGCTCTCCTGGAGCCCAGTTCTGATACTAGCAGGCTGCTCTGAGGTCTCCCTGGAGCCTTCTCTTCTCCAGGCTGCACAGTCCCAACTCTCCCAGCCTGTGCCCATAGCAGAGTTGCTCCAGCCCTCTGAGCATCTTTGTGGTCTCCATTAGACCCTCTGGAACAGTTCCATGTCCTTCCTGTGTTGGGGAGCCCCAGAGCTAGATGCAGTGCTCCAGCTGGGGCTGTGATGCTGAGCAGCCCCCAAAACTCAGGGGAGTTGCCCTTCGTTTAGAAGGAGGACAGAGTGGTGGATTTTAGATCCAGATCCAGATCTGGTTTCCTGTGTCTTTGGCCTTTTGCTCGATTCAGCTCTCCAGCCTTGGCACTCCCACACTGACCTCGCCCGTCTGCTCCCCAGCGTGTGGGAGTGCTGCTGTTGGGGTCAGGCAGCTGGAATTCTGGAGTCAGGAACTCACATTCCTCCAAAGGCCTCTTTCATGGCCCATCTGCCTAGCTGCTAACTTGTTTATGTAAGTGACGCTGACAGAGGGTGTTCTCTCTGTTTGGGTGCCAGCTGGAAGCAGAGCTGACCCAGGTTTTGGAAACTCTCTTTAACCAGTGTAGAAACCACCAGCACTTTGAAGCTCCGAGAGCTGGAACAGCAGCTCTGTGCCTCTGACTTCAGCATAGCAGTGCCACAGCAGCTCTGGAAAATGAGCTGTTGGTACACCCCACTTATGCCAGCTCCCCAAACAAAAGGCATCTTTAGTAAGCCCACAGGATGGCCCTTGCCTGCTTTCTCTTGCAGATCCAGCTGCCTTCCCAACCTTCTCATCTTCCTGACATCCAGATGCTCTATTCTTCCCATCACCAGGAGGGCTGACAAAGGTCACAGCCTGAGCTAGATTAGCTTTGCAAATCACTCTGGTTCCAAACCCTCTGGGCCTAAGAAAGCAGCAGAATGCTGCTAACTTGGTTAACAAGTTTTCCACCAATTTATTATCATCTCCAGAGCGCTGCTGTGTGTCCCAGGGTGGTTATCTCTCTTGTTAGTGCACTTCCCATGTCCTCCCAATTTTGCAAAGCACTGCATGCCGTTTTCCAGTGGCTCAGGAGCTAGCCTGTGTTAGGCACAGCATGTTCTCCACTTTGCTTGTTTTAGTTCAGCAAAGAACTTGGTCACGATGATTTTCTGTGCTTCTAAGATGAGCTGCGGATTCAAACCACCGCTGCAGAGAAATGCTCACATTCTTTCAGGCAGTGCTGGAATTTGGCTCTCAATGTACTGGGAAAGCAGAGATAACATTTATATTGCAGGCAGTTTCTGTGCTGCAGATTGAGCCAAGCATCTGAGTTTTGCTCTCAGAAGCACCCGGAGATGTTCTTGCCAAGTCTCACCATTAAACCAGGAGACGACGTTGCTGGTTTTCTCCTGGGCTTCCTTTTTTCCCCCCAAATCTAGTTTACATTTTATTCCTACATCTGCTTCCTTAAGAGATCAAAGTCTTCCCAGGCTGGACCAATGTAGGTTTCCACACCCATTTCTATTTTATTTTGGGGTTTTCAGTTTCAGAAGGCACATTACAAGATGTGAAGTCAGTGTTTGTGCCGAGCCAGCAGGAACAGAGGCACATATTTCTGCAGATTAATAATTCCCTTTACTGGAGATCTCATGAATTCTTCCCCTCCCTTTTCCTTCTCCCCTCAACGATTTCAAAGTCCACCCAGTGATGGCAGTGCTCAAGTCACAATTATACAATTATCTGCTTCAAAGATGTTTTTAAAGAGAACATTTGACAAAACACAAAACAAGAACTTAACTGGCACCAGGAGCAATTTCCTCTTCACTGTAATCATGACCACAGCCAGCAGAGAAAAACTAAAATTACAGAATCCTTCTGATTCAAAGTGGAAAACATTTTCTGTAACTTGGTGGTAGGCACCACTGCTGTTAGCACCACCCCAAAAAACAAGAGCAGGAACCAGCAGTGCTGCAGAAATCTCCATCAGTCAGCTCCACAAGAGAGGCTTCTCTGGAGAACAAAGCTGGTTTGGGTTTCCTGTCCCTAACTTTAGCATTCTGAAGGTTGTCTGCTTGCTCTGAATTAGTCATGCTGGCTTGCTCCACAGGCACTGGAGAGAAGCTCCTCTCTCCCATTCTGAAGAGATAAGGGTGGGTCACCCTCTGGAACTGGCTGTCTCTTCTCCATAGATTGTTGGGGCTGCTCAGCCTGGAGGAGAGAAGGCTGCAGGGAGACCTTAGAGCAACCTTGCAGTACTTGAAGGGGCTGCAGGAGAGCTGAGGAGGGGCTCTTGACATGGGCTGGGAGTGCCAGGATGAGGGATAATGGATTTGAGCTGGGAGAGGAGAGAGTGAGACCAGAGATGAGGAAGAAATTCCTGACGCTGAGGGTGGGGAGACACTGGCACAGGTTGCCCAGGGAGGCTGTGAATGCCTCCTCCCTGGAGATGTTCAAGGCCAGGCTGAAGGAGGCCTGGAGCAGGCTGGGCTGTGATTTCAGGACTGGCTCAGAACAGATGCCACCTTTCTGCTGGGTAAATAGAGTGAAATGAATCCCACTCACCATGTCCTCGATGGAGCTGCACTATTGCCAGCTATGTACTGCACACCTGTTTGTGCCTGGGATCACTACACACACACAGAACTGCACAGCAAGAAAGAATATTTGTGTATTTTTATACAGAATAGACACACTCCACAGCAAGAGAGGACTGGAGTGATGCCCCACAGTGAGAGCACCATGAAGTGGCAGTAGGCTCAGTTTCCAGATGGATGTCCTGGTGGTCTTTCAGTGGGAGCTGAGGTCATGAGCTTGTGTGTTACACTACCAGGATCTGCTGCATTGCCACTGAAAACCCCACAGCTACAAAATTCAGTGTCTGGTTTTGCTCTGATGCAGCAGAATTCCAAGGGGGTCGTTTCACACAGGCTTCCATTTCAAATATATCTGAAATATCTTATTAAAAGAATTATTCTGCTATTATCATTTAATCCAGCCTGGTAGGAACATGACATTTGACAGCTTAGGGCTGAAAATCCTAGCTGCCTTTCTGGGTTATGAGCATGAAGTTTTGCAGCTGCATGTGGCAAGCCAAAGTAGGGTCAGCATTTAAAACAAAACAAAACAAAACAAAAACCCAGAATTTTCTCTGCAGGTCACTAAAGCTGTGGCTGGGTTGTTGTTGGGAGTCCCAAGAGACCAGATGGGCTGAATGAGCCTCACTGCTGGACCCATCTCTACAGGAAAAGGTCAAAAATAAGCCATGGTAGGGAGTGCAGGCCAGGGGTTGAGCATGCTTTGAAGTCTTCAGCCCTTTGTGGAAGCCTAGAACACAGGTGTGAGGGCCTGGCTGAAGGCTCATCCCACTCCTCAAGGGTCCTCCAGGGAGGTTCTCCTACCCCTCTGCTCTGCCCTGCTGAGGCCACATCTGGAGCATTGGGTGAAATTCTGTGCTTGCCAGATCAAGAGGGACAGGGAACTGCTGGAGAGAGTCCAACAGAGACTCTTGAGGATGCTGAAGGGCCTGAAACATCTGTGTGAGGAGCAAAGGGTGAAAGCCCTGGGGCTGAGAGCCTGCAGCAGAGCAGCCCCACAGTAGCTGAGGGCTAGGGGGCAAGCAGCAGGGGTCAGGCTCTGTTCAGTGCTGTCCTGTGACAGGACAAGAGGCAGAGGACACAAACTGCAACCCAGGAAGTTCCACTTCAACAGGAGGAGAAAGCTCTTTGGTATGAGGGTGCTGGAGCCTGGAGCAGGCTGCTCAGAAAGGCTGTGGAGTCTCCTGCTCTGGAGGCCTTCAAGCCCCATCTGGATGTGTTCCTGTGTGACCTACCCTGGGTGACCCAGCTCTGGCAGGGCGGTTTGGCTCAGTGATCTCTGGAGATCTCTTCCATGATTCTGATTCCCATTCCTCACATGAATCTTCTTCCACATGTGAAGATACTTTCAGTGGTCAGGCTGAATGAGGGTTTGGTCCTCTGGAAATCAGTGACATGAAGGAAGGCATCAAAGAGACCTCTGGCTGCTGCCTAGATGTTGCTGCTCTCCTTAGAAACAAGGATCTGCAGTGGTACTTCTTCTGCCATCGAGGTCAAGACACAGCAGGCTGCCCAGAGCTTATCTGTGATAAGTCAGGGGAAAAACACAAGAGTGAGAAGGCCAGAGGAGGAGCTTAGCCAGGGAGCAGAGAAGCAGATTCACAACACTTAACATTTGCTAGTGATAGCTCTGGGCTTCAAAGGCCTCAAGATACAGTGCAGGACCTCCCTGTGCTGTGTAAAGCTCAAAGCAAGGAGCCACCAGTACCTGAGAGCTCTGCTGGGCTCTGCCCTTCAGTCTGAGACCCTCCTTCCCACCACTCTGCACTGCAGTCCCAAGAAACCTAACTAGGATCTAGAAGGTGCAGAACTAACTTGGTTTGTTCCAAAGAGGGGAAGAGCACCTCTCCAGGAAACACCTTTGGGGCAGCTAGCAAATAGGTATGGCTGAGATGGGTCACAGAGCCAGGGGATGGTTCCCTCTTGTTCTTGGTATTATTTTTAGGTCATTGTAGCAGTTGTCCACAGATGTTCAACACCATCACTTGTCCATGCAATATATTTAACACCATCCAAGTAGTTAAAACTCTTGAGAGTTTTGAGCTATCAAGATCACAGCTGGTGGTGGGGACCAAACCCCATCAGCTGAGGAAGAGGAATTCTCCCTCAGCACCCAGACAGGCTGCTTGCTGTGTGTTCAGTGGGGCAGGGAAAAGCTGCTCTGGACAGCTATGACTTTATTACCTGAGACAGTATTTTTGCAGCCTTCATGACTCCCAGAGCAGTGTAAAGGACACTGCAGTGATCCCATCTGTCAGGGAGGAGGTCTCCTGGGCTG
The DNA here is from genome assembly GCA_013396675.1 of Eubucco bourcierii. Classification (NCBI taxonomy): domain Eukaryota; kingdom Metazoa; phylum Chordata; class Aves; order Piciformes; family Ramphastidae; genus Eubucco; species Eubucco bourcierii. The sequence continues at coordinate 253,986 of VWZE01005357.1, forward strand.
TACAACAAAGAGAACCAAAGCTGCAGTCTCAGGGCTAACTCCATGGGTCATGGGTTAACTCAGCTGTCGCAGGCACTGGCTTAAGTAACCTGCTCTGCCATTTCTTCGTGGGTTTTGGGTAGCTCTGATGTGCAGACCCCCTGCCTGCACCGAGGAGAAGGCTTCTGCTGGGCAGCTGCACAGCTTGCATCTTTTCCCTTTGCACCAGGTTCTGCCTCTTGTGCCACAGCCCAGAGCAATCTGGTCACTGACACATCACTGCCTGTCCTGCTTTCTTGCCCTTCCCTGCACATCCAGCATTGCCTGTTGCTGAGGGCAGCTCAGAGTAGTGGCAGTGGCTGTCCTGCTGTCCCCTTGTCACACCAGAGCATGGGCAGAGGCAGTGCAGAGCAGCAGGTTCAGGTCCAAGGATTCTCAAATATTCCAGCCAACAGCCTTTCCCAGAAAGGGGACAGGATCATTGACTCAGAGTCACTGGGTTGGAAGGGGCCTCTAAAGGTCTAGTCCAGCCCCTCTGCAGTGAGCAGGGGCATCCCTAACTAGATCAGGTTGCTCAGAGCCTCATCAAGCCTGACCTTTAGAGTCTCCAGGGATAAAGCCTTGACCACCTCCCTGGGCAACCTGTTCTGGTGTTCCACAACCCTCACAGTAAAGAACTTCCTCCTAATATCCAATCTCAATCTACCCTGCTCCAGTTTCGAGTCATTGTCCCTTGTATACATTCACTTTCCAGCTCTCTCAGGAGTGACCAGAGGAGGAAGATAATCAGAGGGCTGGAACACCTCTCCTATGGGTACAGGCCAGAAGAGTTGGGGTTGGGGCTGTTCAGCCTGGAGGAGAGAAGGCTGCAGGGAAACCTCAGAGCAGCCTTACAGTACCTGAAGGAGCTCCAGGATAGCTGGGGAGGGACTTTTGGCAAAGGCTGGGAGTAACAGGGTGAGGGACAATGGCGTTGAGCTGGGAGAGGGGGGAGTGAGACCAGAGATGTGGAGGAAATTCCTGACAGTGAGGGTGGGGAGATGCTGGCACAGGTTGCCCAGGGAGGATGAAAATCTGCACCAGGGAAGCTGTGGTCAGGCTAAGGGCCTGTCCTAAGTGCAGCATAAGAGAGGGCACAGCAAAGATGCCTGGCAGAGGGCAGGGGGCTGGAATCATCCACACATCACAGTCGTGTTCTGTCTGCAGGTAGCTGAGGAGAGCTTGGGCTTAGCAGCAGCAGCCTCTCCTTTGTTCACTGCCTTTCTGACCTGGGGAAAAAAAATGAGTTGTCCTCCCTATGCAGAGTTCTTGTTAAAATATTCCACATGAGGACAGACACATGAGGACAGCAATCAAAAACGAGCTAGGATTTGAAGAGCATTCCTCTCAAAAGGACCATTATGAGCCTGGCCCCTCCTGGGTCTTTGAGAGCATTCTCTGGTAATGCAGCAGAAGGCAGCAGGTGACCTGCTGCTGTGCTGGCCACAGGGCTGCCAGGGCCTTGCTTTGGCTCTGTCATCTGCAAACTGGGGCAGTGAGGATGTGAATGTCAGGCCTGGAGGAAAGATCATAGAATCCTGGAGTGGGTTGGGTTGGAAGGGACCTTCAAGCTCATCTAGTTCCAGCCCCCCTGCCATGGAGGTCCCTTCCAACCCCTACCATTCTACTATTCCATTATTCATGGGAGAGAGTTTAAACTATTTAGTTTCTGGAGACTGTACACACAGAACTGCTCTGATTTTGTTGGGTTTTGGTGGGTTTTTTTTCCCCCCCCAGTCCTTGGCAGTGCAGATCTGCAGCCCAGAGGCTTCCCCAGCCCAGCACCCAGAGCTTTGACCCCAAACCAGCAGAGTGCCTTTCTGAGCCGTGGGAGCTTAACCTGGGCTAGAGCAGAAGGGAGTCCATCTGGCAGGGCTGTAAGTGTGCTCCCTGTGAGAGGGCCCTCTGGTAGGGTGTGGGGGAGAACAAACCAGCAAAGCCACGAGTGCCCACGTGTGCCTTCTGCAGGGCAAGATGTGCACTCGATTGCCTCCTTGTTTGCATCCAGGAGGACATGAGGGAGCGCAGCGCGAACAACTGGGTAATGAAAAGACTCCAGACCCCTCCGACTGACGTCCCATTAGGAGCAGACAGTTTGTCCCTCTAGGGAGTACATTTTATGAAGGGATCTTTGATTGTGTGGGCACAGTAATCACAAGTCTTAATGATTATTACTGGGAGAGAACGGGCTCCAAATCCCCAGGGAAGGTGTCTGTCACAGACGCTGTGCCGGCGCAGGCTGGCAGGGAGTGCTTTTCCCGGGATCATTTTCATTTCTGCTCTTTAGCTGAAGTTCCTTTGACTACTAGTCATGAAACATGAAGTACAGATTAGAGACAGAGGCTGGAAGTTAGCAGTCACCAGAGGTGCACACCCCGTGCACTTACAGACAGACCCAAATGTTGTCCAGATACTGTAGCGACCAGGCTGAGGGTTCCCAAGCTGCGGTGCAAGCCACAACAGAGGAGAAAGTGGATGTTTAGCATTCCAGCAGCCTCCTGTTCAGTCCCAGCAGCCTGGTAGCTGTAGCTGTTACCAAGTGACCACTGACCTGGAAGAAGGAGGAAACTTTACAGCAATGTAGGCAATGATCCAAAGCGTGGCACTGATGTGCCACACTTGCAGCCTGTGATGAGCCTCAGCCTCTGCAGCACCCACATGTGTGTGCACTTTGGGCACTGCTCCTCAGGGAACTGGAAAAACACCAGCTAGCAATATCCAGTGACTGCTTAGAGGGTTGCCATGCCCTGGGCATGTGGTGGCTGTTGAAGCACTTGCCAAAAAGATGTCATCTTCTGAATGGTGGTGGTAAGGACTGGGATTTGCCACTGCATGTTTGTGTGATTAGTTAAATCTCAGGAGGGACAGGACAGTAGAACAGAGAACCATGGAAACACAGAACCGTACAATCACACTCATAGAACTATTGAGGTTGGAAGGGATCTCTGGGGACAGGCTGAGAGGATTGGGGCTGCTCAGCCTGGAAAAGAAAAGGCTGCAGGGAGACCTCAGAGCAGCCTTGCAGTACTTGAAGGGCCTCCAGGAGAGCTGGGGAGTGACTTCAGACAAGGACTAGAAGAAACAGGATGAGGAACTATGGCTTTGAGGAGGAAGAGGGGAGATTGAGACTGGAGATACGGAAGAAATTCTTGACAGTGAGGGTGAGAGACACTGGCACAGGTTGCCCAGGGAGGCCGTGGCTGCCCCCCTCCCTGGAGGTGTTCAAGGCCAGGCTGGATGAGGCCCTGAGCAAGCTGTGCTGTTGGGAGGTGTCCCTGCCCATGGCAGGGGGCTGAAACTGGATGGTCTTGAAGGTCCCTTCCAACCCAACCCATTCTGTGGTTCTAAGCTCATCAAGTCCCAATGCTCTCCTAGAGCTCACCAGGTTTTCCCATGAAGTTCTGGTCACTTTTATGTGCTGTCTTCCTTTACCTCTTCCATTCTTATCACTTCTCAGCTGCAGAGTGGTGGTAGGGCAAGGCTCTTGTCTTTGCTCACCCTTGCAGCACTTACATCTCCCAGTCATGCTGCTGCACCCCAGTCTTCACACTGGATGTTGGGGTGCTCTCTGGGAGTCCCCATGAACCTCCTGGGTGATGTCCACCAGAGGAACTTGGAGCAGAACCATCCAAGCAGTTTCCAAATGCCAGGCCATGCACTTGCTGAAAGATGCCTGGAGAGGGCTCGGGTGAACTCCTGCAGCTGTCACTAACAGATAGAGTTGGAGTTCATAAGTAACATTTGGAGTTATTTAACCTGCTCTTTTGCCTCAAACAAGCCACAGAATTGCATCAGAAATAGCTGCATCAAATGTAAGAATTTGAGGGTGTGCAGGAGCTTATCTTCTGGGGAGATAGCTCATCTGGATTTAAAGGCTCCAAGGAACAGAGCATCCAGCAGAGCCTTCAGAAGTTGCTCTCATTCAGCAGTTTTGCTGTTCTCAGTCTGTGCTCCTCTCCATATGAACCATCTCAGAATTCAGCACTGGACTTCAGGAAGGGATCTGGGTTCTCCTGGCACCCAAGAAGACAAGACAGCACAAGGTGCAAGGACCAAAGCAAAGAGGCCAAGCTGCAGGCACTTGCCGTGGTGCTAGGATTCTGTGTTGCTGTTCCCACTCTGCCAGCCCTGGAGCAGGCATGTGGGCACAGTCTGTAAGCCACAGTGGGCACACCAAGCTGTAGCCTGGGGCTCCTCTTCCATTGCACTGTGACAGCAGTGCAGGCCAGCATCTCCCAAAGGACACCAACATTTCCAGTTACCAAAGCAGGCACGGGGGAGCAAAAAGCAGAGGCTCGTGCCCCCACATGTCATTTGCCATGACTGTCATGTGAGAGGACTTGCCAAAGTCAAGGAAACAGTTGGGAGGGCTTCCTGCCCACAGCCAAGAGGGAAGAGGATGTTTGCAGCATGGGGGTAAGGAAACCTTCTGCTGGCAAGGCTGATTGAGAGTCAGGCAGTGGAGGGTGGTAGGGAGGAAGCTCTTGGAGACTAGAAGTGAGCTGCCTCATGTTTGCTCCTTGGGGCCAGCACAGAGCATCCCCCACAGTGTATGACTTCATAGCTCTGGAAACAGGAAGGTGAGCTTCAGAGAGCAGGATGCTCTTTAAGCTGAAGCCTAAAGGTTTGAGGTTGGCAGGCAATGGAAGGAACTGCCTACACTTGACCATCTCACTACCTACATTTGACACCATCTCACTACCACTGGGTTCCAAGTGGCAGCAGATGATCTTAGAATCATAGAACTTCCTGGCTGGAAAAGACCTTAAGACCACTCAGTCCAACCATAACCTGACATCTTCCTGTGCACAGTTCCTAAGGTCCTCATCCAAACATCTTTAAAAACCTCCAGGGATGGTGAGTTCACCACTTCCCTGGCAGCCTGTTCCAGTGCCTCAGCACCCTCACAGGGAAGATTTTCTTCCCTGTGTCTCATCTCAGTCCAGCTTCCTCCAGTTTGAAGCCATTAGCTTCAGCACCTGAAGTGAGGCAGGTGCTTGTGGCTATGGCCTGGGCATGGAAAAAAGGCAACCCCAGAGGCAAGATGGCCCTCTGGGCATCCATGGGTTGAAAGAGTTCTGGAAGCAGGGACAGGCTCTGCTGGAGCACACTGTGATGGGTGATGTGTTGGGGTGCTGCATGAAGAAGGTTTTTAAAAGACGTGGAGTAGGTTGGATGGCTGAGTGCTGTGTTTGGTGCTGCAGCCCCCACAGCACCCAGGCTGCTTGCAGAGTCAGGAGGCTTCTCTTGTACAGAAGTGGAAAACCAAAAAGCAATTGCAGTTTTATCTGACAGCAAAACAAACAGAATCCCCAGCGCTGGCTCCCTCCTGTCCCTCCTCCACACGTGCCCCCTCCTTTGCAAGGCTGGGCAGAAGGAGAACAAAGCAGGTCCATGGTCACCTTCCCCGGGGCTCAGCAGAGCTGCCGTCTGCAGAGGCCACCCGAGGCACTGCTGCTTACACCAGGACGCTGCCGGAGCCTGAGCAGAATGCCAAAGCCTCTGACTTTGCAGGGAGTAACACAGAACCACACGACTGTGAGGCTGGCAGAGACCTTTGAGATCATCAACAGCTCACCCACAGCTGCTCAACCACTGCCACTAACCCACAGCCCTCAGCACCACACGAACACAGCTTTCCAGCACCTCCATGGGTGGGCAGTCCCCCACCACGCCGGGCAACCCAACCGTGCCGGGAGAGGGGAATTGAAGGTACTCAGCTACAAACAGAACTAACCCCTCCATAATCCCAGCTCTTGTTGCCCCCCTGCCCCGTTTCAAGAGAGACATGGAACTACTGGAGGGAGTCTAACAGAGGCCACAAAGCTACTGAGGGGCCTGGAGTGTCTGTGTGAGTAGCAAAGACTGAGAGAGCCCTGGGGCTGTTGAGCCTGGAGCTGCTCTGCCCCAGACGCGATCTGATCAATGCTCAGCAAGAGCTAAGGGGCCAGGGGCAAGAGGCTGGGGCTGGGCTCTTGTCAGTGGTGCCCAGTGACAGGACAAGGGGCAGTGGGCACACACTGGAGCCCACAAGGTGTCACTTGAGCTTAAGGAGAAACTTGTTTGGTGTGAAGGTGCTGGAGCCCTGGAGCAGGCTGCCCAGAGAGGCTGTGCAGTCTCCTCTGGAGGCTTTCAAAACCGGTTTGGATGTGTTCCTGTGTGACCTGCCACGGGTGACCCTGCCCTAGCACAGAGGTTGGACTGGGTGATTCCTGGAGGTCACTTTCAACCCCTCCATTCTGTGAGTCTATTTTCAATATGAACCAAAGAACTCCAAACAAACAGAGCCTTCACACTGCACCACTCAACAGGCAGCAGATTTAGTTTTACTGCTTCTAACCTTTGTTTTGTTTTGTTCTCCTGTAGTTGAGAGGGGGAAAAAAAAGCAAAGCTCCAGGAAGTGTTTGTGCCTCCCTGCAAACACTGCTGATGCCACTCTTTTGGAAGTGAGGAGCAAAACTCCTTCGGAGGCTGATGAGAAGAGGCTGAGGCCATGCACAGCGAAGCTGCGCCCTGGGATCACTGGAGCCAGGTCTGTGACTGGTGTGCCACAGGTAGGCTGAGCCTTGGAATGGGTCTGATGAGTGCCAACGGGAAGTGGCAGTGCCACAGCTGGGGGTGGTCTGTACTCTGCCTGCTCCTGCTCTGCAGGCTGCAAGCATGGAGTCACAGGATGAGGGGTGAGGGTTTCAGGCTGGAAGAAGTTGGACTGAGATGAGGCATGAGGAAGCAATTCCAGCCGGGGAGGGTTGTCTAGAGCTGTGGAGGCTCCAAGTCTGGCAGTGTTCAAGGCCAGGTTGGCTGTGGCCTTGAGCAACATGTGCTAGTGGGAGGTGTCCCTGCCCATGGCAGGGGGCTGGAACTGGATCTTGAAGGGCCCTTGCAATCCAGACAATTCTGTGCTTCTATGAGTGTAAGCTTCCACCTTAGCTCAGGTCACTCACATCCAATGCTCCCATACTGCATCAAAGCCTTGGGGTTCTTGGACCATAACTTGTGGGGGTCTGAGCCCAGCAGCTTTTTCAGGTGAGGCTGGTGGCTGAATGTGGGTCTTCATTAAGTGCTGCCTGTGTTGAAGACCAAAGTTTATTTATTCAGCCTCAAGATAAGCAACTTAATGTTGCTGATTTGAATGCAAACAAGGGCAAGACCTCATGCTTGGAGGACTCTCTGATGTGGTTATACTGGAAGTTTAGACTAAACACAAGTGGAAATCTGAAACAGAGTTGTCCCAGCCTAACAAATCAGTTTGCTTAAAGTATGTGGAGCTTGGAAAAGCATTGTCTGCAACCAGCCTGCCTGTGCAAGTGGTGCTGCTTTCATCTGGAGAAGGTTGCACTTGCAGTGATGTGCTGCTTACTAAGGCCTGTTTTGCTAATTCACTGAAATGTCTCCTGTAGCACAGAACCACAAAATGGTTTGGTTGGCAAAGCCCTTTCAGCTCACCCAGACAAACCCTTCTCTAACTCTGCCAAGGCTGGGGCTAAGTCATGGCCCTCAGCACCACAGCTCTGCCTCTGGGAAATACCTCCAGGGATGAGCATTCAGCTACCTCCCTGGGCAGCCTGTGCCAGGCTCTGAGAACACTCTCAGTCAAGAAGTTTCTTCAGTTTTATCCAACCTAAACCTGCTCTGGGACAACTTAAGGCCATTTCTTCTTCTGTCACCTGATCCTAGAGAGAAGAGACCAAACCCCACCTGACTCCAAAGCCAGAAGGTCGCCCCTCAGCCTCCTCTTCTTTACTGCTCCTCTTCCTCAGCTGCTCCTCACCAGTCCTTTCTCCATACCCTTCACAAACTTTGTTGCCTTTCTCTGGACCTGCTCCAGCACCTCTACATCCTCCTTGCAGTGAGCACAACAGTCACTTGTCAGGGAGAAGAGAGCTGGGCTTTGTAAGAAACTGTTTCTTTCTGTGATGGCACTTTCTGGTAGATGTGGTGCATCAGTTCCACAGAGGGTGTTGCAGGAAATAGTCTCTCTAAATTCCCTGGAGCCACAGCTTTGTTTTGAAGTGAGGTAAAATACAAAATAGCAGTGCTGTCAGAGAAGCTGAGACACCTTTAGATCACCTTGGTGAGGGCTGAAACTCCTCGCTGTGCCAGGGGATAAACGTGTGAACAGGCAGCAGCACAGCATGCAGGGAGACCTTTGTGAACCACTGCCCTGGGACAGCTCACACAGCTCAGCCAACAGGACAGTGCTGGTGCTCTGTGCAACAACCTTGCTTAGTGCTCTCATCAATCTGTTAAAGTAACCAAGGTTCACCACGGGGCTTCAGCTTTGCTGTATATACAATGCCCAGAGCCTGCCAGGGGATCTGGATCTGCAGAGCAAGAGCTGCAGGTGTTCATGTTTTACTTCACCTGGAGACTTTCATTTTTCATCTCCCATCCCTGCCATAGACACAAAGTCTGCATTACACTTAAATCTGTTCTCTGGTGCATAAATAACCCACACACGCTCAGCTGCAAGGAGACTGCTCCAAATGCCTCAGATACACTGACCAAAAATTCCAGCTGCAGCTGGACTCAGCTTGGACTTTGGGGTGGTTAGCTCAGTGCTGAGCAGTGCAACTGCAAATGCTGAAATAGGAACAGAAAAAAAAGGGAGAAAGGCTTGAGAAAAATGTGCACAACATCTGAGGAAGCAGGAACTGTGTTAATGTAAAATAAATTTTAGGATAAGGAAGAAAACCCTGCCCTCTGGTCCCACCTCGTTAGAGGGTTTTGTTAAGCTTCCCTGCCTCCTCCACGGCTGATAATGCAGCATGATGTGAGAAAAAGGAGGCAAAACTCCTTCTATCACCCTCGGGCCTGAAATACTGTAGGAGCTTCTAAGACTGGGAATCAGCAATCAAGTCTCAGCATTAGCCAGGCTTTCCTAACAAAGCCATTGGGAACAAGGAATGAGAAAAGGCAGAAAAGTCCGAGCAGGGTCTGTTGTGATGGAAGGTTTAAAGCCAGAGTGCTGTCCACCAAGCTGGAATGCTTCAAGGAACATCCTGGTTAACTCTGGACTGACAAAACCCGGCAAGTGCCGGGGACAAACTGCTCCACTCATTAGCATCCTCCAACAATGCTGCAACAGCGGCTGGGGCTGCCAGAAAATCCTTTGGTTTGCGTTAGAATAGGAAAGGGAAAAGAAAAGGCTGAAGCCGAGAGAACCCTTTAATAAAACAGGAGGGGGGAAGAACAAACTGATGAGCTGCTTTCTCCTGCCCTACTGCAGATCTCTCCCTGGATTTCAGAGCAGCAACCACAGCCCTGCCAGAGCCTGACCAATTCACACCGCTCCTTTGGAAGGCTTAATCTGGACTGGGCCAGAGAGAACACCCCAAACTGCACAAAGAATTCCCATACTGAATTCCAGCTTGTTACTGTGAACCAGCATACAGAAAAACATGGAATGCCACACGTCTGGCATGTTCTCACACAGCACTGGAGTCAGGAGGAGATGGAAAGGGACAAGGCAGCTTTTGTACAAAACCTCCATTTATTTCAGAGAAATTAAAAATATGGTATTTAATATATATAAATTTCTATTCCTCTATAAATATAGATGATCTGGTGATAATGGACAGGAATAAATGCATACCAAGTTCAAATAATCCTGCATCTCAGGGTATGGCAGCATAGATACCGTGTTTATGAACCTAAATACAGGCTTTGTAATAGGGGAAGGAAAAAAAAAAAAAAAGAGTTTAAAACGATACAATCAGGAGAAGCATTCTGCTGGTTTCCATGCAGAGGACTCACTATTCCAATGCATCTGTCCCAGGGTACATGTCAGGTTTGGTGTCAAGCAGCACAACCCCACACAGCAGGCACACAGGGCAGTCGATGCACTGCACACACGGCAGCTTTGCTTTGCAGGAGGCAAAGTTTTTTACTGCACCGAAAAGAAAAGAAAGGGGAAGACAGCAGAGGCTCTTTTAATCCCACCAGACTGCTTTAAAATTCTGCTTCTCTTTGTTTTTACTACTGATAAAAATGATCACACCCTCATAACATGTCGTGAATTAAAACCCGATGAATTAAAATTCTGGGCAATGGCTCCAGTGTTTCTCCAACAGAGCCAGCGTATGGATACAATTAAGAGAGGCAAAAAAAAACCCCAAACCAGCCTCCAAGCTGCGGTTCGTTCTGTTGAAGCTCCTCTCTGCTCCCACCTCTCCACTGAAAAGTGAGCTTCAAAACATCAGAGCGCCAAGGCGAGTTTGGAAAATCTGTGTCCCCAGCCACCTCCTGAGCCTAAGGACTGCTACAGGTGCAGGCGGTGCTCATTCCTGCAACAGGCCAGCTCCTCTTGTACCTACGTGGTGCACTGAAATGGATCTCGTGAGGCTGGCAGCGGGCAGCCGAACGCACTCGCCCCGAGGAGCGGCGCTCCCCGCAGAGCAAGGCGGCGCTGGGCCTTGCTCCTGCCCACCCCGCACCGGGGTCAGCGGCGCTCGGCATGCCCCTGGCCTCTGCGCCACGGCCCGGCGGCTGCCTGTCCTCGCCGGCTGCCAGGACAAGGGGGCTCCGTCCTCCCTACAGAGCCCCGGCGCCAAGCGGCTGCTTTTCCCCAAGCCCTCCTGCGCCCGGGCCCGGCTGGCCTCAGGAGGGGCCCCGGGCAGAGGCAGCGGCCACGCTCCGAGCCCTGTCGCTCCTGCGACTCCCAGCAAAACCACTACAAACCCAGCGCTGTGCGGGGAGAAGAAAAGGAGTTGTTTTGGTTTCTCTTACCGGCAGGTTTTTCCCATCCTTGCCCTACGAAATAAAAATCAAAGCCGGGGGAGCAAGGAAGTGAAATCCGACACAGGGTTAAAAGTGTCCTAAATAATTAAAAAAAGTGAGCTGGCTTTTTTTCTTTTGTAATTTAAATACAAATATACTTACAAAATCTTACAGAGGCTATTTACATCCCTCTCCCCCAACCTTGCAGTGCATTTGCAGTTCCTACGAAAGACCAAGAGTTGCTGGGAAGATTGGAGAGGTCCCCAGATGCCGAAGTCCCCACCTGGCTCGTCCTCTGCTCCCTGCTGCAGAAGCTGCTCGTGGTCCCCAAAGTTTGTCCAAGCGTGGATAAGGAGCTGCTTCCCAAGGCAGAGCCCCCGTCCTCCAGCCGCCAGTCACCCCTCTTCCCCGGTGGGCAGGGGTCTCAGACCGTGGTCTCTCCCTGCTTGCTGTTGGTGAGTCTGGTGTAAAACTTCCTCCAAGAGTTCAGGGTTTTCCCAGACCAGATCCAGAAGCCCGAGGTGATGCCCACAATTAAGGTCATGAGATACTTAATCATGAAGACGGTGAAGTCGGGGCTCATGGGCGGGTGGTGGCTGCTGTGGTTGTTGGGGCAAGGGATGGCATAGCTCTTACAGCTCTGCGTGACCCAGCTCCTCTCCCACTGTTCCCTAAAAGCTTGCTCATAAAAATAGCAGGCAATGACAATGGTGGCTGGCACCGTGTAGAGGACACTGAAGATGCCTATCCTCACCATGAGCTTTTCCAGCTTTTCTGTCTTGGTGCCGTCGTGCTTCATGATGGTCCGGATCCTGAAGAGCGACACGAAGCCGGCCAGCAGGAAGGAGGTGCCGATGAACAGGTAGACGAACAGGGGGGCCAGCACGAAGCCCCGCAGCGCATCCACGTTGTTGATGCCCACAAAGCAGACGCCGCTGAGCACGTCCCCATCCACCTGCCCCAGGGCCAGGATGGTGATGGTTTTAATGGCCGGCACAGCCCAGGCGGCCAGGTGGAAGTACTGAGAGTTGGCCTCAATGGCTTCATGGCCCCACTTCATGCCGGCGGCCAGGAACCAGGTGAGGGAAAGGATGACCCACCAGATGGAGCTGGCCATGCCGAAGAAGTAGAGCATCATAAAGAGAATGGTGCAGCCCTCCCGCTTCGTGCCCTGGGCCACGGTCCGGGAGCCGTCCTCGGCGAAGCGCTCGTTGCAAACCACCCTCTCCTCCAGCAGGAAGCCGGCAATGTAGGCCACGGCCACCGCCGTGTAGCAGCCCGACAGGAAGATGATGGGCCGCTCCGGGTAGCTGAACCGCTTCATGTCCACCAGGTAGGTGAGGACGGTGAAGAGGGTGGAGGCGCAGCACAGCACCGACCAGATGCCGATCCAGGTGCGGGAGAAGCGCAGCTCCTCGGGCCCGAAGTACATGAGGCCGTAGAGGCGGCCGGGCTCGCAGGGTGCCCCGCAGTCCTTCTCCCCCAGGAAGCGGTAGTTCAAGTAGGATGGCACCTTCAGAGCCCGAGGGCAGGAGAAGCGCCCGCGGGGCTCGCCGGGCCCGGAGCCCCCGGGGCCGCCGCCGCCGCCTCCTCGGTGGGGGTTGCTGGTCCAGCTCTCGGGTCGCAGGGCGGGCGTGGGGGTGCCGCGCTCGGAGGCGTTTTGCCCCACGCAGAGCTCGCCGGCACCGTGCACCGGGAACTTCTCGCAGCGCAGCGTGTCGGGCCACTGGAAGCCGAACTTGTTCATGAGGGCCTCGCAGCCCTGGCGGGCCCGCTCGCACACGGAG
>VWZE01005357.1:266554-287167 GCA_013396675.1 Eubucco bourcierii
TGCTCCAGTACCGTGCACACCGGCGCGTACATGGAGCAGAGGAAGAACTTGAGCTCGGCCGAGCACTGCACCTTCACCAGTGGGTAGAACTGGTGCACTTCCAGCCCAGCGTCCTCCTGGTTGGTGTGGCCCAGCAGGTTGGGCATGATGGTCTGGTTGTAGGCGATGTCGGTGCAGAGCGGGATGGAGATAGGCTGGCAGTAGCCGTGGTCCGGGATGGAGATGCCCCGTTCCCCGTTTGGAACCGAAGGCTGGCCGCCGGCAGGCAGCGCCGCCGCCCACAGCAGCAGCAGCAGCAGCAGCGGCGGCAGCAGCCGTTGACACCGCCCGCCGCCAACTTCCCCTCTGCCGCCGTTCGTCCCCGGCCCGCGCCTCTCGGCCATACTCAGTCGGTGCCGCCCGCCCGGCTGGGCTCCCGTCGCCCCGCCGCCGTCGTCTTCTCCGCTGCTCCTCCCGGCCCGAACTTGCGACTCATGAAGGGATCGGCCGGCAGGGACGGGGTGGGCAGCAACCCCGGCCGCCGCTCGAGGGGGTGCCGCGGCCGCACAGCTCTGACCCCGCACAGGCGGCAGCGCCCGGCCGCGCCTCCCGAGACTCTGCCGCTACCCCTGCGGCCGCCGCCGCCGCCGCCGCCGCCGCCTGACCATTTGTGCCGGCCCCTCGAGCCCGCGCCCCTCGCCTCGCCTCGCCGCGCTCCCTCGGACCGGTTTCCAGGCGCCCCGCAGTCTGCCTTTCACCGGCAGGGAGGAGCCTTGAAACCGACGCCGAACTTTCCTTGCGTAAAGGGACCGGCTCCCAGCGCCCTCAGCCGGGGGCGGGCGCGGGGCGGGGAGCGGGCAGCGGCGCTACCCCGCGCCCGGCACAAAAGGGCTGCGGCGCGGAGGAAGGGGAGGAGGTTTTGCTGTGGGGTTTGGTGCTGTGCCCCGAGGGGGGCAGCAGCGCGGTTTGGAGGGGTGTCTTTTCGGTCGGCACTGCGGCAGTGCTGGGGGAGGCCGGGCTGGCTGGCTGGCTGGCTGGTGGGGTTGCACCACGGGGCCTATACAGGCCAAGCCCGGTGGTGGTTTTGTTGGATTCCCGGGTGATGACGATAGCTGAGGGCATGGAGCTGGGCTCCAGGGCTCGACAGGCTCGGTGTCTGCCCCGGCGGAAAGGCAGCTGCGCTAATTTGGACTCCATTCACAAACCGGAGGGGGCGGCAGCGGGGCGAGGAATTGAGATTTGCTAGACACCAAAGGGCAGGCGGGAGCGGGGGAGGGCGCCCGGACTTGGGGCAAGGGCAGGGCTGTTGTCGGAAGGCTGCTGCAGGCAGTGGGGAACGATCCGGGAGCGTCTCTGGAGCGCAGAAACGCAGGAGATGGGGTAGCTGTGACAACTTTGGGGCAGCTGGGAGGCAGACGGCGAGGTGTGCGCACCGGCAACCGGCGCTGTGCCAGCGGCCAGCCCTCGGGTACCTGCGGGTTTCGACGTGCTGCTGCCGCTGCTTCCGTCTACAGGGGCTTGAGATAGGAAAAGCATCACATGGCTTTCCCATTCCCTTTCTTCCCTCTGCCCAGTGGGCAGGTATTTCAGTTTAATTCGAAATCGGTGCTTGTGGCTTTGTCCTAGATCTGGATACTTTAGCTGGTGTCCAGAAGAACTTTGGACACAGTCGGGATGCTTGTGGAACTGCCACCTAGCACCCTTTTGTACAGAACTGGAATAAGAATCTTCAGGATGAGAACTGGAATCAAACAGCCTGCCTCTGTGTGTCCCTGACCTTGACAGCCTGAGAGGTCTTCTCCAACCTTAGTGGTTCTGTAACTAGTTTTGTGTCAGCTGGTTCTTGCACATGAGATAAAGACCTCGGGTTTGGAACAACAGTGGGACTTGTAAGTACCTCATCAGGTTCTTTAAATATTATATTCTGGGGAGGGGGTGAATGCAGTGACCACCAACGGTGGCCATTTCTGCAGATCCTGGTGCCTCTTCCAAAATCTGTAGTCTGGGAAGTGAGGGAGGCTGAGGGGGGATTTACTGTAGTCTCTGGAATTCAGTAAGAATAACAAACCATACTCCTGGAGAGGAGGAAAATCTGCACATTTAGTAACCAAGTCATGTACGTGAACATCCTCAAATTTGTCCAGCAGTTAGTGCTGCCATTGAGAGCTGAAGCAGGCATGAAACTTCTCCATCCAGCTGTCTTCCTTCTCCGGAGCACGCTGCCATCCTTCCCGTGTTATCCTCTGATGAGCTGCAAAAACCCATTAGGAACAAGGCAAGCCCAGCACTTAGTACCAGCTGTCACCGGTGGCAAGGGTTAATAAGAGACATCCCAATTGCTAGGAGAGCTGCAGATAGAATTTGGACCCTGCTATTTAGGCCGCTTGCTTTCTCCCAGCAGTGCTGTCCCACATTCCCACTAATTAGCAGCAGGATCTGTGCTGTGTAATGACTGCAGGAGCGGGATGGGGTTTAGGAGTTGCACAGCTTCACATCTGTCGGTTGCTGGTGGCCTCGTTTGCTGAGGTGCATGGAGTTTGTTAACTCTTCTCAGAGGACTGCAGTTCAACAGCGATCTGCACAATTTACATCTTTCATCTGCTGGTAGTGTCTGGCTCCTTGCTTATCAAATATGCTGCAGGTTTTGTCTCTCCAGATCTGCCCAGAATTACAGTTACCATTCCTTCCTGGCTCACACCCTGGCTCCTGTTAGGCCTAACAGAAGCCCTGCTCATCCTAGAAGACCTGAACACTGCATCTTCCATAGCAGCAACTACCAGAGATGCTCTGTCTCACACAAAATGAGTGTCAGCACCTAACTAGTCTCAGGAAGCCTCCATGGCTTTCTGCCTGTGGTCTTCAGGCCTGAGACTGTGTCACGCAGTCCACGAAAGGGCACCTGAGTCCATCAGTTGGCTGCATTTCTGCCCACCATTTGAGACATTTAGGAAATGGTTCTCTAGCTGAAAACCCTCTGAAGAGCTGATGGTGTAGGTTGCCTTGTGCAAGAAGCCGGAAGGGTGCTCTAGGAGAGGGATCTGTCTATTGAGGACAAGGTTTGTAGTGTAGCTGACAGCCTTGTTCAGACCAACTGAAGGAGAAGGAAAAGTAGACAGATTTCTGTGTTAAAAACCTTTCTTTATGGTCTGAAAGTAGTAACCACCACAGAATCATTTAATGGCCTGCATTGGAAGGGATCTTAAAAGTCATCCAGTTCCAACCCCCTGCCATGGTCTTAGCAGACCAGCATGCTCACTGCCAGTCTTGGAGCCTCCACAGTATCTCTGGGCAACCTGTCCCAGTGCCTCCCTACCCTCCTGGGCAAGAATTGCGTCCTCATGGCTCATCTCAGTCCAGCTCCTTCCAGTCTGAAGTCATTAACCCTTGTCATGTCACTGCAAGCCTATGACAGAAGTCCCCCTCCAGCTCTCCAGGAGGCCCTCTTCAAATCCTGGAAGGCTGCTCCAAGTAACTACCAAAGCTAAATGCAACTTGAGTACAACTGCTTAGACCGTAGGGATGTATCAGTGAGAGGAGCTCAGAAAGACAAAGTGGAAATGGGAATGGAGGGAGTGTTGTGAGGGTAAGAACAAGGGCCAAGAGCTGGAAGATTCAGGGAGGTTCCTGGGAGGCTTTAACTGTTTAATCATTTTCAGCCTAGCAGAAAATCCTGTGTGGAAAGAGTCTTCCCAGAAGCACTTGGCCTACATTTTAAGCAACCCAAACCACAGAACTCATCATTAGAAGCATAACTCTCTGTGGTCCAAAATGCCAGAGCAGGTTAAATTGTGTCTGAGCAAGAAATGTGAGATGGCACTTTGGGATGTGATGGCATTAGGTTGGAGGTTGGACTCCATGATCTTAGAGGGCTTTTCCAACCCAAACAATTCTATGGTTCTGTGTGTTGATGCCTCCCTTAATGGAGTGACAGGACTAAGGGTGATGGTTTCAGACCAGAAGGAGCTGCATTGAGATGAGCCGTGAGGAAGCAATTCTTGCCCAGGAGGGTGGGGAGGCACTGGGGCAAGTTGCCCAGAGAAGCTGTGGAGGCTCCACAGTTAATTCCTTAGGGGGAGACAGAAAGGAAAGATTTTTGGTAGCTGGATAGAGAGGTTAGAGGCATGTGTGATGCTCTGTGGAATCCATGAAGGCTCTTGGAGTGACCTCAGTGTTTCCAGATGAGGCATTGCAGGCCCACAGCCTGGGTAGATTTCATCTGGCTCTGTCCCAGGAGTGCAAATGCCCTGAACAGAAGGAGAGGCCATCACAGTGTGATCTAGCTCAGACTGCTAGATGAAATAAGGCCCCACCTTACATTGCCATCCTAAAGCTGCCACATATTCCTGCTGGTAAAGTCCTGAATCTAGGCAACAGGCACTCCCTTGGGGGTTGACACAGAGGTCTACAGACCAGAATCCTGGAGAGAAGGTATCTGGACAAGATGCCCAAGCAGCATTTACAGTTGCATGGTACTAAGGTAGTTTTCACTTTGCATCATGCCCATGGCAAAGCCATCTGTCCCAGGGCCATGGACTGTAGCAGCTTACTGATTTAGTCCTTCCAGAAGAACAAAATCCTTAACATTTGAAAGCCTACCTTGGACATTGACTATTTCTTGGAACATCCATCAGACTCTTGGAAGCGTGCCTGCGCTGACAAAAGTAGCAAACACATGGAGTGGTTGGCAAAGAAAATCAGGGGGAGCTGAACGTGAACCCAAGGTGATGGAACAGGCAGCAGCCAGATTGCTAACTGCAGGGAAGAGTCTCAGGGCTGTGCAACCAAGTGCTCAGAAGGTCACCTTGGTGCCGAGGGAGTTGTTATTCATAGGTGTCTGATGTGATACCAAGAAACTCTCTTACCATCGAGTGGCCCAGGTGATGACCTCATCCCAGATGCCTTTATATCTGTCTTTTATTAATTCACAGCACAGAATCATAGAGTCATTTCAGCTGGCAAAGCTATTTAAGCTCACCCAGCCCAACCCTTCTTTAACTTTGCCAAGGCTGGGGCTAAGCCATGGCCTTCAGCACCACAGCTCTGCCTCTGGGGAACAACCTCCAGGGATGGGCATTAAGCCCCCTCCCTGGGCAGCCTGTGTCAGGCTGCGAGAACCTTTTCAGTCAAGAAATTTCTTCTTGTGTCCAACCTAAACATTCCCTGGAGTAACTTGAGGCCATTTCCTCTTGTCCTGTTTCTTGTTGCCAGGGAGAAGAGACCAACCCCTACCTCACTCCAGCCTCCTGTCAGGGAGCTGTAGAGAGCTGTCTGATAGAGTCACAGAATGAGTTTGGTTGGAAACAACCTCCAAGATATCAAGTCCAGCCATCAAGCTCAGAGCAGCGTGGCCACTGAAGCATGCCCCAGAGCACCATAGCCTCACGTTAGGTCTGCAGGCCATAGGTTCACAGAGTGGGTTGGGCTGGAAGGGCCCTTACAGACCAAGTGGTTTGTCAGGCTAGGTCAAAGCTGCACTTTGGTTTGTACTTAGGGGTGCTGGGAACACAAGAACGAGGCTGGAAGTGCAGCTTTGGCCACTGAGGTCAGTGGGAATTTCCTCCTGCTGCCTGACACCTCTTGCAGCACCTATGGCAGCCAGCCCAAGGCCCCTGACTGTAAAGGGACAGGAGGGAACCCTTAGGCGCCGTCCACGTGGGACTGCAAAGGTCTCCTGCCTCTCACCACCCACAGCATGTCTCCCTGTGTGCTCTGTGTCCCAGACCCAGGCTGTAAGGGGCTGGGTTGGTTTTCTTCTGTCAGAGGAAATGCAGAGGCTGCCTCACAGGTGAGAGCTGTGCCTGCCATGTTGTGCACTGGGGCGAGGGCAGGAGGGGCTGCAGCCTGGCTGCTGCTGCAGAAGTGCTCCAGAGCACAAACAAGGGTCCCAGCCTGAAGAGGGCAATTGCAGAGCACAGCTCCTCATGTTCCAGGGAATGGGATCCCTGTTACTCTGCTTTTGTTTCCCTGTCCTGAGTTCTTCTGTGGTTCTGCATGGAGCCTGAGAGCAGCCTGCCCCTTGTTCTTCCAGCAGAGAGGCTGATGGCAGGAGCTGAGCCCTTGCTGCCAGGAGCATCCCTGCTGACTTCACGGCTGCCAGGGAAGCTTCACGAGGCTGTGACGCAAGGAGGAGGGAGGTGACAAGTTTTACTTGTGCCACGCTCCAAGTGAAAGGAATGAGTCCCCATGCCCCTGCTGTGAAGGAGCTTCAGAGGATCCTGCTGCCTGCATTAGTGTTGTGAGATGCATGGCGTGAAAAGGGATGTGTGAGACGTGGGGACAGAGAGCAGGAGCCAGGGGCTGTTCTGTGTCCTCCAGGCGTGCAGGTATTCTCTGAGGAGGTCATGGAGAGAGTGAGCAGGGAGTCATCCCCCACCTGCCTCTGCCTGTCTCTGTGGAATGTGGCTTGGGACATGCTAAAGGACAATCTCAACTTTCACTTCAGAGAAACAATCAAAGAAATCATCTCTGGGGGCTTGCTTGACTTTGGAAAGACAGCTTTAAACATTAACCCAGAGTAAACAGAGGCAAACTGCCCAGCAAGACTGCAAGGAATGCACCACTGGATCTGCTCCTAAGCACTTCATTCTTCTTGGGGTGGGACTCGATGATCTCCAGCAGGTCTTTCCAGCCCTTGTGGGTCTCTGGTTCATGCAGCTGTGTGCTGAAGAAAATTCTTTTCAGACACTGTGGGCTGGTTCCATGAAAGGAATTGTCCTAAGAATAGACAGAAGCAGTGTTCTGGAGCTTTATCCAGGTCTGCAGCTGACTGCTCTCATTAAAATCACAGAATGGATTGAGTTGGAAGAGACCTTAACGATCATGCAGTTCCAATCCCCTGCCATGGGCAGGGACACCTCTTATCAGCCCAGCTTGCTCAAGGCTTCCTCCAACCTGGCCTTGAACACTGCCAGGCTTGGAACCTCCACAGCTTCTCTGCACAACCTGCCCCAGTGCCTCCCTGCCCTCCTGGGCAAGAATGGCTTCCTCATGGTTCATCTCAACCCAGCCTCCTCCAGTTTGAGGCCATCACCTCTTGTACTATCCCTATGTGCCAAAGTCCCTCCCCAGCTCTCCTGTAGCCCAGTTCTGATACTGGAAGGCTGCTCTAAGGTCTGCTTGGAGCCTTCTCTTCTCCAGGCTGAACAACCCCAGCTCTCCTAGCCTGTCTCAATAGCAGAGGTGGTCCAGCCCCTGGATCATCTTCATGGCCTCCTCTGGACCAGCTTTGGCAGTTCCAGTTCCATGTTTTCCTGGCTGTGAACACGTGCTCAGAACTGTGCTTTCTGTCTCTCTATCACCACTGAGATCTGCAGAGCTCTAAAGTCCTTTCAGTAAGCACCAGGGAATGTGTTTGCTTGAATCAACCTTCTAGTGCGGGAGAGGTGATGGTGGAAGTGCTGGAGTCTGGTGTCTGCCAGCTCCTGCCAGCTCTTCCCTGCTTTAGACTTGGAGCAGTTGGGGCCTTCATGTGGTGACTGCTCCGTTGTGCTTTCCACAGGAAGGTGGTGATGTCTGCACCGTTGTTTAGTCAGATTAGTTGCATGGAGAGCCTGATTTGGGATACCGTGAACACCCCTCTAAAGGCAGTTAGTAAACTCCCAATTTTGGCCTGAATGGCAACATTCAGGGAAGCTGCTCAAGCAGGGACAGCTCCAGTTTTTCTCTGTTGTGTTGTCAGGCAGCCTGTGAGCTAATAGAAGGGATCTGCTCTTGGCTAGGGAGAGGATGGGCTGTGAAGTGTTCCCTGCTGGAGTGCTCTTGCCATCGGACATCAAAGCTTTGAGAGGTTCCACCCAGCAGAATGGAAACGGCACATGTTGGCACCTGGGCTGCTCTGCCTGCTCCCTGCTGCTCTGCCAGCCCAGCAGCTCCCCAGGGCAGCAGGAGCAGTTCAGATCAGAGGACAGGAGTGGGGGCATCCTCCTGGCTACAGGAATTAGATAGAGGTCAGGACCAGAGTTAGTAAAAGAAAGCTGGGTTTGTTGGGAGCTTCCTAAAGGCAAGGGGCTGCAGCTGTATCCATGTTGTCCTTGGCAGTTAAAAACCAAGCACCTGTGGGAGATGTTTCTTCACTTTTTAAAGGCTCTGACCTTCAGCTCTGTCTTTCCCTCAACTTCAGCATGGCATGGAGGTAACAGCATGGCATGTAATTGTGTGGCAGTGCCAGTCTCTGTTACTAAGATTCTCTTGCCAGAGGCAGGATCTGGAGGAGGTTTTGTGCCTTGTCTCTTGCAGACAGAGCTGGAAGCAATCAGCTGTTCCATATTGGGTCTGGGAGGAGGCAGCAGCAGAGTCTTCTCCCAGGTTCACCCATGGGGAGACAGCTTCAAGGCTGTACCATCACAAAGGGCAAGGACAAAGAGCCTCACAAGGAACACAGATGAGAACATCTCTAAGTAAGTGCTTCAAGCTCTGAGAGGGGAGATTTGGTCTAGATATAAGGAAGAACTCTGTGATTCTGAGGGTGGTGAGAAACTGGCCCAGGGTGCCCAGGGAGGTGGGGCACTTTGAGATATGGTCTGGTGGTCATGGAGGTGTTGGGTGGTAGGTTGCACTTGATGCTCTTTAGAGGGCTTTTCCAACCTTAGTGATACTCTGATTCGAAGCTGGACAGGGCATTGAGCAACTTGATCTGGTTGAAGATGTCTCTGTACACTGCAGGGTGGTTGGACTAGGTGACCTGTAAAGGTCCCTTTCAACCCTTTCCATTATGATTCCATGATTCTCTGATTTTCTGATTCACCACTTTTGGCTGATAATTAAAATGCTCACATTTTCTGCAGCCCTGAACTTAAGCTGCCTGGTTACAGGAAGGGTCAGAAACAACCAACAAAGAAGTCAGGGTAGCTTCCCTGTGCTGTGGACCTAGCACACCTGCAGGCATCTGCACTCACAGTGAGGAAGCAGAAGAGACAAGTCAGAGGGGAGCTGCAGGCTGTGCCTGGCAAGGCTCAGACACCAGCCTGCACGGGAGCCTGCTCCTGAGCCAACTGCTGTTTGAATAATTGAAACAGCAGCTAATGGAAATGAACACAGACAATGAAACGGGGCCTGTGTGCTCACCTTCCTGACAAAAGCATCCATACAAAGGGACAATGTTGAGATTGTCTAGGAAAACATCTTGTCCTAGAAACTCTGAGAGCTTTGTCTTCAAAGGACTGGGAAAACAAACTGCCTCTGTGTGCAGCCCTGCCCCTTGGGATTCGGCGTCAGAGAGAAAAAGAGAATTTCTAAGGAACAGCAGCTTCTTTGGCTGGCACATTTTAACTTTGTTCTGGCTGGGAACAACTTCAGCTCAAAAGGTAAATTCCTTGAGTGTGGATATTGCTAAGTGTGGGTTTATCAGAGAAAGCAAAAGGAAGGGGAGGATGCACCAAAACACGACTGTGCTTCCCAGGCCCTTTCTTCTTCCCCTTTGATAAGCACTTACCAGGAGGCTACTCAGCCAAAGCTGCCAGTTCTGATCTTGTCCCACATGTGTGGCCCCAGAGCCTCAGAGGAGACCTGGATAGCACATTATCAGAGGATGAACTCTGTGGCCTGAATGTTAAATGAGAGGGTCAGTTATGCAGGATTTGTCTCAGGATTTCCCTCCCCTTATTTCTGATTTCTTTGGGCAGGGAATCTCTCTGGGACTGGCCTGGAGATACCATCATAATGGAATGGTTTGCATCATGGAAAACAGCACTCACCTTGCATCTCCCATGGCATGGCAAGGCCCTGATTAGACATATAATAGGATGGAGATGGAATTGATGTTCATATGGCAGGCAGCAGAGCCAACCTCGGTCTACTGCAGAGCTGCCAGAGGCAGCTGCAAAACTGACCAGAGATGAGAAGTAACTTGCCAGTGAGGGTGGGCAGGCACTGGCACAGGTTTCCCAGGGAGGCTGTGGCTGCCCCCTCCCTGGTGTCCAAGGCCAGGCTGGATGGGGCCTTGAGCAAGCTGTGCTGGTGGGAGGTGTACATGGCAGGAGGTTGGGGCTGGATGGTCTTCCAACTCCACCCATTCCCTGGTTCTTTGAATGCAAATCTCTTTAAAGTAAATTTAGCTTGGAAATGGACTGGGAAACAAACAGGAGTCATAGAAAAATCTTCCTGTGGTGAGAAGTTCCTTTGCAGGAGAGAAGACTCCTCCCCAGCCCTCTTCTCCAGACCCTTCCCCAGCTTCCTTGTCCTTCTCTGGACCTGTTCCAGACCCTCAGTATCCTTCTTGGGGTGAGGGCCCCAAAACTGTCCCCAGCACTCCAGCTGTGGCCTCCCCAGTGCTGAGTGCAGGGCACAATCCTGCCCTGCTCCTGCTGCCCACACCAGTGCTGATCCAAGCCAGGATGCTGGTGCATGCCTGGGCACACCTTGGCTCACCTTCAGCTGGGTATCCATGATAAAACCCTGCACTTCTAAGGAGTGAGCTTTTCAGACTGCTTATATTGTACAGATTTGTTGCCCCTGCTCTGCTTTCTGTTCCTGGGTTTCTGTCTCAGAGCTGCTCCTGGGTCCCTCCTGACCAGAGTTTCTTTTGCACGCACAAAAGAAAATGCTCTGAGATGAGGCCCTGAGCTCTCCTAAGGCCTGGGCAGTCCCAGCTCAGAGCAGCTGTGAGCGTGTCCCCAGACCTGCACAGAGCCAAAGCCAAGCCCTGCAATGACACCCCTGGGAATTACAGCAGGATTTCTCTTCTGCCCCACTTCCAGTAAGCTGCTCCTGGTGCCTGTCAGCCAGCTCCTGGCCTGCTGTCTCTGTGACCCATAAGCAGCACACAAACAGGCCCCCTGAGGCAGGGCAGAAGCTGGGTGAGCTGCTTGGGGTTCCTGTCACTGGGGAAACCACTTCCTTAGGATCCAACTGCTCAGCACATCTGTTTGCCTCTGGCCTTAGGCGATGCCATGGGTTGAATGCCAAGGAGAAGATGAACCCAAGGCAGCTACAGAAGGCTCCACGAGGGGTCCGCTGGAAACGCCAGCTTGGTAAGTCCGCCCTGAGGGGCAGCATCTTCCTCCGCTCTGTTCTTAGGCTCACAGACTGCACTAGGCTGGAAGGGACCCTGCAAGGTCATCCTCTCCACCTTCCTGCAGTCAGCAGGGACACCTCCAGCTGGGTCAGGCTGCCCAGAACACTGCCAAGTCTGACTTTGGCTGTCTCCAGGGACAGGGGCAGGGCCTCCGCCACATCCCTGGGCAACCTGTTCCAGCGTTCCACCACCTTCTTGGCCACCTGGGCACACTGCTGGCTTCCAGCACGTGCCATGAGACTGCCCTGCCATGACACTTCGTCTTCAGGCCCTGTCTCTCCCATCCCATCCACCCTGCTCCATGGCCTGTGTGAGCCCTCATGCCTGTGGCCCTCTCGCAACCCCTGGGCCTGTGCCAGCTGCGAGCGCAGGCAGCTTTGTGCCAGGTGGGGCAGTGCAGTGGTGCTCTGCAGGGCCAGCAGACCCAACCTTGTGCCTTCCTGGCTCCTTCTCCTGCCAGACACTTCCCTGCAGTCAGGATGTCCTCCTGTGAGGAGATCTGAGGGCTGGCAGGTCACCAGGCCCAGCATTTGCCCTAAAGCTGTTGTATGTCTGGCACAGGCCTGCCAGGTGGAGGGCATGAGGGGTGGTCAAGTAAGCTACCAGTGTTGTCACTCATGCAGTGACTGCTGGGGCTGGGCTCTTCCAGTGGTGCCCAATGACAGGGAGAAGGGGCACAGACTGGAACCCAGGAAGTGTCACTTGAGGTTAAGGAGAAACTTCTTTGGTTTGAGGGTGCTGGAGCCTGGAGCAGGCTGCCCAGACAGGCTGTGCAGTCTCCTCTGGAGACTTCCCAAACTGGCCTGGATGTGTTCCTGTGTGACCTGCTCCAGGTAACCCTGCTTTAACTGGCTGCACACCAACACCCCCAGGCCTGCTGGGCTGATTCCAGCCACTCTGCCCCATGCCTGGAGCCTTCATGGCTTCTCAAAATGGCTTTTCAAACAAAAGTTTGCATGTAGCATTGGGCTCCAGAAAGCACACTCAGGAACTTGCAGTTACCATCACAGACTGCATTGGCTTGGAAGAGACCCTTTGGATGGGAGAAGGGCAGATTGAGACTGGAGATCAGGAACAAACTCTCACCAGTGAGGGTGGGCAGACACTGGCACAGGTTGCCCAGGGAGGCTGTGGCTGCCCCCTTCTTGGAGGTGTTGAAGGCCAGGCTGGGTGAGGCCTGGAGCAAGCTGTGCTGGTGGGAGGTGTCGCTGCCTGTGGCAGGGGTTGGACTGGAAGGCTTCCCAAGGTCCCTTGCAGCCCCTGCCATCCCGTGGCTCTCTGGAGAGACTCTGCTCGGCTTCATTTGATCCGAGGTGAGGGGAGTTGGAGCTGAGGGAGCTGGGGACACAGACACACTGCAGCTGGGAATGCCACATTTATTGCACTGCACTGCTGCTGTGCTGCTCCTCTGGAGCGTTGACAGACACAGACACTTCTTTACAGTAATGCCATGGCCGTGGCCCAGCTGCCCTGGACCTGGGCAACACCCAATGAAAACAGCAAACAGAGGACACCGCCTGGTGCCCCACTCCATGGGGAAGCTGGCAAGCAGGGATCGTGGCTGCAGCACCTCTGCAGTGCAGGTTGGTTCTAGGTGGAGATGGGCATTATTTGGGCACCCTTTCATTCTAGGAATGGTTTATTATTTTTTGCCCCTGTGGAAGGTGCAACCACCCCCCACCTCCAACACACAGCCCCAGTGGTGGCAGGGAGAGGGTTGTTATGGTCAGTAATGCAATATGCCTCTGGCAGGGCTGGTGTGGGACTGGGACGTGTCTGTGATGGGGACAGGCTGAGACCTGGGGCTGAGAGACCTGGGAGAAGAGCAGCCTGAGGGGGATCTGATCAGTGCTGATCAATGCTTCAAAGGTGGGCGGCAGGAGGATGGGACCAGGCTTTGTTCAGTGGTGCCAGTGCCAAGCAAGGGCTACGGGGCACAAACTGGAACATCAGAAGCTCATCTGAACATGAGGAGGAACTTCTGTAATTAAAGACTGCTGGAGCCCTGGAGCAGCTGTCCAGAGAGGTGGTGGAGTCTCCATCTCTGGAGACATTCTAAAGCCTGAGGTGTTTTCTCTAACAAAGATTCCAACCCAAACAGCCATGGACGATGTTTTGGCTGTGAGCACACCAGAGCAGTGACCACCCAGTGAGTTCTCAGCACTGGCACAGAGCACACAGGAGTGCAGAATTTGTTATCCTACCTATCCCCAGAAGTCTGCAGTGCAGCAGTGCTGGGAACCAAAGAAGCAAGCAAAGCTCCCTGTGCGTCTGTCTGCTGCAGGGTGATGTGCAGTGTTGCATCTGCTGAGTTGGCTGCTTCAGAGCATGGTGCTGGGAACAATGAAAACAGAAGGACCCAGGTGCTCCAGGACACCACACAAGAAGGCAATGTTGGTACTAATGCAGTGTCCTGCCTGTGGGGTGCCTGCTGGGTATGGATTAGGGCTGATTTGAATCCAGCTGGAGAGGACTAAGCCATCTCCAGCTGGTTGACTTGTAAAGTCGAGCTCTGTGAACCTGATCTTGTAAGGAATGGATGGAAGCTTGAGAAGGGTGGATTGAGACTGGAGATAAGGAAGAAATTCTTGGCAGTGAGGGTGGGCAGACACTGGCACAGATTGCCCAGGGAGGCTGTGCATGCCCCCTCCCTGGAGGTGTCCAAGGCCAGGCTGGATGAGGCCTGGAGCAAGCTGGGCTCTGGGAGGTGTCCCTGTGGAAGGTGTCCCTGCCCGTGGCAGGGGGTTGGAACTGGATGGTCTTGAAGATGCCTTTCAAGCCAGCCCGTTCCATGCCTCTCTGTATCATGCAGCCCATCTCTCTCACTGCTCTCCCCTCCCTGCTCACTTTGTATCAGGTCTCATGCAGAGTCAGAACTTGGCCTCCCACTTTGATGTGCCTGCTACCCCTGCTGCCCTGTGGCTGCTCACCCCTCTCACAGCAAAGCCTCATCCTCTGGGTGTCATCAGCAGGGATCTCCTGGGGCTCAGCCAAATGGTAAGGAAATGAAGCTTCTGTTGCTGCCAGCTATCAGCTCTGCACAAGTCCCTCAGGCTCTCAGGGACCATGCTGCAGACACCACTGGTCACTTG
Source organism: Eubucco bourcierii (assembly GCA_013396675.1). Taxonomy (NCBI): domain Eukaryota; kingdom Metazoa; phylum Chordata; class Aves; order Piciformes; family Ramphastidae; genus Eubucco; species Eubucco bourcierii. Next base: position 280,637 of record VWZE01005357.1, read on the forward strand.
AGCCAACTTTTGACTGTTGGCAGCATGAAACATCAGGTCCCCAGCACCCACTGTGTGTCTGGCATGGGCAGGCTGCTGCTGCTTGTCCCTGTGACGACTCAGGGCAGGGACCTGATTTGGGAAGGATGAGAGAAAAAGAGGGCAGTGCTAGTACTGATCTTGGCTGGAGCTCTCTCAAGATGGGACATAAACAGGCAGCTCTGCAACACTGAGAAGAGTGGAGGTGAACCCCCCCAACTTCTGCCAGGTGCTGGAGAGGTGGGCCAGCTGCCAGGAGGCCCTGAGCAATGGGTGCCAGCTGGGCTGACCAAGGGCTCTGCTGGCAATGAGGCTGTACCATGGGTCCCTGGACAAGGAGCTTCTCCTCTGTCACCCTCGTTGGTGTTTCCCTGTAGGTCTGATGTTCCAGATGATTAGCTCCCATCAGCTTACTGAGCCTGCAGAACATCCCCAGGACTGGAAAGCAGCAAACCCAAGTCACCTCAAGCTGCTTGGGAAGTAGATGCATAACTAAGAGACCCTGGTCACTCCCTTGCTGAGCAGCAGCTGAGCTGGCCCCAGGGGGCTGTTTAGGAGCCTGGCTCGTTCTATCCTTCCCTTGGGGCACCTGAGCTTGAGAGTTCTTGGGCTAACTTGATTCCAATGGCAGTGGAGCAGAGGAGCTGACTTCATGTGCAGGTGTGGGCACACAGGCCTTAAGCAAGCACTGCACAGGAGTCACTGCAGGGAGCAAAGTGCTTTGGGAATGGCTGAGGAATTACTCTGTGTGTTAGATCTTCAGCTGCTGAGTCCAGCAGCCCCACTGCTTGCCTCCCAGGTGAAGCTGCCAAGCAGCAGCATCTACAGAGCTTCCATTTCCTGACTGAAACCTGTGGCACAGTGCCTAAAACCCTCCAGAGTTTTGTAGCAAGTTCTGTGATTTTTCACTAAAAATAGCTGATTTGTAGTCACCAAACTGCACACGATTTACATAGCAAAGATAATGTATAAAAAGACTTCTCTTACAAAAAGAACCCAAGAAACCAGACAAACCCAAGTAAACCATGGGCAAGGCCATCCTCAGGCTCTGGGCAGGCCCAGAAGGTCACTGGTCACTTTCTCCCCCCACCTCCTGAACACCAAGGAGGGGGGAAATTATAGCAAGTTCTTGCCCAGAGAGGTGGTGAAGCCTCCATCTCTGGAGACTCTGAAACCCCACCTGGGCCTGTTCCTGGGTGACCTGCCCTGGGTGACCCTGCCTTGGCAGGGGGGGGATGGACTCGATGATCTCCAGAAGTCCCTTCCAACCCCACCACACTCTGTCTGTGATTCTATGTATGGTGACTGAAGGTGGCTTTCAGATGGCTTTTGGCAGGATGTCAGTGGGGAAGAGGTCTTCTGATGGCTGTGCAAATATAGGGAAGGTTGCCATGGTTCAGCACAGCCCCAGACCCTGGCACTCCAGGATTTGCCCTGCTGGGTGGCTGCTGCTGTGGCTGGAGCTCACTAAGATGGCAGTGGCACAAATCCTCTTCCCCTCCTTCCAGAGCCTCACCACACTTGTTAAATGGCCTTCCAGCCAAGGAGGTCCCATTTCTGCAGAGCTGTGCCCCAGCCAGTGTGCCTGGCCAGGCAGGCCTGCAGCTCCTGGTAGGGCTCTGCACCCTGCACTGCCCTCTGAATGCAAGGCAGGGCACTTGCAGCCCACACTGGTGCAGAGGCTTCCTTCTCTACCACCACACCACTGAGGTGTCCTGCAGAACTGGCATGTGAATGATTAACCCAGAGACACAGCATCCCCCAGTGCCTCCCCATCAGCTCAGCAGCCACGTGGGAAGCAGCTCGGGAGGTGCTTTGGTGCGGAAGGCAAACAGCTTGGGATGAGGAAAGCTCTGCACTGGGCTTTGTGTGCGGCAGTCCCACAGCCAGGTTTAATGGCAGGTTCAACAGAAGGCTTTCTGTACCTTGGGGTCTGCCTCGAGTTAAGCCAAACAGTTTCATCACCTCAGGCTTGGGCTGTTTTTCAAGTGAACATTCCAGAAAGCTAAACAGTGTGAGGGGGAAAACCAGAGAGCTGATAGCCAGGACCCATCAAAGACAGAAACCTTGCTGAAGGGAGTAAGAGCCCCGGGAAGACTCCCTTGTCTGGCTGGCAGCTGCAGGCATCCCATCGTGGCTTTGCTTCAGCTTTCTCTTTGGGCCTGCCCCACAGCCTGAGCAAGGAGCCAGGCCCACAGCTGCTGACCTACCCAGGCAGTTATTGCCATGTGTTTGCAAGTGGCTGTGAACCTTCTGAGGAGATGGAGAGAACCTGACAGCACTTCAGAAGGGTGGCAAGGTGGTGTCACTGCCAGCTGACTGGACAAGCTGGGCTTGCTCTGGTAGAAATCCTCTTCCCTCTGACTGCAGAACGTGCCCAGCTCTCCCAGAAAACACCAGCTCTTTTCTGCCACCATCACCTAGGGGGGTTTATGGTGGCTGTGCACAAGTGTGAGCACCAAGCGTGGCGTCTGAGCGTGTTTAGGACACGGCTGGTGGGAGCATCAAATCCTTGCAAGGATGCAGTGCCACGGTGGGAGAAAACAAACCAAACAGCCCCAAAACACAAAAGACTGCAAGAGTCCATGCCATGGATCAAGTAAGCAACAGCTTCATCTTCACACGGGTCTCTGACTTCACAAGGTATCCAAAACACGTGCAAGGTTGGAAAGGAACTGCAGGGGGAAAAACCAAACCCAAACAACCCAGGATCTTGCCAGCTTCAGTTGTCCCTTGAATGAAATCCATCTTGGAGAAAGAAAGGAACTGGGCCTGTGGTTCCTCCCTGCTTTTGGCCTCCTTGGCAGCTTTGTGTTCCCCTCTTCCAAACTGGTCAGCTTCTCCTGTAAGGAAACAACACAAGTCACAGTGAGCCTCGCAGCTGGCACTTCAGAATGCCTCCTCACTGGGTAAAATGCAGGCTGGGCCACAGCTGCTTATGAAACCACCAGCTCAGAGCTTCCAAAGAGCTTCTGCAGCTGGGGCCTCAGGGAAAGGAGCTCAAACCACCAGTGTTTTGATGGTGGCTGCCTGAGCAACAGCCATTCATCCATAGTCATGGTTCTGCCCCAAGTTCCCCTCTTCAGAGGTGCTGCCAGCACTGCCATTCTCCATGGGAACTGTAGGCAGCCAAGGAATGGAGAGCTGCTCCTTCTGCAGGTGGGCACATCCCTGGGTGCACAGGAACCTTGCCAAGTGCTGCCACAGCTTCAGGACTCTCCAGGCTCTTTTTTCCCCACTTCTCATGGAGTCATTGGTGGGGACCTTCTCAGCAATGCTTTCAACTGGTTTATGGAGAGGTCTCCTCAGGTTTGCTTCTCAAGAGTTCTCTGGGGTACCTTAATGCACCCCATGGCATTGCTGCAAACACAACCAGGTTGTGCTGTGTTGGACACACTCAGTCTGGAGGAGAGAAGGCTCCAGGGAGACCTTTGAGCAGCCTGTCAGTACCTGAAGGGGCTAGAGAAGAGCTGGGTAGTGCTAGGATGCAGGAAATGGCTTTGAGCTGGGAAAGGGGAGACTGAGGCTGGAGATGAGAAAGAAATTCTTGCCAGTGAGGGTGGGCAGACACTGGCACAGGTTGCCCAGGGAGACTGTGGCTGCTCCCTCCCTGGAGGTGTTGAAGGCCAGGCTGGATGAGGCCTTGAGCAAGCTGTGCTGGTGGGAGGTGTCCCTGCACAGGGCAGGGGTTGAAACTGGGTGAGATTTGAGGTCACTTCCAACCCAGCCCAGCCTGTAACTGATTTTTGTAAGCTCCTGCTTCAGAGGTGATTTGTTTAGAGTTGCTGTGGAGCAGTCCCCTCTTATCACTTGCTTTTCAAACATGGAATGCATGAAACTCCTCTCCCTGCTGTCTGGGGAAGTTGCTGACCCTGCAGGATCAAAGCTGGGCTTGATTCCTGTCCTCTGGATCTGCCCCCTCCCCAGAGGAGGGAGTTGGGAGCTTCCTTGGTTTGCTTCTGGACAGTCAATGAGCTCGTGGCTTGGGACCAAGAGCACAGCTGGGGGCAAGCCAGGCATCAACACTGAGGCACAGCTGCCACGGGGACCTGGGCAACAGGTCCAGAGCAGAGCCAAGGGGGCTGGTGTGGCAGAGTGGGCCAGGAGGCCACTCTGCAGCCCAGGGCAGGCAACAGCTGCCAAGGCTGGGGTTCCAGTGCTGGGCTTCCAGTGCAGAAGCTGCTCTGAGATGGAAATGGATTCCTACCCTCCAGGCCCAGTTGTCACCACACCAAGCCCAGCTGAAGCTGCCAGCTAAAATGAGCTTGGCAGGGGAACTGCCAGCTCCGAGCTTGTTTTCCACTGGTGCCACCCACTCTGCTAATCCCATTCTGCCTCCTGATTTGCTTTTAAATCCTAACGAAGGCAGCAGATGGGAGGGGAGAATGTTCCCTGCAGAGAAGCCAGCAAGCAGGGGGGTTCTTGGCTTCCACAGATCTTGTGCAGAACTGGCTGCAGCTGCAGTGCCAAGTGGTTAATGGTGGGGAAAGGAGAACACCAGCACTTGCCATCTCCTCAGGCAGCCCAGCCCTGGCCACGCCAGGCAGGCAAACAAAGCAGCCAGAAGGATGGCGTGTGGAAACAGCAGCTGACTCTGCCAAGCAGAGGGATGGATGACTCCTCCCATCCTTCTGAACACCATTTGGGGGGGCCTGAGGAGTGGAATAAAGGGGGCTAAGCAGCCTTCAGATCAAACACCTAGGGAGAAAAGAGGCTGAGGGGAAACCTCATTGCTGTCCACCGCTCCCTGAAGGGAGGGTAGAGTGAGCTGGGGTTGGTCGCTTCTCCCTAGGAACAAGTGACAGGAGAGAAAATGGCCTGAAATTGGCCAGGGGAGGGTTAGGTTGGAGATGAGGAAAAATTTCTTTGCTGCAGGAGTGGTCAGGGATTGGCAGAGGCTGCTCAGGGAGATGGTGGAGTCCTCATCCTTGGAGGTACTTAAAAGCCACATGGATGTGGTGCTGAAGGATGTGGTTTAGGGGTGGTGGCACTGTGAGCTGTTGGACTGGATGATCTCCAAGGTCTCTCTGCTGTTCTGATGTCAGGAGCCGAGCACAAGCCTGCCAGGAATAGAATGAAGCCTGCCCAGAAGATGGAGCCAGGCTCTGCTCAGTGATGCCCAATGACAGGACAAGGGACAGTAGTGGAAACTGAGACAGAGGAGGTTCCATGGAAACATGAGGAAAACTTTTTTTTCCCTGTGAAGGTGACAGAGCACTGGAACAGGCTGCCCAGGGCGGGTTGTGGAGTCTCCCTCTCTGGAGATATTCAAACCCTGCCAGGATGTGTTCCTGTGTGATCTGCTCTGGCAGGGGGGTTGGACTGGATGGGCTTTGGAGGTCCCTTCCAGCCCCTGGCATTCTGTGATTCTGTGAATTTCATCCAGGCGTCTGTGCTGGGCTGTTCCTTGGGCTAATTAAATCAGTTTCCTGTTGGTTAAGTCAAATTCTGGCGGCCAGGAACACTTGAGGAGAGGGTGCAGAGGCTTGAGTGCTGAGCCATGAGGTGCCCCTGCCCATGGCAGGGGTTGGACATGGGTGATCTCTGAGGTCACTTCCAACCCAAGCCGTTCTCTGACTCATTTTCCTTGAGAGAGCTCCCACAGGCTCTGAGCTGCTGCCGTGAGCATCTCTGCGCTCCCCACACCGCCCAGGCAGCACCACTGTGAGTGCTGAGCTCTGAGCTGAGCTCTGCAGAAAAGCCCCTTCTGGAAACAGAGCTTTATGAACAGGGACGCAGAGAAACCTCCACCTCCAGGGCCCCTGGTGGGCACTGCAAAACCAGAGCTGCAGCACAAGGCCTGGGTGATTTTGTGGAGCACCCCATAAATCTCCGTTTGTCCTGTGAGCTTCAGCTTCCAGCCAAGACAAACAACATCCTTCATGGAATTAATGACAACAAGCTGCTCTCTGCCTACGGGGAGAAAAGCAGAGATTTTTCTTAATGACATTTTTTGCTTTGAATCACATCCTGTAGGTTGATTAAATCCCCTTAGAAGTCCACGAAAAATATGAAGCGGAGCTCTGCAGTGTGAACCTCAGAGGTGGTGTTTGCTTGGAGAGGATCAGCTGGGCTCTGCAAGCTGCTGTTCAAAGCAGACTAAGAGCAGCCCACAAGACAGTTTTTATTATTTCCATCATGCCACTGCATAAATTTATGTCCAGGGCTCCAGGCTGCAGAGAAATGTGAGCTGGGCAGTGTGTGTTAGAAATAAATGGGCTGTGGGAAGGACTCAGGTAAAGCTCCCAAACCATCACACCAGAGCCCTAGAAGTCTGCTGAAACCCTCAGGGCAGTAAATCCTCCTCTCTAAAGCACTTCATGCAAAGTGGCTGCAGCAAGGGGTTAAAGACAGAAAATCTGAGACTTCAAAGACAAGAAGTAGAGAAAAAAGTGACACCAAGATGGTGCTGCAGCAAGAGCAGTGTGGGCAGCAGGGCAAGGGAGGTGATTGTGCCCCTTTGCTCTGCTCTCTTCAGACCCCACCTGGAGTCCTGTGTGCAGTTCTGGAGCC
>VWZE01005357.1:287338-317946 GCA_013396675.1 Eubucco bourcierii
GGTGGTGAGACACTGGCACAGGTTGCCCAGGGAGGTTGTGGCTGCTCCCTCCCTGGAGGTGTTCAAGGCCAGGTTGGAGGAGGCCTTGAGTGACCTGTGCTAGTGGGAGGTGTCCCTACAATGGCATCTTTCCAGGTGCTTACATCTGGTTTCATTTAAGATCCTTCTCTGCCTGTGGGGGGGGTGCTCCACTCCTATCCCCTGGCTGTTGTCAGGGCTTGCCCAGCTGAGCAAGCTTCAGGGCATTTTCTCACTTGTTATTTGGCATCTTGAGTATCACAGAGAGAAGCTGAAAGGAAAAGGCCAAGAAAAGCCAGGGCCCAGCTCCTCACCTGAGAGGCCCCACTGCAAGGGCAGCTGCTGACAGAGCTGAGCTCACACAGCCCAAAAGGCAAGCTGGGAGCTGTGCTCACTCCCTTGTGTAGCCTTAGGTGACATGCAGCTGTCACAATTCAGTGTAAAATGGCACATTTTGGACAACCCAGCTCTACAGACCCAAGCACTTCCTTGGGAGGAGCACATCTTGCCCCCAAAAGGCCACTTCCATCCCTATTTGTGTTAACAGCACTGATGCTGATGCCCTTGCTCCCCACAGGTCTGAGGGAGGGCATGAAAAGGCAAAGAGACAATGACAGCATTGCTGACTCTCTGGGTTTGACCTCTGAGGAGCAGCTTGTGTCATCCTGGAGCAGAAGGCAGACATTAGATGAAAGACCTCAAGCAGTTAACCTGCACAGCAGAGGCAGCACAGCTGGGCACCAGGACCACGACCTCTGCCCAGAAGGGGGAGGAGAGCAGTGCAGTGCTGTGGCATCCAGACAAAGGCTGGCAGTGGATCAGCAGGACAATGAGAGCTCTTGGCACTCTGTGGCCATGTGCAGAGCCAGCCTGGCTTCCCCTCATCTCTGTCCCCATATCACACCTCACTTTGGTCTGTAGCTCCATTTGAATCTCTTGCTTCCAGTCCAGTTTAATTCCTTTCCCCCACTTAACAAAGCTCCTGGTGGCACTGAGCACCCCAGATGGCACAAGTCACAGCAGATGGACTCAGCCTTCCTGCCCTGGTAGCTGGCTGTACTGGTCTGACTGCAGAGAGCTGTGACACTGCTCTCCAGCAGAAACCAGAGGAACCTGATCAGCCTCCTCTGCCAGTCCGACCTGTGCTGGCAGGTTCACTAACTCCTTATGCAGGTATGAGGCTGGGGATGCTTCTCACTGCTGAGCCTCAGCTCTGGGGATGCTTCTCACTGCTGAGCCTCAGCTCTTCTGCTTTTTCCCAAGGAGCCACTGTCACACATCCACTCCTCACCAAAGCAGGAGGCCTTCAGCGTGCAGCTGCTGCTCTTTCATCAGGGCCACTCAGAGAAGTTCTGGGCTTCAGCAGTTTGTTTCTAAAGCAGCAGCATCCTCAGCCCTGTTTGTCTGGAGCTCAGGAGCACAGCCCAGGCTGTGAGCTCTCCTCTCGCAGAGCAGGCGAGGAGAAAGCCTGCAGCATAGAGCTGGGAGCAGGGCTGCAGCAGCCTGCAGTGCAAGGTCACAGCCTGGCTGGCAAGGTGGCATCAGACTGGCTGGCTGCACGAGGCACTGCACTGCCCTCTGTGCTTGAAGGCAACACAGGGGATGGCTGTGAGTGGAGCAGGGCAGAGTTCAGCACAGGCAGGATGGCCACGAGTGGAGCAGGGCAGAGTTCAGCACAGGCAGGATGGCTGTGAGTGGAGCAGGGCAGAGTTCAGCACAGGCAGGATGGTCACGAGTGGAGCAGGGCAGAGTTCAGCACAGGCAGGATGGCCACGAGTGGAGCAGGACAGAGTTCAGCACAGCACTCCTTGCTGTCCTGTCCTACAGATGGGCTGGCTGAGCCCACGTTGGGGCTGGAGATGTGTTGGCTGCATGAGAAGCTGCTGCTGAGGGAACTGCATCTCCTGAACTCTTCAGGTCGGACATGAGTGAGGTTGATGTTAACTGAGCAGCAGCAGAGATGGCTCAGAGCAGACAGATGCTGACGTGCCCTGAGCCCTGCCTGCTGCCATCCTCCCTGCCTGGCCTCACCTACAGAGGGCAAGAGGTTCCCACAAAGTGCTGCTCACTGTCTCCTGGTGAACCACAGAATCACAGGATGGTAGGGCTGGGAGGGACCTCTGGAGATCATCCATTCCAAGCCCACTGCCAGAGCACTGCCACCCACAGTAAATCCCCACAGGAACGTGTCCAGGTGAGGTTTGAATGCTTCCAGAGAAGAAGACTCCACAACCCTGAATGCAAAACCACAGCCCAGTCCCTCTCTTTGTCCCATCAACTCCTCCTCCTCCTCACATTACTCAGGTTAGGGAACTGCTCCCTACGGCTGGTAGAGCACAGTGGGCACTGAGAAATGAGGCACAGAGACAGCCCCAAGTCTGTGGCCCTGGGTTCCCAGCTTCCACTGGGACAGGAGCTTCCTTCTGTGGTGACTCTCTGCCCTCTGCTCCACGGGGTGCAGCAGCTTCCCCTGGGCTGGGTCAGCCACGCAGAGGATGGATGGCAGAGCAGCAGGCCGAGAGTCAGCTGCAAGCAGGATAATTACATCCCAGACATGTAATTAACAGCATGCTCCACTTAACGAGCCGCCAGGCAGTGACTCCCAGCACAGCCCTCAGCAAGGCTCCCATCTGAGGCTACAGAGCTGGAAGACTGAGAACCCTTCCACACAAAGGTCCTGCCTGAGATGATGATGCTCTGCTGGGGACACCACTCCAGATGTAAGTGTTAACCCACACAAGAGGAGCAGGGCAGGCAGCAGCTTCCAGCAGTCAGCTGGCAATTAGCTCATGGTGATTTCACTGCTTGGCACCTTGCTGCCTTGCAGAAAGCTCTCTTGGTTCCTTTCCTAAAATCAGAGGCAGAACTGCTGATTGAGAAGCTCCACATCAACCCTGACCTGCTGCACTTGTTAATTTTCCAAATAAATGCAACTAAATTGTGAAGTGATGCACACAGGGAATCGTGAAGTGGGTTGGGCTGGAAGGGACCTCAAAGCTCATCCAGCCCCAGCCCCCTGCCATGGACAGGGACACCTCCCACCAGCACAGCTTGCTCAGGGCCTCATCCAGCCTGGCCTAGAACACCTCCAGGCAGGGGGCAGCCATAGCCTCCCTGGTCAATCTGTGCCAGTGGCTGTCCACCTTCACTGGCAAGAATTTCTTCATCTCCAGCCTCAATCTCCCCTCTCACAGCCCAAAGCCATTGTCCTTCGTCCTGTCACTCCCAGCCCTTGTCACAAGTCCCTGCCTGTCTCTCCTGGAGCCCCTTCAGGTACTGGCAGGCTGCTCTAATGTCTCCCTGAAGCCTTCTCTTCTCCAGGCTGCACAGTCCCAAGTCTCTCAGCCTGTCCCCATAGCAGAGGCACTCCAGGCCTCTGAGCATCTTGGAACCATAACTCAAACCAGAAGCCTGGAGCTGGTTGTTTCTAGTGCCAGATTCCATGTTTGGTGACTGCTGAGTGAACTGTTCTGGCAGTCCTGGGCTGTGCCTTTGCATCCTGAACCTTTGCAGTCAGGCTCTGGCAGCAGGTTTTGCCTGCTTGGGCTCAGACATGAGATGTGTTTGCTGCAACAAATGTTTCTGTGGAGGTGTTCCAGAAACCTGTGGACATGGCACTCTGGGACATGGTTTAGTGGCCATGGTGGCCTCAGGTGACAGGGGCCTTTTCCAACCCAAGCAAGTCTCTGATTCTGTTTTTTTTTTCCTGTGTTTGGGTTAAAGATTTATCCAAGACAATTTCTTATCTTCCTTCTTGTCTCGAGCTCCTGCACCACCTAAGGATGTGCTCAAAACCACCTGAGCATGACTCTAACTCAACTAGAGCCAAGTCTGCTGTCACTCCTTGCGACAGAGCCTGGCACAGCTGAGCACCACACTCCTCTGGAGATGAGACTCCTCCTGTTTGCCACTGCATGGCAAATGAGGCATGGCTGGTTGGTCCACATAGCTGCACACCCATTACTTCTCCTCACCTCCTACACACCACCCAAGCTGCCTCCAAGGCTCCAAAAAAGGCAATCCCATGAAGCACAGTTCCTTGGAATACCAGCAGAGGACATTTCTAGAATCACAGAACCAGCAATCATTTAGGGTGGACAAGGCCTTCAGGATCACTCAGTGCAACCCTTCTCTAGCCCTGCCAAGGCTGGGGCTAAGCCATGGCCCTCAGCACCACAGCTGTCTCTGGGAAACACCTCCAGGGATGGGCATTCAGCCACCTCCCTGGGCAGCCTGTGCCAGGCTCTGAGAATCATTTTAGTACAGAAGCTTTTTCTCGTGTCTAACCTAAACCTCTCCTAGTGCCATTGAGGCCATTTCCTCTCCTCCTGTCACTTGTCCCTAGGTGGCAGAGCCCAACCCCAGCTGGCTGCAGCCTCCTCTCAGGGAGCTGCAGAGAACAATGAGCTCTGCCCTCAGCCTCCTCTTCTCCCAAAGGATGAACTTTGGCAGAAGTCCCAGACTGTGGCTTTGACTCCCTCTGAGTCCAACAGGAGCAGGAAAGGTCTGGCATGCACTGCAGAGCTGGTTGGCAAAGGCTTTCTCTCCAGAGATGCCCTGACCTCTGCTCTGCTCCTGACAGCAGACCCGGCCACAGGAGATGGGCAATGAACCTCCCTCTTAGTGCAAGAGTGGAGCTGCCCGCTCTTACCCAAGGGCAACAGGAGGAGAGCTCTAAGGCTCTCTCAGAGTCTTGGGGGCAGCTCAAGCCCCCTAGAGCAATGCTGAAGGAGCTGTAGGAAGCCCTCACCCCAGCCTGTCCCTCGAGCTAGCTCCTGTGGTGTTTTTTCCATAGGAGCCTGCAGGGTTTCTGTGGGGCACAGAACAGCAAATGCAGAATGAGTCCTACAGGATGTGTAGATGGACAGGCAGTCAAGGTGGACATTACCAGAGCTGGGTACCTCTGCTTCCGAGCTGCACAGATTGTAGGAGCTACAGATTCCTCAGCCTTTGGAGAGTGGCTAAAATAAACCCTCCCTATGTGCTAGCAGCTTTTCTTTCTCTGCTGACAGGAAGCCAGTACACTTCTGCCCCCTCTGAACCAACCCAGTGCACTTTTCACTCCATAAATCTCACATTACTTCCTTCCTTTGCATTTCTTCTGCACCAGAAGGAGGTTTTTAACAGAAGGGCTCTAAGGCAGCAGAAGGAAAATAGCAGATGAGGGAGGAAGCTTCATAAGGAAAGTAAATCAGAAGTAGTAAAATGATGGAGATCCAGCAAGCTTTGTTGAGGGGAAATGGCTTTGGAGCTGGCTGAATCCAGAGCTGGAGAAACCTGGCAAAGAGAGAGCACCACTGAATGTCAGCCCTGCACCTAAAGCAGAGGGGATGGGAAACAAGGCAATATTTGTAACAAAGACAGGGGCAAGACCTGCCAGGTTTGCAGGGCTGCAATGAGATGCACGTGGGAATAAGACTGCTAATGGCAGGCAGGCACAACAGTCCTGAGGGGAGGACAGCACACAGCAGCTTAACGAAGAGGCAACCAATCTGCTCTGCAGCACAGCATCAGAGAGCACACTGCTAAGCAGGGCTGCCTGCAGCATGGGGAGGCCTTCCAGTGGCCCATCAAGGCTTCAGCTTGCCCTGAAACAATACCAGTAATGATGCCAACCTTTCCTGGCAGGTGTTTTTAAAGTTCTTCAAGTGACAAGAGTGCAGCACAAATGGAAATGTCTGTGGTCAAAAGGGCTTCTGCTAGGCATAGGATCAAGGAATCACAGAATTGAGGGGTTGGAAGCGACCTCTGGAGATTACAGGATGTTAGGGGTTGAAAGGGACCTCCAGAGATCATCCAGTCCAGCCCCCTGGCAGAGCAGGGGCACCCAGGGCAGGTCACATAAGAGCACATCCAGATGGGGCTGGAAAATCTCCAGAGCAAGATGCTCCACAGCCTCTCTGGCAGCCTGCTCCAGGCTCCAGCACCCTCACATGAAAGTTTTCTCCTCATGCTGAAGTGGAGCCTCCTGAGTTGCAGTTTGTGTCCTCTGCCCCTTGTCCTGTCACAGGACAGCACTGAACAGAGCCTGGCCCCTGCTGCTTGCCCCCCAGCCCTCAGCTATTTCAGGACACTGATCAGATCCCCTGTGGGGCTGCTTCTCTGCAGGCTTTCAGCCCCAGGGCTCTCAGCCCTTGCTCTTCACACAGACGTCCCAGTCCCGTGTTAGAAACACTCCAGCCTGAGCTGTAAGAAGGAAGAAGCCACTTCCAGGCTGGATCTAGGACATGCCAAAGCATTCAGCCAGCACAGCCTGCAGCAGCCCAGGCCTGCCCGGGAGCTGCCGGGGAAGGCACTCGCCAGAAGGCATCTGGCAGCAGAGCTGCCCGCCCCGCGCCGGGACTGTCGAAGGGTTAATGGCACTGCCGAGAGGCTGCTCCGCTGGCTGCTAAGCACAGACCCTTGTAACGTGGGAGATGTATGCGGTGCTGGGGTCAGGCAGCAGCCTGCAAACAGGGCCTGCCCCTTACCTGCTGGGCACAGACAATCCCTGCGTGCCTGGAGCCCCGCAGCCCTCTAAGCCTCTTGCTCTGTAACCCTGGCAGCTGGCACTGACTCAGGTCTCTGTTACATTTATTTATATCTTTCTGTTTTGTCTTTGTAACTAAATAAAAACTCCGTAGCCCTGTTAGCCAACAACTGAACATGAAATCACCAGGCTGCCACCCCCACCCTGAGTCACTCCACTGAGAGTTTCATTAGGGCTTTGCCACACCAGAGTCAACCAGAGGAAAACAAAAGCACGTGGAGTAGAGCAGCAGAGAATCGCCAGAGCTCTGCCAAGCTGGCAGCTCGTTCTCAACATGAGGATGTGCAGCCTGCAAAAAAGAAATGCCCATTTTAAAAACTGAAACTGCAGAAAGCCCCATGGCCAATGTTGCTGCTTGAATGTGGACACAACAAAGCCATCTCCACAGCCTGCTCTAGGCAGCTTGGTAGAACAATCCCCCTGGCATTCCAGGGGTTTGCTATTCCTTTCACTAGCCATTAAAAAAGGACTTAATTTTCCATCAAGCAGACAGTACAAGTGACAGGTCTGAACTGCTCCATTTCCTGGGTGCCATTTTCCTTGCATTAATTAGCAGGATTAGGGCTGGGGCTAAGCTGGTGCCCAGCCAAGGGAGAACCAAGGTCAGCCTGGGCTACACCACCAGCTCCTCCTCAGAGCCATCTGCAGCAAGGCCTTAGCTCAGCAGAAGGCACTGGGTCACTCGTTTTCCTGAACCATGCCAAAGAGGGGTGCCATGCAGAGGACAAGGAGGGATGGGGACAGGTTACTGCTGGGCAGATTGCCACTGGACTGCAGAAGGAAATGCTGCCCCATGAGCATAACTGGACACAGGAATCCTCTCCCAAGGGCAGCAGTGCAGTGCCCTGCACTGGGCAGTTTGCAGCCTCATCTGGACAGGCTGTTGGGCCAGCTCCTTTGAGCTGCACTGGCACCTAGAAAGGCAGAAGATCCCTGGGGTCCCTGCCAAGCTGGCACACTGACTCTGTGCCAGTGGGCTGGAGTTAGGGCTGAGAGGCTCCTCCAGCCCAGTGCAGTCAGCGCAAAGGTGGTCACCTGCAGACTGCCACCACTTGGACTGGGGCAGCTCTACCCTGGACACTGAGGGCAAGGTGCCAGCCTCTACCATGAAGCTGATCACAGCAGTAAAGCCCACACCTGCAAACCTCCTTGGGCTACCTGTTCTGGTGTCTCACCACCCTCACTGTGAGTGGGGTCACCCACTTGTCATGCTCCCACATCCCAGGAACACAACTTCATGGAAAGGCTGGTGAAGACACCGACTTGGCTGCTGACTCCATTCATAACTGAGCCTGGCACATTCCTTCTCCTCTGCTCTAACTGGGATTTGAGTATTTGATACCCTCAAGTCAAAGCTGTGAAATCCTCTGAAAGACAAAACTCTGATGGAGAAGTCCCCAGAGCACAGAAGAGATTTCATTCAGCTCCGCAGTGCTTTGAGGTTTGGGTCTCCACTCAGCAGGACTTGGTTTCCTTGGCATGATGTGAGGGTGCCTGAAGCCCAGAGGAGCCCTTCCATGCCAGCCTATTTGCCATTGCCAGGCTCTATTCATATACAATAAATCCATAATGTCTAACAGTGGATCATAGACTCACAGAAGTGGTTTGGTTGGCAAAGACCCCTAAGGTCACTGAGACCAATGTGTGACCTGCCCTGGGTGCCCCTGCTCAGGCAGGGGGGTTGGACTGGATCATCTCCAGAGGTCCCTTCCAGCCCCTCCATTCTGTGCTAACTTTCTATTAGCTATAACATAATGAAATCTGTTATTGGAGTGTAGATTACTCTAAAAGCTTGGGATTCCCTTTTGTTTTCAAAAGGAGTTTTTGCATTCCCATTATACATAAACCTCCTTTCTTTTACATTTCTTCCTCAGCAGCTCACTCCCTGTTTACAAACCTGCCCTGCCTAAGGCACATGAAAGCAGTGACTCAGAAACTGGATGCTCTCATTTTCTTTCTGAATAAAATAAAATAATAAAAGGAAAATAAAAGAAAATGCACTGAGACAGATCAAGCCCTCGGAGAGAATTGCCACAGTTATATCTGCACAGCTCCAGGACAGCCCAAACCTTGGCCCAGGCTTTGATTACTGAACCATGGCTGAAGTGAATGGTTTGGCTCTCAGGTAGCAAACCAGCACAGTCCCTTTGGCCACAATGCAGAGAGGCAACTTTAATGAAACCTCATCAAGAGATGAAGGGACAGTGAGCTGCAGGCCCATGCCACAGCAGTGCTCTGCAGCCGCCCGGCTCAGGCGGCAATTAGAGCAGCGCCCAAGCAGTGCTGTGCTCGGGCAGTGCTGCTGAAGATTTAATTAGTGAATGGGCTGGAGAGCGCCGCGGCTCAGCACCGCGCCCGGCTGTTTCGGCAGGCTTTTGGCACGCACCTGGGATCAAAACACATCCAACTGAAACAGAAGGGAACAAAGAGCTCTGCTGCTGCACCCAGCTCTGAACGGCTCTGGCTGCAAAGCTTTTATTGCCCCCACTGGAGAGCAAGGGGTCAGAAAGGGGAGAGCTGAGCTCTGACTTAGCACAGACAGCTTTTTGCCCTCCTGCCTAGGATTTACCCACTCTACCACAGCCATTTCCCCCTTCCTAGCTGCCTTACCCATTTTCCCACAAATTTTCCTCTAAAGCAGCTGCATTCCCACTGAGGGATGTTGTTCCCCCTTCCACTGGCACAGATTTCATTCCTTTGACAGACAGGGAGGCAGGGAGGCAGGGGTGGCAGCAGTGACACAGACAACTGCTCCAATCTGTTAGACACAGGGACGGACAGGAGGGAGCAGCTCAGAGAATGCAGTGGCCCCCGGGCAGCCTGACCTTCCTGGTAGGAAAGCAGCAGAGCTGGGGCTCGACAAGCTCCCAACAAAGGAGAGGCTTTGCCCCCCAGCCCCAGGCTCTGACACGCTTCTCACAGCAGAAAAAACAACCCAGAGGTAGAGTAGGGGCAGGGGATGTGGAGTGCTGCTGACAAAGGCTGAATACTGCCTGGGGACGGCAGCCCCACGGCCAGCCAGCAGAAGATGCAGACCACAAACACTGGCCCCTCCCTGGAGAGGTTCCAGGCCAGGCTAGATGGGGCCTGGAGTAAGCTGTGCCTGTGGGAGGTGTCCCTGCCCGTGGCAGGGGGTGGCACTGGATGATCCTGAAGGTCCCTTCCAACCCAACGCAGTCTGTGGTTCTCTGGTTTTGCTACACACAGGCTGTGAGCACTGCAGTGAGCCCAGCTCCAGCTCTGGAACACTGCAACTCCAGATCAGCACTGGTGTGGCCAGCAGGAGCAGGGCAGGGATTGCCCCTCTGGACTGGGCACTGGGGAGGCCACACCTGAAGTGCTGGGTTCAGTTTTGGGGCCCTCACTCCAAGAAGGATATTGAGGGGCTGGAGCAGGTCCAGTGAAGGGCAAGAGAGCTGGGGAGGGGTCTGGAGAACAGGGCTGAGGAGGAGCAGCTGAGGCTCTGGGGTTGTTTAGTGTGAAGAGGAGGCTGAGGGCAGAGCTCATTGCTCTCTGCAGCTCTCTAAGAGGAGGCTGCAGCCAGCTGGGGTTGGGCTCTGCTCCCTGGGAACAAGGGACAGGAGAGGAAATGGCATCAGGTTCCCCCACGGGAGCAAGAAACTTCTGTACTGAAAGGGTTCTCAGAGCCTGGCACAGGCTGCCCAGAGAGGTGGCTGAATGCCCATCCCTGGAGGTGTTTCCAGGAGGCAGAGCTGTGGTGCTGAGGGCTGTGGCTTAGCCCCAGCCTTGGCAGAGCTAGAGAAGGGTTGGGGCTGGGTGATCCTAAAGAGTTTTTCCAATCCAAATCATTCCACGATTCCGTGATTCTACTCTTCTCCAGGGCCTAGCTAAACAGCTTGGGATGAAGATGGTTGGACTTGATGATCTTGGAGGTCTTCTCTGACTTCACTTAATGATGCTCTGCTATGAAGAGTTTCCTGTAATTTTAGCACTCTGGGAGAAGACAAAGGCTTTTGCAATGCTGCTGTTGCATAGGAGCATTCCTTGTGAGCCCCTGGCAGGCAGCAGAGCCTGCAGCCTTCAGTTCAGATTAGACTTTGCCCACTAAACCTCTCTTTATTTGTAAATCCTCACTTTGCAGTTTTTCCTGGAGATGCAACTGTACCACGCAGCCCAAAGTGTGCTGATTTGAGGCAGCTGACTGAGCAGTGCCAGTGAGTCTGCTGTAGTTCAATGGACAGCAGGAAGGTGGATTTCACAGCAGCAGCTGGCAGAAGAACCCAGCCCTGCACCAAGCCTCCTGCACAGACACCAGCCCCTGCCCCACGCTCATTGCCAGCTCTCCACTGCTGTCCCTGGCACTGCTGCCAAGTGCCCAGACAAACCATTTGCAAGTGTGTCAGGTTTAATTAATGCAACACAACCTGCTCATTTCCACAGCTGGGGGAAGAAAGAAGTTGGCATTCTCTAAACCCAGAGCTCAACCTGGAGATTATGCAAAGCTGCCCCCCTGGCAGCGCGGCTGCTGCGCACAGGCAGCAGGGCAGCGTCCGTGCCCCCCAGGGACAGACAAACGAGACATGAAATCAGTTCCACTCCACAGCCATTGTCCCCACCGAGGATTAGCTCTCTCCTCTGCTCCCTCCACCCCGGCTTGCATCCTGTATGCTGCTAATGAGCTGGGGGCTCTCTGTTCCAGGTGGCACCCCCTGCCTGGAAGTCGTGACACTTCCCATTTGGAATGCTGCTGGCATTTTCCCGACAGCTCCTGCTAACCAGCCTCTGACCTGCGCCGAGAGCAGCTCCTCCGACTGAATCCTGACCTGCCAATCAAGCCACCAAATGATCTTCACAGTCACTCCCAAGGCAGGAAGGGGGAGCGATAGAAAGAGAAAAGCGGGGAGGGGGGAGAGCAAGAGGGAAAGGCAGGGAGAGGGTGAGGGAGCAGCTACCTAATGAGAGCGCTCCGAGGCTCCCAGGCAGCTGCGGCACTGGTGGGAAACGAGGCCAGGACGAAGGGCTCGGTGCTGTGATCGCTGACTGCTCCCCACCCCGGCTCGTCGGGGGAGCTCGTGCCCCCGAGATGTGCCATTTAACGAGGAGCAGCAGCTAATGTCACCAGATAAGCAGCGAGCAGATGAGCCCTTCCC
Source organism: Eubucco bourcierii (assembly GCA_013396675.1). Classification (NCBI taxonomy): domain Eukaryota; kingdom Metazoa; phylum Chordata; class Aves; order Piciformes; family Ramphastidae; genus Eubucco; species Eubucco bourcierii. The sequence goes on from VWZE01005357.1 coordinate 298,997, forward strand.
TTCCCCTCCCTGCCACCATCAATATGCAAACCTCATCACTGCGCCCTGCCGAACGCCTCCCGCCGAATTAATGAGGAGCTGCGAGCTCGTTAAGTGCGCGGCTGCACCTAGGGACGGTTATGGCTTGGGGGGGCTGGACTGGGCTTTTTGTTGTTGATGCAAGCCATAAATAGCATTTTTTAACCTAATTTAAATGCTGTTATTTCCAAGTGTCTGCACAGCGAGGGCAGAAGCTGCAGAGGCTGGATGTGAGTCTGGGCTGGGAGCAGTGACTGACTCAGTGGTTGGGATTCTCTCCCTGTTTGTGCTGTGACAGATGACTTCTGCTGGATCCTGCAGCAGACAAGGACAGACTCCACCGCAGCTCCCTCTTTGCCTCCACATAGGTCACCAAGGCCTCCTAGCCATATAGGTCTGAAATACTTGTCCTGCAAGTGTGTGACAATAAATATGAAGCCCTCCCTTTCTGTCACAGAATCCCAGCATGTTGGGGCTGCAAGGGAAATCATCCAGTCCAACCCTGGATCACCTTGGGTCACCTACAACAGCTTGCCCAGGATCACAATGCCCAGGTGGGGCTGGAAGCTCTTCAGAGGAGATCCACAACCTCTTTGGGCAGCCAGCTCCAGGGCTCCAGCACCCTTACACCAAAGAAGTTTCTCATCATGTTGAGGTGGAACCTCCTGGGTTCCAGTTTGTGTCCATTGCCTCTTGTTCTGTCACTGGGCACTGCTGAATAGAGCCTGGCCCCTTCTTCCTGCCCCCCACGGTTCAGATATTTAAAGACACTGATCAGATCTCCTCTGGGGCTGCTCCTCTCCAGGCTCAACAGCCCCAGTGCTCTCAAGCCTTTGCTCCTCACACAGATGTTCCAGGCCATTCTGCATCCTTGTAGCCTCCCTTGGACACTCTCTAGTAGATCCCTGTCCCTCCTGAACTGAGGAGTCCAAAGATGGACACGAGCAGCTCTGCCACCATTAAGAACATCTTTCTGGTATCACAGCTTCCAAACCTACTAAATGAATCAGTTCTTGTCCTTGCCCCAGAAGCTAACACCAGAACTGAGAGGCATTTTCTGTCTCCACACCTGAACAAGGGAAAAAAATACCAGACCAAACTGAAGGCAGCTTTTAATCTGCAGGCACCAACTCCTCAACCTGCCAGTGGCACTGATCCTGCCCACAGGGCCTCACACTGACCATTGTGGTGCAAACCCATCAGCAGCATCAGCAAGGCGGGAAAGGTGCAGCTAAGTTTGTCTCCTGTTGCTCCGAGGAGCACTTCCACAAGCAGCTTGCAGCAGAGCCTTACCTGCATTCTGCTGGGAGCACAGCTCAGTGCTTGCTGTTGGGGACACCTTTGCCATGGCTGTTGGTCTTCCCAAAGACTCTCATGCTTTCCCCGGACTCTGGCTGCAGTCTTACATTTGGGACAGTAAAAATAGAAGACACTGCAAAAAAAAAAACAAAAAAAATCAGACACTGAGGTTTTACCTGCTAATGATTGCTCAGTGCTCCTGCAGACAGGGAGCCTTCCTTGCAACAGCTCTGATTTAATAACAGGGCAACAGATAAGGCAAAACGTAGGAATACATGAACACGAGCCAGGGTGTGCCCAGGTGGCCAAGAAGGGCACCAGCATCCTGGCCTGGATCAGCACTGGTGTGGGCAGCAGGAGCAGGGCAGGATTGTGGCCTGCACTCAGCACTGGGGAGGCATCCTTGAGAGCTGGGTTCAGTTTTGGCACCTCACACCAGGAAGGACATTGAGGGGCTGGGGCAGGTCCAGAGAGGCACAACAAGACTGATGAAGGGTCTGGAAAACAGGGCTTGGGAGGAGCAGCTGAGGGCCCTGGGGGTGTTTAGTGTGGAGAAGAGAAGGCTGAGGGCAGAGCTCATTGCTCTCTGCAGCTCCCTGAGAGGAGGCTGCAGCCAGCTGGGGTTGGGCTCTGCTCCCTGGGAACAAGTGACAGGAAGAGAGGAAGTTGTGCCAGAGGAGGTTCAGGTTGGTTATTATTCCAGCAAGGGTGCTCAGGCACTGGCACAGGCTGCCCAGGGAGGTGGTGGAGTCCCCATCTCTGCAGGTGTTCCAGAAAGGTGTGGCCATGGCACNAAGGGCTCGGTGCTGTGATCGCTGACTGCTCCCCACCCCGGCTCGTCGGGGGAGCTCGTGCCCCCGAGATGTGCCATTTAACGAGGAGCAGCAGCTAATGTCACCAGATAAGCAGCGAGCAGATGAGCCCTTCCCTTCCCCTCCCTGCCACCATCAATATGCAAACCTCATCACTGCGCCCTGCCGAACGCCTCCCGCCGAATTAATGAGGAGCTGCGAGCTCGTTAAGTGCGCGGCTGCACCTAGGGACGGTTATGGCTTGGGGGGGCTGGACTGGGCTTTTTGTTGTTGATGCAAGCCATAAATAGCATTTTTTAACCTAATTTAAATGCTGTTATTTCCAAGTGTCTGCACAGCGAGGGCAGAAGCTGCAGAGGCTGGATGTGAGTCTGGGCTGGGAGCAGTGACTGACTCAGTGGTTGGGATTCTCTCCCTGTTTGTGCTGTGACAGATGACTTCTGCTGGATCCTGCAGCAGACAAGGACAGACTCCACCGCAGCTCCCTCTTTGCCTCCACATAGGTCACCAAGGCCTCCTAGCCACATAGGTCTGAAATACTTGTCCTGCAAGTGTGTGACAATAAATATGAAGCCCTCCCTTTCTGTCACAGAATCCCAGCATGTTGGGGCTGCAAGGGAAATCATCCAGTCCAACCCTGGATCACCTTGGGTCACCTACAACAGCTTGCCCAGGATCACAATGCCCAGGTGGGGCTGGAAGCTCTTCAGAGGAGATCCACAACCTCTTTGGGCAGCCAGCTCCAGGGCTCCAGCACCCTTACACCAAAGAAGTTTCTCATCATGTTGAGGTGGAACCTCCTGGGTTCCAGTTTGTGTCCATTGCCTCTTGTTCTGTCACTGGGCACTGCTGAATAGAGCCTGGCCCCTTCTTCCTGCCCCCCACGGTTCAGATATTTAAAGACACTGATCAGATCTCCTCTGGGGCTGCTCCTCTCCAGGCTCAACAGCCCCAGTGCTCTCAAGCCTTTGCTCCTCACACAGATGTTCCAGGCCATTCTGCATCCTTGTAGCCTCCCTTGGACACTCTCTAGTAGATCCCTGTCCCTCCTGAACTGAGGAGTCCAAAGATGGACACGAGCAGCTCTGCCACCATTAAGAACATCTTTCTGGTATCACAGCTTCCAAACCTACTAAATGAATCAGTTCTTGTCCTTGCCCCAGAAGCTAACACCAGAACTGAGAGGCATTTTCTGTCTCCACACCTGAACAAGGGAAAAAAATACCAGACCAAACTGAAGGCAGCTTTTAATCTGCAGGCACCAACTCCTCAACCTGCCAGTGGCACTGATCCTGCCCACAGGGCCTCACACTGACCATTGTGGTGCAAACCCATCAGCAGCATCAGCAAGGCGGGAAAGGTGCAGCTAAGTTTGTCTCCTGTTGCTCCGAGGAGCACTTCCACAAGCAGCTTGCAGCAGAGCCTTACCTGCATTCTGCTGGGAGCACAGCTCAGTGCTTGCTGTTGGGGACACCTTTGCCATGGCTGTTGGTCTTCCCAAAGACTCTCATGCTTTCCCCGGACTCTGGCTGCAGTCTTACATTTGGGACAGTAAAAATAGAAGACACTGCAAAAAAAAAAACAAAAAAAATCAGACACTGAGGTTTTACCTGCTAATGATTGCTCAGTGCTCCTGCAGACAGGGAGCCTTCCTTGCAACAGCTCTGATTTAATAACAGGGCAACAGATAAGGCAAAACGTAGGAATACATGAACACGAGCCAGGGTGTGCCCAGGTGGCCAAGAAGGGCACCAGCATCCTGGCCTGGATCAGCACTGGTGTGGGCAGCAGGAGCAGGGCAGGATTGTGGCCTGCACTCAGCACTGGGGAGGCGTCCTTGAGAGCTGGGTTCAGTTTTGGCACCTCACACCAGGAAGGACATTGAGGGGCTGGGGCAGGTCCAGAGAGGCACAACAAGACTGATGAAGGGTCTGGAAAACAGGGCTTGGGAGGAGCAGCTGAGGGCCCTGGGGGTGTTTAGTGTGGAGAAGAGAAGGCTGAGGGCAGAGCTCATTGCTCTCTGCAGCTCCCTGAGAGGAGGCTGCAGCCAGCTGGGGTTGGGCTCTGCTCCCTGGGAACAAGTGACAGGAAGAGAGGAAGTTGTGCCAGAGGAGGTTCAGGTTGGTTATTATTCCAGCAAGGGTGCTCAGGCACTGGCACAGGCTGCCCAGGGAGGTGGTGGAGTCCCCATCTCTGCAGGTGTTCCAGAAAGGTGTGGCCATGGCACCTGGGGCCATGGTTTGGTAGCCATGGTGGGGTTGGGTTGATGGTTGGGCTGGATGGTCTCAGAGGGCTTTTCCAACTCAAGCAGTTCTGTGATTCTGTGACATATCTGCCATGGTCACCATCACTGGCTGCAGGCTCTGCAGTAGTGCAGTGCTGTGGTGGTGAGGAGGGCACAGGCTGTGTGCTTGCACATCTGCTCTGCTCTCCCTGTGTCTGTACCTGCATTTAATGAACTACAACAGCAAAGGGTTTCCCAAGGTAAAACATTAGCCCAGAGAAGCAGGCTCACAGAAGCTGGTAACTGCAGAGGGAACATCTGCCCACCCTGCAGAGCAGAAGACTCCTTTGTTCAGTGAGGATGCTGGCAGGGGGATCCCAGCCTCACCAGACAGCCGCCTGTGGCGCTCGGGACTGGCATTGTCCTGCCTTGCATCTGGGCTTGTGCTCCATAATGGTTATCTGCCAGGCACAGAAACAGCCCTTCAGTAGCTCAGCAATGTGACTGGAGGCATTCAGCAGAAGCTTGCTTTAAAACCTAACGATTTTCCATCTGCATTCTGCCCCCTTCAAAAGGTTCCCTGCTCCCGACGCTCGGCGCTGCGCGAGGCGTGTTGCTGCCAATGGATATCGCCTTACGCTTGTGCTGCTGCAAATAACCTGCTGTGAGCTGATAAAAGGATTAATGCAGCCAAAATTCTTAATCTGTGAAATTACAAATTAAATTCTCATATTAAAAATACCACCCTGAGGTATTTTTTGTGGTTTTAATTCCCCTCTGCTGTTCTGCATACATTGTGCTTGTTAATGACTAGGACAAGGCCGTCTCTGTCGGCAGCCTGCTGCAGAGTGATAATGTGCAGGCATTTGCTTCACTGATGGAGCTGGATTTAACCACTGCCTGATAAACTAAGTGGCAAGTGGGTAATAAGTCCACATTAACAGAAGAAGTGCTGCTGTAGGATGCAGAACTGGAAATCCTGGCCAGGCTAAGTGAGAGGCAGCAGGATTGAGATGTCAGTGCTGCACAGGGAGGCTTTGTCTCCCCTCACAGCAGAGGCAGAAATGCAGTGGCGCTCTGGAAGCTTCCTTGGCCCTGCAGAAAGCAATCTCTCAACCCAGGAAGACTTCCAAAGGAAGCCTTCACCTGCACAGCATCCTTTGACTCTCCAGCTTATGGAGTCCCAGCACACCGAGTGGTGGGACAGCATGGCAGGAGAGCAGAGCAGGTATCTGCTTGCCAGGCCTGCGACACAGCTGGGGATGGACAGAAGTAACGCTGCTGGCTCAGCCTGAGTCCCAGAGCCAGACAGGGTTGGGTGGCAAGGGACCTTGAAACGCCACCCAGCCCAGCCGTTCTCTGACTGACAGGGCTGGGGCTAAGGTGTGGCCCTCTTGCTGGTTTGAGGCTAACTGGAATGTTTTAATGAGAGAAATTAGATCATTGGTTGTGAAAAGAAAATACTGATGAGGTCTGTGTCGTTCGCTGGTTTGCTGAGAGGGCTGAGAAGCCGAAGCGCCAACCACATCTCCTGCTCTGTGCTCCTCCTCTTCACTCTGCCAACAAGCAAGTAAGCTTTGCTGGCTTTGGGGTTTGTTTGGCTGCCTGGGAAGGGAGATAGAGAGCAAGAGGAGGGAGCTGTGAGCCCTTCTGGGCAGTTTCTCTATCCAGGAGGGAGTTTGGATTTCTGCATGACTTCTGCTGTGTACGTAAGAGTAACTACTTGTACCTACTGTCAGTGTACTGTGTCTGTATGCTTGGAAACCTGGAGAAGAGGAGGCTCAGGGGGGACCTTATTGCTGTCTACAACTACCTGAAGGGTGGTTGTGGCCAGGAGGAGGTTACCTTCTTCTCTCAGGCAACCAGTGACAGAACAAGAGGACACAGTCTCAGGCTGCGCCAAGGCAAGTTTAGGCTGGAGGTGAGGAGGAAGTTCTTCACTGAGAGAGTAATTTGTCACTGGAATGGGCTGCCCAGGGAGGTGGTGGAGTCACCGTCCCTGGAGGCGTTCAAGGCACGTTTGGACATGGCACTTAGTGCCATGGTCTAGTCTTGAGGGCTGTGGTGATGGGTTGGACTTGATGATCTCTGAGGTCTCTTCCAACCCTTGCGATACTGTGATACTGTGATACTGTGAAACTCAGCTCCACACAGAGCTTCAGAGCCCTCCCAGCTCGTCTGGTAAATTTCAGTGCTGTGAGGAGAAAGATCCCAACCTACCACAGCCCTCAGCACCACAGCTCTGCCTCTGGGAAACACCTCCAGGGATGGGCATTCAGCCAACTCCCTGGGCAGCCTGTGCCAGGCTCTGAGAACCCTTCAGTCAAGTGCAGTGAGCAGGGACATCTTTAGCGAGACCAGGCTGCTCACAGCCCTGTCCAGCCTGACCCTGAACTGGTGCAGAGATGGGGCTTCTACCACCTCTCTGGGTGTTCCTGTTCCACAAATGGGAGAGGCAGGAGCAGGGCACTGGTAGTAGCAGGAGCTGGACAGCCAGGCCACAGCACCAGCTCAAAATGTGACTACAGATCATTCTCTGGGCTGCACACAGACAGCTGGCTACAGACTGCAGAGCAGAGACAGCAGAGAGAACAGGCAGAGGAACCACAGAGAACCCATTCTGCCCTGTGCCATTTGCAGCCCCACAGCTCCTGTGTGTGACTGTGGACACCTCTGAAGCAGGTGAGTAGCAGGGGAGTAGCAGCAGCCACAGCTGCATGCCTAGGAAAGCAGCCAGGAAGCAGCCTGGGAGGTCCATACTCACTGTCGGTCAGCTCCCATAGCCGTGGGGGCAGGTCACTGAAGTACTCATGGCTCAGGGCTGCCTGTGCTGACAGCCTGTTCTTTGGGAAGCACTGCAGCAGTTTGGAGGCGAGGTCCTCTGCGTGAGCCACGGAGCTCAGCCTGAAACACAAACCAGAAGGGTGCTCTGAGAAGCAAGCTCAGTGCTCTGCTCACAGATCCCACCTGCAGCCAGCACACCTCCAACACTGAATCCTGCTAGCCAGGACACAGGGCAGAGGCTGATCAGGAGCCCCTACCAGGAAAGATCTTCCTGGATTCCTAGAACCACAGGACAGTTTGGGTTGGAAGGGACCCTAATGATCATCCAGTGCATCCATGTGCTTGCTTTGCATCCATGTGCTCCGAGTCTCCTGAGCCAGCACAGTGGTTTTTCCAGGCCTGCTTCATGCACCTTAGCAGGCTGAACAAAACAGCCTTGGAAAAGAAACAGATCTAAAAATACTGAGGAATACTCCCCCCACCCCCCTTCTGAGCCACTGCTGCAGCAGGAAACACAGAAGAGAGATCTCTAATCCTGAACAAGAACTCTCCAAGGTTTATGTCCCTTATAAACCTTTCAGTGAGAACTGAAAATATAAGTTAGTAATGCACTAAATGCCCTAACAAAGAAATCAGATTTTTCACTTAATGCTTTTTACAGGCTTAAAGCAAAGGGAGTGAAAGAAAATCACCTTTTGCAGGCTGGCTGCAAGGGGCAGAGTGCCTCCTGCCAGGCTGCTTGCAGCAGGGCACGGCCAATTGCCACCTGCTGCACTGGGCTGGGGCACAACAGCCTGGATTGTTTCTGTCCAAAAAATGCCTCAAAGGAAAACCAGTAACCAGCTCTGAATTCTGGATTTGCCAGGTGGGTGCAGCAAGGATTCCCCTCCGCCTTCCCCCAGGAAATGAGTGCAGGAGGGAAGGCTGAGCTGTGGGGAGCTGCTGCCTTTGGGAAGCAAATTGGTACAGAAACCTTAGCACCACCTGAGCTAACAATGCAGGCTGCCCACAGTGCCCTCTGCATTGGCTACTGTAGCCCATGCCAACCAGCATTCCTACAAGGCTCCTGCAAGCAGGGCATGAATTACCTTCAGTCTTATGCTAGCAGACACAACTGCCCCGGTCTGCCACATGAGGTGCTGGATGGAAAAGTAACCCTGAAGCCCTGCAAAGGCAGAGCTGCACCTGCAGCAAGCCCACAGGAGGGTCCAAGCATTCCTTCGTGCTGCTGTGGCCAGGGTCTGCCACACAGCCTGGGGGCCAGAAGGTAGCTCCTGGCCCTGCTTTAGTGCAGCAGTGCAGGCAGAGGCTGGAGCTGTCGGCAGAGCGACGCTTACCAGGCACTGCCTGTCAGCATCTCAGCAAGATTCCTGCCCCATGGCTGCAGAATAAAGCCTGACCCAGGGGCACTGCAGGGATCAAATCTGAACAAATAAAGGGAATATGGAAGGTTCTGCTCAAGTCACCATGCTGAAGGGAGGGCAGCAACCATCTGGAGCAGGGCTTCTTGTCAGCGTGGTGAAATCAGTCTGGGGCACGCTAAGAGCACAGAGCAGCTGCTCCAGAATCTAACCAAGGCAGCAGTGCAGAAAGTGATGGTCCATGCTCCACTGGTAGTGGCAGCAGGGAGGGAAGCACCAATGTCATCTGCTTTCTCCACAGCTCCATGGGGCTTGCAGGGCTGGATCCAAACAGCAGCAATGTTAAAGCTGCTCTGGATTCCTGGACAATAGGAGCAAAAAAGCAACCAAGGTACTCGCAGGGATGGGCCAGGAGTAAGGGAATTGTTGGCTTTCTGGTTTGGTTCTTTGTTTGGTCTGTTTGGCTGTTTTGTTTTGTTGCTGTTGGGGATTTTTCCCCAATTAGATTCCTTCTAAACCCAGCCCCCCCAATTCCAGCTTCTATTCACTTGTATGTGCAGCAGCAGTGATCACAAAGCAAACACAGCTGGCATCTTTGTCACTGATTCACCGAAGGGTTTAGCTGGACAAACATCACAAAGCTGTGCCTGCTTCCATTGAATTGCTGATCAAATGTGCTCCAGCAGCAGCTCAGCTCCTAACAGCAATTACCATGGCATGTGAATAATTGAACAGCCAAGGCAGAGCTCAGAGAGGGAGTTCAGCTGAGGCAGCAGGCAGTGGCCATGCACCATGCTGTACTTTGCACTGTTCACAGGGATGCAGGTCTGGGAGGGACTTTGTCACCACTGTTGTTTACAGCCTGGCACCCAGACAGCTGTGAATGCAGAGGAACAAGACTGCAGGAGTTCAGCTTCAGCTTCACTTCAGTTTAGCAGCCAACTTTAGAATTACAGAACACATTTACTATGAAAACCTTCATTTCCTTCACTAGAAGCAGCACACAAAGCCTCACCACCCTCACCACAGTGTGTTCAGCTCAATACCATTCTTACAACAATTTTATGCAAAACCTTAACTTCCTTAATGGCAAATGACACCATTTTGGGTGGGTTTGCCCCCCAGATTTCCAGCACAGGCTTTTTTCAGCTTAATAGCAGAGAGTCAAATGATTTCAGGGCAGAATGTGTGCCCTAAGGATACAGGACTGACTCAGTGCCTGAAAGCAAAAAAGGTCAGCTCCCTCTGGAACCACTTTGCCTCTGTGCCCTCCAGCGCTGGCAGGTGCAGCAGCAGCCCCATGCTGAGCTCGTTATGCAGTGTGCTGCTGCAGAGGCACAGCATAACCTCTCCATCCAGCAGCCAGGATTATCACCTTCCTCTCTTCCCATTCTGCCACTCAGGTCTAGCAGGCACTGCACACGATCTACATGGGGATCTGCCTGCAGCCAGCGTGGCTCTCAAATCCTCCAACAAAAGCTGTGCAAAGACATCACTGAGCTGAGCGATGGAAGAGGATGGCTGGGAAGGAGCTTCCAGGTTTGTGCCAAATCCCTGTTCACACTGAGGCTGCTGCTGTGCCACCCCCGTGCCCCTGCACCACACAGCTGCATGAAAAAGCAGCAATCCTTTGGTTGCTGTCCTCTGTGCTAGGAAGGAAAGCAGCCACAGAAGAGCCCCAGCTGGAAAGTGGCAGGAAGGAAGCAATTCAGGTTTCCTTGCCAAAACTGCTGTTAGCGTAGAGAAATAAACACGAGTGGCAGCCACGGAGTCACTCAGGAGCTGCCCTGCTTGGAAAAGACCTTGATGGTCACTGCAACACAAGTGACAAAAAGCAGTGGATGGCATCAAGCCACTTAAACCAACAGCAGCTGCTGAACACTCCTGAATGCCAGCCCAGTTCTTAAGGTGCTTGGCACCATGGCTCCTGTTCTGGAAAAATGGGCATAAAGCTGCTGAGGGGCCTGGACCAGCTCTGTGATGGGGACAGGGGAGAGCCCTGGGGCTGCTTAGCCTGGAGAAGAGCAGCCTGAGGGGGTTCTGATCAATGCTGACCAATACTGCAAGGATGGGTGGCAGAAGGATGGGACCAGGCTATGTTCAGAGGTGCCACTGCCAGGCCAAGGGGTAAGGGGCACAAAGTGGTACATCAGAAGTTCATCTGAACATGAGGAGGACCTTCTGTAATTCAGGGCTGCTGGGGCCCTGGAGCAAGCTGCTGAGAGTGGAGTCTCCATCTCTGGAGATATTCCAAACCCACCTGGGTGTGTTCCTGTGTGACCTTCTCTGGGTGACCCTGCCTGGGCAGGGAGGTTGGGTTGGATGATCTCCAGAGGTCCCTCCCAGCCCCACCATGCTGTGATGCTGTGGACACTGCAGGACGTTTCCATTTTCCTAAAGCACCTAAAAACCCCCAAAACCAGACCAACCCCCCCAGCTGCCTTTGAAGCTGCGCTGAGTCTCTGCCACTTGGTCATTGCCAGGAGTTCTGATCACATCCCAAGCTGACTCCAGAGCTTTTTAACTTCCAATAAAACCTCTTACAAAACCAGTATATGTAGGTTTGCCTGCTCCTGGGAGAAGCAAGACAGAACAGTTCAGAAACTGCACGTTTGTGCTGCTGTTCAGAAGGGCAGAGGCAGGTCAGGTTAAGTAGGATCACTTCAGCTTGGTCTGAATCACGTCCTTGAAGAGCCAAGAGAGTAGCTAAAGGAAAGAAGCAGAGGACTTACTTGTTCCATGCTTGTCTGAGGTTCTTGGGGCTGTAGTGTGTGAAGCGCTCTGGAAGAACAGGAGAGGCACATTCAGGTAGTTGCACTGAGCCCAGGGCTTTGCTGCTCAAGCACATTGATCAGCTTTCATCACTTCTATGCAGGCACTGCAGCTCAAGGTTCAGGACAGCAAAAAGAAACCAGCAGAGGAGCAACTGCCACACAAGCAAGGAGCAAAGCCCAGATGAAACTGCCGAGCCCCAAGAAGACCTCAGCTTGTTAACAAACCATCGGCAGGCAGGGACTCAGATGTGCTCCCAGCAGCAGCCCTTGCAGCACAGCTCACTCAATGCCACATCTGCCCAGGATGGTTTCAGGACTGTATCTCAAAAACAGTAGCATCAACCAACCTAGAGAGAAAGACTGGCTGGAGAAGAGGAGGGTGAGGGGAGACCTTCTGCCTCTCTACAGCCCCTGAAAGGAGGCTGCAGTGAGGTGGGGGTTGGGCTCTGCTCCCTAGGGTCAGACGACAGAATGAGAGGAAAGGGCCTGAAATTGTGCCAGGGGAGGCTTAGGTTGGAGATGAGGAACAATTTCTTTGCTGCAAGAGTGGTCAGGGACTGGCACAGGTTGCCCAGGGAGGTGGTGGAGTCCCCATGCCTGGAGGTGTTCTAGAAAGCTGTGGTCATGGCACTAGGGGCCGTGGTTTGGTGGCCATGGTGGGGCTGGGCTGGACGCTCTCAGAGAGCTTCTCCACCTCAAACCATTTTCTGGTTGTATGATAACTGCAACAAAGTGGAAGCAGAAAGAACAGAGGCAAAGGAGGGGGGGGAGGGATCTCGAGCTGCTTGATTTGACAAACCTGCTGTACACAAGGACCACCAAAGAGATGTTCTTAAAGCAGCTGCTCCCAAACTGTCCTCAGCTTGAAGGCCCAGGGGAGCAGCAAGCCCTGTGCCAGGCACCTCATTCAGCACCCACTGCTTCTGGGTGCTGCTACAAAGAGCAGTAGACCTGTCCCTACAGGAGCAGGCAGCAGTTGTGTTGCTTTCTGCCTTTAGACAACCTCTGCAGCACAGCCCTGCTCTCTGCACCCTCACTCGTGCCACACACAGCTCTGGGCTAGGCACTGCCAGCACCATCAGCTGCCTGGCCAGCAGGCTGCACTGACAGCCCTGCCTCAAGGGTCAACTGCAGCATGCCTCACTGGTGAGCTGATTAGCAGCCCCACGAAGGAGAACTGGAGAGGAAAGCAAACAGGCTCCTAAGTCACACAAAGCAAGAGAGGAGTTCTCTGCTATCAGCCAGGCAACCACATCCACTGCTGCACCTTTGCCACCTTTGCCTTGAAAGCACCTCCAAGAGGCAAGGAAAGCTTGGTGAGGAAGGAGCAGCAGAGCAGATTTGTGACTTTTCAGTTCCTTTTTTAGCACTGTTGATAATCAGCTCCCAGTCTGGAGCAAAGCACTTAAAATGCAGTCTGACTTCAAGGCATTTCTGTGTGCTGCTCATCAAAACACAGCAGCTAATGTGCATTCCTTGATTAATGCTCCTCTCCATCTGAAACCAAGTGTGATTAGCTGAAATGCAAATATTTAAACATCACCATAATTAATATTTTGAGAGGCCTAATGCCTGCTGCCTGTCAATGGCTCTTCTTTACATTTAAATTAAAGTCTGGAGTGACTGAGGCTGCAATGTGCTGCCTGAGCCTCATCTGCTGCTCTAGTAAAGATTAATATTGCAGATGGCACCAAGCTGCAGGCAGGGTTGGTCTGCTGGAGGGCAGGGAGACTCTGCAGAGGGACCTGGCCAGGTTGCACCCATGGGCTGAGCCCAATGGAGGAGATTCAACAAGGCCAAGGCTGGGTCTTGCCCTTGGGGCACAACTACCCCATGAAGGTTGCAGGCTGGGAAGTGCCCAGCACAGAAAACCCTGGGGGTGCTGGGTGACAGCAGCTGGAGATGAGCCAGGGTGTGCCCAGGTGGCCAAGAAGGGCACCAGCAGCCTGGCCTGGATCAGCACTGGTGTGGGCAGCAGGAGCAGGGCAGGGTTGTGGCCTGCAGTCAGCAGTGGGGAGGCCACAGCTGGAGTGCTGGGGTCAGTCTTTTGCAACTGAAATGATTCCACTGTGAGTACAAAATGGTCACCATTTGGTTTGCCACTGGAAGCATCAGGGAGCCACTTGCATTTTATCTATCTCTGTGAGATCTTTAATTACTCAGCACCACAGCTCTGCCTCTTTAATCACCTCCAGGGATGGGCATTCAGCCACCTCCCTGGGCAGCCTGCGCCAGGCTCCAAGAACCCTTTCAGTCCAGAAGTTTCTTCTCATCTCCAACCTAAACCTGCCCTGGGGCAGCTTGAGGGCATTTCCCAGTCAGTGTTCCAGGCTGTTCAGCTCAGCCAGGTTCAGGGTTTAGCTGATGTGAAGCCAGCTGCAGCTGGGCTCAGGAGCACCTTTCAGCAGTGCTCTCCGTGCCAAGCTGTCAGAGGTCATCGTTCATGCACTGCCTGAGCCTTGGCCACTGGCAGAGGCTGAAGCTTTGGTTTCCAGTCTGCTGTGCTGAGCTCTCCACAGTCCTACCAACTCACAGCATGAAAGCAGCCAACAACTGTCTCTGTTCTCAGGAGGCTTCACAGCTGCATGTCCTGTGCCCAGTGTTCCAAACCACAGCAGTTCTTTACCCCTGGTACTTGCTGTCTAAATGCCTTTGTTTTCCTGCTTGCACAACTCAGTTTCCAGCACCAAAGCCTTGCCAGGGTGGCTGTTGGTATCCTCAGAGCTCTCAGTTCACAGAATGGGTTGGGTTGGAAGGGACCTTCAAGACCATCCAGCCCCAATCCCCTGTCATGGGCAGGGACAACTCCCACCAGCCCAGCTTATTCCAGGCCTTATCCAGCCTGGTCTGGAACAGTGCCCAGCAGCCTCCCCAGGCAGCCCCTGCCAGTGCTTCCCCACCCTCATAGTAAAGAACTCCTGTGCATGCTGCCCTCCTCCTGTATTTGTGCAAGTATCACAGAATCATCAATGCTGGAGAAGCCCTCTGAGACCATCCAGCCTAGCCCCAACCCAACCCCACCGTGGCCATTAAACCACGTCCCAGAGTGCCAAGGCCACACCTTTCTGGAGCACCTGCAGGGATGGGGACTCCACCACCTCCCTGGGCACCGAACTCCATAGTGTGGGATGGAGAAAACAAAGCAAATCCAACCCAATGCCTGTACACAAACCAGACTGAATGAAGTGCCTCCAGGGGTTATTTCCTGGTGTTCTTCTGTGGCAATAAACCCAAATCCCTTAACACACTTGGAAGGCCAACAGGAAAATGAAAGCAGGAAATTTCTTGGCTGCCATCTGCTGTTGAAAACGTTCCTGACTCACACGGGAGGGTACAGCAGAGCAAGCCCAGGGACCCCTTCGCTGGCACCTCCAGGTCTTCTCCCACTCCTTACAGGTGTTGGATAACAGCAATGCCTTGGGACCTGTCAGAACCCTGTTCTTGCAAGGGTTCATCACTTCATCAGCACCCAGAGTGAGAACCCAGAAGCTTATAAGTCCCAGGACATCCTGAGCTGGTGAGGACTCTGCTATCTCAGCCTTTCAGTGAAAAACTGAACTAGCTGAAAAAAGCTCTGCTCATTCATTGCACCTTGCCCTTGGCTTTACTGAGCTCCAGGAGGCAGGCACTGGCCCAGCTCTCCAGCCTGCCAGGGTCTGACAGCTCCAACTGTAATAGACCCTGAAAAGGGTTCTACCAGCTGGCCCAGGGCAACCTTCAGCTCTCACAAAGCCTTTCCTCTGCTTTCCAGCACTAGAAAGGACCCTTGAGATCATCTAGTCCCAGCCCCCTGCAGGGACACCTTCCACTAGACCAGGTTGCTCAGTGCCTCATCCAGCCTGGTTTTAAACACTTTCAGGGATGAAACAGCCTCCCTGAGCTACCTGTGCCAGTATTCTCTCCACCCTCACTGGAAAGAGTTTCTTCCTAATCTCCAGTCTAAATATATCCTGCTCTAGTCTCAGACCACTGCCCCTTGCCCTGCTTTCTCCTATCTTGCCTGTTTCCAGGAAGAGAACTTGGATGCACTTGGCATTTGAACTCACCTGGTTTGAAATGGGGTAGGGAGTGGACTCCAGGCCATGTGTCTTCATTTGGTGTTCCAAGTACCTGTGCATGGAAAGAGAAGTGAAAGCCTCCAGTGAAAGCCCAGGGCTTGCTGTGCTGGAGAAGCCTCAACAGGTAGCACTGGGCATGGGGAGCAAACTGCCCTCCAACCTGGACTGGCCACAGGAACCATTACTGGGGAAGGGAGCAGGGGGGCCAAGCAGGCACTGGCCACAGGTTCAGGGTACCAGTGGGGTCAGTGAACAGCTGTGTTCTTGTGAGGCTGCTGCTGAACCAACACCTGGAAGCTGCTCTCTGCTGCAAGTGCCAAGCCCTGCACATCCCAGGGGACTGCTATGGCAGCGGCTGGAGAGTTTAGCTCAGGAGTCTTCTCACTCCCTGTAAACTTGGGAGATACTTAACAGTTGCTAGGGTAGAAGACTTGCACAAATGGTGAAGCAGATCAGAGAATGATAGAATTGACTGGGCTGAAGAAGCCTTCTGAGACCATCCAGCCCAGCCACCAACCCAAAGCCACCATGGCCACCAAACCATGGCCCCAGTGCTATGGTCACACCTTTCTGGGGCACTTCCAGGCATGGGGACTCCACCACCTCCTTGGGCAGCCTCTGCCAATCCCTGACCACTTTTGCAGCAAATACATTTTTCCTCATCTCCAACTTAACCCTCCACTGGCACAATTTCAGGCCATTTCATCTCCTCCTGTCACCTGATACTAGGGAGAAGAGCCCAACCCCACCTGGTTCCAGCCTTCTCTCAAGGATCTGTAGAGAGCAGTGAGGACCAAGAGCACAGCATCAGCAAGGAGATTCAACAGAGCTGCTATCTGAAGTGGATGCAGCATCCACAAACCCAGCAAGTTCTGAGGAGATCCAGACCTGCCTGACTCCTGCACTCTGCTTGGCTTCTGTTCACTCCACTTGCCCCTTCTGTCAGCGCCAGACCAACATCCAGCAGCAAGGCAAGTAACACTTCTCACAGCTGTTCTCCTCTGAGCCGTGACCAGTGCTGGGCTCCTCAGTTCAAGAGAGACAGGAAAGTGCTGGAGAGAGTCCCACTTGGAGGGCTGTGATGGTGCTGAGGGGCCTGGGGCATCTCTGAGGAGTAAAGGCTGCGAGCCCCTGAGGCTGATGAGCCTGGAGCGGAGCAGCCCCAGAGTGGATGTGAGCAATGCTCAGCAAATACTAAAAGGTAGGGGGCAAGAGGCTAGGCTCTTGTCAGTAGTGCCCACAGAAGGGGCAATGGGCACAGACTGGAACCCAGGTGTCCCTTGAGCTTAAGGACAAACTTGTTTGGTGTGAGGGTGACTGGAGCCCTGGAGCAGGCTGCCCAGAGAAACTGTGCAGTATCCTCTTGACATTTTCCAACGCACCCTGGCCACTGTGATGCTGGGCAAGCTGTCCTAGGCGACCCTGCTTTCACAGAGGGGTTGGACTGGCTGATCTCCCTTCCAACTCCACATGCAAATTTACCAGGTTGATTTGCAAACACAGCTTGCAGGACCCTCCTTACAGCCCTGGGAAGGCTACAAATAACAGAAACTTGTCCCGGTGCCCTGATGGGATTCCCTGATAGGAAACTTGTCCGTTCCCCCCACCCTCCCCACCCCGTGATGGGACATCAGCGCTGCTGTCTGCACAGCACAGCTCTGACACTGGAGACACAGGGCTCCGGGCAAGGCCGGTGGCAGGAGGGCTCCCGACCCAGGGCAAGGCCGGCGGCAGGAGGGCTCCCGACCCAGGGCAAGGCCGGCGGCAGGAGGGCTCCCGACCCAGGGCAAGGCCGGCGGCAGGAGGGCTCCCGACCCAGGGCAAGGCCGGCGGCAGGAGGGCTCCCGACCCAGGGCAAGGCCGGCGGCAGGAGGGCTCCCGACCCAGGGCAAGGCCGGCGGCAGGAGGGCTCCCGACCCAGCCGCTCCTCGCAGCCGCTGCGCTCCCCGCGCCGCCAGCGCCCAGCCCCTCCTGCTCCAGCAGAGGGAGCCCCTGGGCTGAGAAAGGGACTGGAGGGGTCTGGGCCTCAGCTCCGCCAGCTCCCTGCGCAGAGCGGAGGAGATTGTCCTGGGAATGTTACAGATGTAGGGAAACCAGGCACGGCCTGTGGCATGCCTGAGCTTAACTGCCTGGTATAAGGTGAGGGTGTGAGGACAAGGGACACAAACTGGCACAGCAGAAGTTCATCTGAACAGGAGGAGCTGGAGCCCTGGCGCAGGCTGCTGAGAGGTGATGTAGTCTCCTTTTCTGGAGACTTTCAAGCCCCAACTGGATGTGTGACCTGCCCTGGGGGACCCTGCTCTGGCAGGGGATTGGACTGTGGAAGTCACTTCCAACCCAAGCCATTCTCTGGTTCTATGAAAGGTCTTTTCTTGGCAGACCTGTTTGGTTCCCAGCTCCCCAAGTGCTCCCTGAGGGGCCATCTCAGGCATGTGGTGCATCAATACATGATGTCCTCTGACTTTCACACTGTTCTCAGCACATGCAGCAGCCAACAACCTAAAACACCCAAAGGCAAAAGCTCCTAATCCTTGCCTCACCATTCCTGACACAAAGAAATACGTGGACATGGATCGGTCACTCCTCTGTTGTCTCATGCATATTACTTCATCAAGAGAGAACTCACCAGAAATATCCTTTCGAGTTGATCTTGGATGTCTTTCATTCCTGGGAAAGCAGCAACCCCTTGGATCATCTCTACAAAGATACAACCCACGCCCCTGGAGGGTAACAGAAAGGAGAGAGACATCCAAAGTTAGCATTTCGTGGCCATCAACAAGGCTTCTGCAGCCATCACCAGGCTTTGGATCACCTCACATAGGATCACAGACACCTCTGCCTCCTGGAAACACCTCCAGGAATGGGCATTCAGCCACCTCCCTGGGCAGCCTGTGCCAGGCTTTGAGGACCCTTTCAGTCAAGAAGTTTCTTCTCACCTCCAACCTAAACCTCCCCTAGGGCAGCCTGAGGCCATTTCCTGCCTGTCACTCGTTCCTAGGGAGCAAAGCCCAGCCCCCAGCTGGCTGCAGCCTCCTCTCAAGGAGTTGTAGAGAGCAATGAGATCTGCCCTCAGCCTCCCTTCACCTTGGAGAAGTCCAAACACTCACAGAAACCCTCCCAAGACAATAAGCACAGAGCCACAAAAAGGTTTGGGTTGGGTGGGACCTCAGCGACCATCTGGTTCAAACCTCTCTGCCATGGACAGGGGCACCTGGCACTAGAGCAGGTTGCTCAAGGCCTCATCCAGCCTGGGCACAGAACAGTTCTGTGATTCTGGTCACATCTGAGAGCAGCTCAGGTGTGCACACAAGAGAGGTTAACATCTCTGTTCCATCTGCTGCTGCTGGTTAGCAGCTGGGATGAAGTGGCCGAAGTGCCTTCGTCGTCATCTAGCCAGGCCAGAGCTTTGTTAGGCACAGAGGCACTGTTCATGTTAGTCACACTGCATAGACAGGCCAGGCAAGAGTGCAGCTCTCGGGCAGCAGCCATTTCTGCCAGAGCAGAGCTAACCCAACCCAGCTGGATGGAAAGAGAAGGTCTGAGCTCTGACTCTGGCAGCCGGGAACAGGTGGCCGCCGAGAGCCGGGAAAAGGGAGCCGCCGAGAGCCGGGAACACGGGG